>NNCF01125895.1:263632-411806 GCA_002313205.1 Laupala kohalensis | reverse complement strand
CCTTTGATGTTGACGAGCCCTAAAGCCCCCCCCCCCCAAAAAAAAGTTGACATTTCCAAAAATCTAAAGGAAATGTGCGTTAATTCCTGCGTTGAGGTAATTAACAACGAAACTTCGCTACCTATGGCAAGACCTTCCATTGTATTTCAATGCCCTTGACTCGAGTTGTTCTCGTTGTCAGAGCTATCCTTCACAATTTTTCACAGTTAGATTAGTTCTTTATTTCGTGAGCGTTAATTAAAATGTCAATAGTCTATTGTTAAAAGTTTGAAATTGATGAATACATTCTACGTATTGCATTATACTTCATTTACTTCGACTGGTATTTCATTTATTCAACATATCTCTTTCCAAATTATTTCACCAAAGTCACGGTTAGATGGAGGAACAGGTCCAATGACTTGAACCTCGCCATAAGACTTGAAATAAAATTTAAAAAATAAAAATTGTTTTGACACTACTTCAGATTTTTATTCAACACGCTCTTGGAGACGTTTCCTAAGACAGTTTATGGTTTTCGCGATAGTATATAGATGTGAATTCATGACTCAATAATTCAAATGTTGCTACCACCAAGAGTCTGTTTTTTCATATTATCAAGTTACACGATTTCAAAGGGCTGATGCTTCAGGAAAAATCGAGTTAATGAATTAAATGTTACCATCAGTTTTATTTTATAGTCTGTTTGAATAAACTGAGAGTGTAATCTTGACTGTGAAATACGTCTAGAGTTTAAGGTGAGAGTCCGAAGAGGACGCGCCACCGTCAAATGACGAATTTATTACTCATATTCTATCACTAATGGTTGCACAAAACTTTCACTAGGAGCAGTTTCGTTTCGTATTTTCAACAATTTTAAAGAATACTTCCAGTGCACCTCAGAAGACAACCTACTTATTATTAGAGATACTTAATACGATACAAATATCAAGTCAGGTTTCAACATGTTACCTCTGACCCATTTTAAGTTTAATAGGGATAATATAGGATTCATTAATCTATTTCCTCCCTTTGAGAACCTACACGCGGAAATGTGACTAAAAGGAAAGAAAATATATTTTTCCTTTCGGAAGATATTTGGGAAGATTTGAAGCGATTATTGGCTGATAATATTCAGAGTATCACAAAACGTAATGTTTAAGAGAATTCAAGGTAGTTTAGAATCTTATAAAAGAAATACCATTATCTCCGTTTGGTGAACAATACTTTTTCAGCATATCGTTTCCTACGTATTCCATTCTTTTCTATTCTTTCATATTATTTTCAATTTGTTTTGTCTGATTAAATTCCTTCACAAATTAGAATGAGAAAGGGTTAGGATTTTAATGAGGAGCAGTTTGGCTAAAGGAAACCCGGAGATTAAATGAATCACCCAAAATTTAAACCGTGACTCATCCACAACCTTAAGCATAGGGCGTTAAACGCACCCATCAATATCAATGTATTACAGCTAGAAAGTGAATGACCGTTAGGTTGAAAATGACATGTCAGAGTCTGCTCAGATGTTGCGAAAACCTTTGGGGTAACGATTGCAATAGGGAGAGCGAAGCTGACGTCACCAAAACAGCTCCCATTCTTCTGTGCCACTGAATAAATATGGCTCAGCGGGAAGACGAGGCATCACGGGAATGGCGGTTCGGGACACAGGACTGCTTTCATGACGGACAAATCGATTGCGCTTCATTAGACGACAAAGGGCGCGGCATTTAGCGACCGAGGAGACGAATTGTTCTTACACTCCTTCCCTTTCCGTTCGGTTCCCTTCACATTACCGTCGCTTTAGTCCACAGCGTGGGTCTGCGGCGACGCCTATGTGGCAACCTATTTACCGCGGTGTCTCAAGCATTGTTCGTTCACTGCGAAATGTTCTGTTCACGAAAGGAGAGATTTGCTTGTGGTGAAAGAAGAGGAGGTAATTGCTCTATCACTAGGATGGAGAGGAAACGCTCAATTGAGGGCTCACAAAAGGGTTGGAAAGGAATTTTTTCATATTTAATAAAATATTTGATCATGTTTCTAATTATTTATTCATTCAGTCATTCATTTAATGGCTTGTTTTCATGCGGAAGTTTCAGGTCGTAGTGCTACACTTACAATTAACCATATTTTAAAGAAGAGGTATGTTTCGTTGCCGACCAGTCTAAAGAAGGCGAAGGAACCCCAGCTGAAAAACTCCTAGTTTCACGGTGAAAATATTACGCAAAACAGTGAACAAAGTGGAAGTGTGTACGCACGTCGATGTTTTGATTTACAATTTATTTACACCACTGGAACGGTGATTTCACGCTTCGTTCACACTGCCAAGAATATTTTCAGCAGAGTTCAGCCTATTAGGGTATCGAAGTCGGATTCTTCCATTCATCTGAGGGCGAAGACTCTATCGCTGTCGTGTGTTGAGACAAATCACACTAATATCGTGAAACTTTTGAAAAGTAACGAGAATAATATCGTAAATTTTACCTCTATTATTCGATTAAATCCTAAAATCCCGAGTGCGCCTCTTAAGAGGGTTATTCTCTGTTATGAACTTGAAACGCAGGTGAAGAGCAAGGCGGTTTCCCTTGCCTATCAAGGCGATATTATAAAAACAAACAAACCTAGATCTTTCAGTCTCTGGTTTACTTATATATAACAAAATTAAATGGGACTAATTCATATTGAATTGGTAATAAGAAATAATCAATTACCCCAGGAAAATGTTCTTTCATACACATTTTCAACTTGAGGTCACAACTTACAGATTTACTTATCTTCGGCACTATACAACCTAAATGCTTTCTACTAAACACCACCTTCCAGAAGCGTCTACTACTGCAAAATAAGTGGTAGTTAGAAAATACTTTTTCAATGCTGTTTAGAAGTTGTTGATGAAAAAGTGCCATTTCTGGACATTCAAGGGAGGGAATCTACAAATCCCTGATCAGCATGTGCGGGACGATCCTTCACTGCTACTCTGCACCGACTTAATGATACAGATTCATGATTGTACGAGTTTTCCGCGTTTTAATTAGTTCTCCAGAACCTCTCCTGGTACAGACATCACATAGACCTTAGCTGTTACATAGAATCCGTGCCACCATCTGCTGGTTAATCGTAGAAATAGAGACGTGTTCCGTCCCCTGCACCAGGGGGGTTGAGGGCTCATTTAAAGGAACACGTTTTCTCTGCTGTGTGCTCAAATATTCTAACCTTATCTCGGACTCTGAAAATGTTCTAACAGTGTTCAGAGTAGACTTGTCACGCATATAGCTTCGAGGCCTTCTTCGCCATAAGCTATCCTTCTTACGTAGTGTTAAACTTGTGTTTCAATTAAACGTAACCTTTGATCCAACGACGCTTCCACAATTGAAATATAATCGCAGTACATCATTGCAAAATTTCGGTCACAGAATTAAGACTTTTTAGTCACTGTGGGGCAAATATGACGACCGTAATGGAGCTGGCGCTAGGAGCACACTCAAATTACAGATACTGATAATATGGATATAAGACGGATCATTAGGAAGGGGCAGCGTTTTACGACGAATATGCTCAGTCGTTGCTATACCTCGCTTGCGCATCGCGTGTCTGTAACATCCATGTATTATAGACTCCTATACCTACTAATAATATAAAAATTTTACATGGAGAATCAGTATAGTTAAAAAATATATTCAGTTTTTAACACTGTCTACTATCGTCCAGAATTTTTGCACTTAAAAAAGTGGCGAAGAACTTTCAATTCTAGCTCTCATACTAAAACTATACATTTATTTGTATTATCTTTGTGGTGTCTCTTATTCATGTGTTCCTCTTATTTGTATTCTCATTTTTACAGACTATCCTATGACAAAGTCAAATCAGAAGTTCTTTGTAGATTTTAATGATACGAGTAATTAACATTTTCTGAAAGTAAAGAAATCGTTTCCTGGCTCATGGAAGTGTGCGTGATATGATCAAAGAAGTTTTTTCGTTATGAAGTTACATCGAACCCAGTAAAACGCTGGAGGAATTTTTATTAAAATTTAAGAAAACTCTTTAGCTTTTTTAAAAATGGAGAATATCTAAACATGGAAAAGAATTTTTATTCAAATTTTTGTTTTAAATGCCCGATAGCCTAGAACACTAGTATTTTCCAGAGAAATTCATCTCCATGTTGCACCAGGTATTACTGGTTCATATGAATGAGATTTGATACAATATAATTATTTCTTTAAAAATGCCCATACGGAATAATTTCGCTTGTTACGCATATCTAGCAATCATTAGCCAAGAAAAACATAGCTTTTCAACTTTGGCACGGTTTAAATTAATTCTGTAGCCCCATCCTGACCCGGGTTTTGCTTCGGTTTTCCTTCGGGTAGAGGTGGATTTCATATACAGGTTCTCTAGGCTTTGTCTAGGGGCGTGTTTATTGTAACAAAAAATCGTGAATTTAGTGGGTTTTTTTCAACTCTTATGATTTTTAAACACTATACTCAGAATAATCTATAGTTCGATAATAATTTGTACATATAAAATAAATTTTTTGTGTTAAATTTCAAACATATTGACATTCTTTTAGTATCATAACTCGTAGCTAACGTTTTATCTTATCTAGGAATTTTTGCTTAAGTTTTTGAATCCGCCTCTGCTTTACGGCCCTTGGTAGGAGTTGATGGGATGGTCCCTTGCTTGCTTCCGGAGAGTAAATTAGTTTATTGTCTTCCACGTGGTCATACGCAATTTATACTGCTATTTCGACAATTAATTAATTAATTTATTTATTTATTTATTTATTTATAAGGTTATAAATATTAATAAATATTAGTACAACTGTTTAATTATTAAATTAAAAATTAACAATAAAATTTACGCAATCAGATGAGACAAGTCTTTAACATTCTCTTAGAAAATATTTCCATAATATTTTTTTTTTGTGATGGAATTCATCTCTTAGTGTTTCATATTTTGATAAAATTCATCTCTTAGTGTTTCATATTCTTATTAGTAGGAGATCCGATATTTTGCGTGCTCATAATTATATGCAAAGTGGTTTCATTAAAACTTTTGGATAGTTTTATTTTTATTAAGGTTTCCTTTGGTGATTACGACGTATTTCTAGAACGATGTATGATGTTCTATTCGAAAGTTGATAAGTATTCAAATATTTTTTATTTTTTTATTTTACGTTTTTAGGTTTTTTTTATTTTAAAAAATTGTTCGCTGACGTTGTTTCATCATGCTGTAACCAAATCTTTTTCTGCAGGCGTTTTTATGTGTTTGCTCGGGTGGAGACGCATAATTACGCAACACGTGCCTTTTCTTTCTTTCTGGAAGACGAATGAGGAAAACCTCTTCAATGAAATATGTTTGAATATTAATGTACGACATAAATGAAATTTTTTCACTTTATTGTATACGAAATATTGATGGGCGAAGGTACGCTCTTTTTAAACTGTTAACATTTTCAGAATGATAAAGTACTCTAGTTTGATTGACTTCTCGTGTTTTCTTTTTGCGAGAGTAGGTGAGAAATATGCTGACAGACACCCTGGGGGTACGCATTCCAGGGTTATTTGGGGTCGCAAGATGATACGCGACCCGCTAAAAAAACACTTCCCATGCCGCCAGACCTGAGTAACTACATACCTTCTTACATTTTGGACCACTATTTTCTTCGTGTTTCTCATTCAAAATTCTTTCTCCTCTTCATCACACCAGCTGTCTTGTATTTATTACTATTCAACGCTTACTTCTAGACTTTCTATACTGTCTTCTCTCGTATTGGATAACTAATGTAAAATAATTTCGTGTTAGTAATACATTTTAGAGTTGAAAAAGCAGTAGCAAACTGCGTACGACTATAAGGAAGACAATAAATTAACTTACTCTCCGTACCATGCCATCAATTAGGATCAAGAGTCGTAAGACATTGACGGATTATTAACTTGATAATATTTCAATTTCTAAGAACATATTTGGATAAACTGCGAGTTTGCCTTACTAAGACACTCTGAAAATCTCGTAAAATGATTTAAAAAAATTGATTTAACTTAATTTAACTTTCTCACAGAGCACTTACCAAAATGATGATTGAAATGACAACCTATCTACTATTCAGGAAGTGTTCGGACGTCTACGCAATCACATACCTATAATTACATTCTCTGCAATTCAAAATGTATTTCCATTTCCAATTTTCTACTCTGAGTTCGATGGGTGCTTCCTGCCGAATATCCGGTGACCGCGGCCGCCAAGAAAGGGCGAGGAATGGAAAGAGGCGGAGAAAAGCAGTGACTGGAACGAACGCACGCAGCGGCCGATAAAACGCGTCACCGAAGTCACCATGAATAATGGAGGTCCCCGCCCTTATCGCGGTTCTAGGTTGTGTCACGCTGAGGCGGGGATACCGGTCGGCGGGTCAGCGGGCGCCGGACTCTAGGCTCCTGGACAAATGTTCGAAAACACGTCACGATATTTAACTGGACTTATTTTGCTAAGAAGTCGGCACTCTTCGATTATTCACGATGAAACGTCGTTTCAGAAAAATTACGGTAAGTATGATTTATTTATATTATTCCAGAAAACGGGCACATTATAATTAAATTGTAGATCATTTTTAGTAATTTATGTTATTTTAGTAGATTTCTCAGTAAATAATAAAACCTTTCCACTGTTCCTGACGATTCGACACATTTTTGTTTTGGGCTTTTTGGCATTCCATGAGAACACCCACTTTTACACATTTTGTTGGATATCACAATAACCACAGAGTTTACGAAGGCTGCTATCTTTTTTTCTAAATTCTCTTACACCGATTTTCTAAAGTTCACTGAGCCACATTTTTATTTCAAAGTACTTTTGTATTTTCTCAGGGTATTGCGTTACCACATTTCGGTTTGAGGCAATGGCAATTAGAAATAAATGCTTTCTAACCCTCAATTTGTATCAGTAATTACGGAGTAGTGTCTGCATTGTACCTTGTCTTCGTATTCTAGCACGGGTTCTAGACATACTTGAAAAATGACGAGCATTAGCTATCGAATTTCCTGTTATTACTAGAAGCTGATGAACTAGATCGATTATTACTGTTAGTGTTATAAACAATGAAGACGCATTCCTTCTCAACTCGCGATAGTGTTTACGCATTTGTTCAATTTCGACTGCTTCAAACAGAAATGCGAGGTGTATTAGTTTTAAGGTTTTATAGTTATGTTTATATGATAGGTGATGAAAATTGTCAATTTTCGTGTCAAAGGAGCTTATTAAAGAAACGTATAAAGACATTCTAAATTTTGTTTTTTACAAGCCGATACTTTTCAATGAATATTTTACTTAAATTGTAAGTATGTGAATAACCGTTGAGAACTTCAGAAGACGGAAAATACTCGTTGAAAACATCTATCATATTTTAGGTCTCTCTTTGATCAAAAATGAAAATGAATTTTAAAAGTAAATAAAGGATTCTCGTTTATTTATGGAAATGGAGGTATATATGGAGAGGGCGAGATACGTGCATCCGAGCGCCCAGAAGTCGTGTTTACTTCTCAACCAAATAAACAGACCCCTTCCCCTTCGAGTGGTCAGCTCCTGTGGTTCACGAGGCAGAGAGGGAGCAGACACGGGCGAGGGTCGAGACGAAGAAGCGGTAGCTCTGTCTTCTCTTAGTTGGCTTCCAGCTTGCGGTCACCGACTCTCATATCTCACAAGGTACTTCATATCTGTCCTCTGAAACATGCGAACCAACAAAAAATAAACGAAGCATCTGAATTAAAATGTTTCGTACGTATCCGTTGTATTAAAAATATAAAAGTGGTGTTCTATAGATGTCTGTCTTTTGATAAACACATTAATTGACTGCGCCAGCAATAATGAAATACGCTAGGTTTCGTCGAAATTGACTTTATTGAGACCAATATTCGACAGTATTGAGAAATGTCATTCCCACTATCCCTAACGAAACTCAAACATGGTAGTAAGGGAGTTCCACCTGTTAAGTTAGCATGGTATGAACTATCTTTCTGTTTTACATGATATTAGGGTGAATACCACTCGAAAAATTGTTATAATTATCCTATTAAGTTCTAAAAATATCTCTAATACATTTTCGTAATATAATTTCATAACATGAGAAAAAATTAAAACGAAACTAAATTGACGGGGTACAAGCCAACGGGAGAATGAACACCAAAGTGTGCACAGTAGTTCCTTACCGCAGTGACTATTTCCTCAAATAATGTCCAGACACGTGCAGTTCTTGCAGGATGTTTCAATTATTATATTTCCTGAAACAAAGATCCGTTTGTATAGAACTAATTGGTAGTTAGGTAATGATGTTCAAGTCATTTCGAAAAAATGTGAATTTTTTGTCAGAGATAATGTATATTTGCGCAAGAAAAAGGAATTCATATAATACAATTTGTTTTTTTCACAAGTATACCATATCCACATGTATTCATATATCAGTAAGAATGAGTCATAATATTCGTGTTTTGTATTAAGGTCTTGTAAAGACTATAGTAAACGCTGAAAAGTAAGTTACTAATCTAGCAAAACGTGACATTTCTTTGAGGCATATACACTTAATGTTTTATTGAATTTTGCAACCACAATGAGAGCGGGAATTGTTTTTCTCGGATAATTCACTGAACATACTACTTAAAATAAGCAAGAAGTATTTTTAAAAGTTTCCTCGAGAAATTTCATTCTCTCTTAACATTTTTCATAATCTGTGAAAATTTGTGAAAAAATGTTGGTGCTCGTGATTCATTGTAATGGATGATTCAATATCGTAGATTGAATTAATGTTGCATGCAAAGAATTCAAGAGAGAAAAGTGTTCTGAAGACAAATGTCAAATGAGCCGAGATCCCAGAACACAGCAAGGGTAATGTAAAGATGGAGACAAACCAGGAATCGAACCCGGGAAGCCTGCTTTAACTACCTCCCATTCGCCTTCCAAAATAGTATATCATTTCCACCCAGACCTACACCCCGGAAGACCGGAGATACATCCGCATGCAGGAGATAAGTGAACTCAGGGGGCACACTCTGCTGTGTGCGCTTAGATAAGCTGTGTACGCACGCGGAAAAGATATGTAATAACTTTCGACCAGGTGAAACTTATCTTCACTTATCTTCTTGACGTGTAGGTACTCAGAAGAAATATCTGCATAACCAACCTTAACACGATCACTTTCTCCTCTTGTAAGGAAAATGTTACTTTGTTGGAAAATAGTAATGATATTTTCATTGTTGAAGGACATAATTATGCGAATATTATTATAGACAATCAATTTTTAATGAAATACTTTATTAGTATTCACTAGTACATGGTCAACGTTTCGATGCTAGTTTGCTATCATCTTCAGGGCCACTAGAAATTGGTATTCAAAAGTAGAATTATAGTGGAATAACAAGATAAAAATTTAAGTACAGAACTTTTACAAAATAAATAAATAATAAAACGGTTACAAAATATTTGAAAATTTGTGATATTAATAAGTGGAAAATTGAAGAAAAATTATTCATGCAATTGTGAGTTATAAATGTTTTTAATACATAACACATACCTGCTATATTTTTTGAATTTTCCCAATTATCCAAAAATTAATACACATAAAATTTTATTTTTAAAACCATTAACAACACCACTTGTAAGAATAAAATACTGAAGCAAGTTCACCATTGTCTACAACCTTTCTTCATATCCTTTAGTTGTTCAAGTTTTCTATTATGTTTCTTAATTCTAGTACACACCAATGTACGCAAGGTTGCTGTCCATAATCGAATAATCAACATTATTTCTTTTTCCTTTATTACTAATATCTTTATAGTTTTTTTCTATATTGAATATTTTTATGAACCTGTGCACAATTTTGAACTCTGAATTACATATCTTTCTTATTTCATTACTTATCCTCTTTTCACAACGTAACACAATATTTCTCTTTTTACTATTATCACTCAAATTTTTTTGTGGGGTTTTAGGGCTCGTCAACATCAAGGTCATTAGAGCCCTCATCACTCAAATTGATTTGATTATTATCATCATTATTTCTTTTTTCTTTAGTATTATGTGAATTCATATTGTTCATTTCAAAATTACGTATTCTTATAAGTATGTTTATTAATTTAGTAGGGTAATCATTTTTGATAAACATTTCTTTCACCTTCCTAATGTTAGATTTACGAAAGGTAGAGTGTGAATGTCTATGCACTTTTAAATAAATCAATTTATAGTATTCTTTTTCATAAAAAGTGTGATTTTTGTAATAGTAAAAAGAGAAATATTATGTTCAATAAAAATTCACAATAAAAAAACCTTCATCGAATAAGTTGTGCGTTGGTGGCCATGTTCAGCTAATAGGAACAACTACTCTTAGCTCCCAATTCTCTAGAGTGTACTGACATTCAACTTATAGAATACTTGCTTTTCACATTGTCTTCCGTCTTGAAGACTTCAATAGGTTTTGATCGCTTGCGTAGCAAAGTTTCCTCTTTCAGCTCATATTTCGAGGAGGGCTCATTATTTCTTCATGGAGGCATCGCAACTTTTGAGTGGTATAACAACACTCATCTTCCTCGTTTCATCAAGTTTAACATAAATTAGTCACTAAGGTGCAGGCTTGTAAAATGTTAATATCGCTGCAGGTCTCATACAATTCGATTTTTAAATAAAAATTGAATTGTATAAGACCTGCAGCTTCATAAGTATAAAGTATCCTTCTTTCTTATCCAAAATATGACAATTATTTTTAAGGTCACTGATGCTAATAACGAGTGATAAATATTTAAAATTATTCTTTTTTTATTACCTTGATGTTATTTATTTTTAATGAAACTCAACTCACAAAAGCATAGCTTAGTTGTTTTCAAAATGCTAAAATTTTTTGTTTAAAAATGTAATTATTTTGGTCACCAATTATAAAAGATTAATTGTTTAATGAATGGAAACTTTTTCGAAATATCACACTCAGATTTTGTCGATTTGATAATAATTTGGTTTGTAAAATTTAGGCGTTTAAATAATTTTAAGTCATTTCACTATAACATCAATCATACTATTTTACCACAAACAACAATTCATATCAAATTATACACGACCAACACGCAAAACCAATTCAGACAATCCACGAAAACAAATAGAGCTCCATTTTAGTTTTCGTGCAAAACTCAAACGAATGAATGACAATGGCTGAAAGCAATTTTTGGAAGTAAATTTCTCGTTCACCTCACAGCGCGTCCTTCCGAACTCTCACGCGACAATGCTCTCACGCTTTGGACGCCGACATCAAACGCTCGCTATCATCGCTCCCCTCTACTTCCGTCCTTCCCCGCGCCCTTCGGACCCTGTGTCCCGCAAGCGGAGATACGAAGGCCCATTGGTCGCGCACCGCGTGCTACCTCGCGCTCTACTCTGCAACCACTGCACCTTTACAACACGACAATGTCCATACACTGGATTCCCAGAATGATCCTTTCTATTATTTACTCACTCTGGCATTTACTAAAAAAATGTTCTGAAGAAGTTAAGTCCATCTTCGTCTGCATAGTGATATATGAATAAATAAATGAATAAATCAATAACGACCTTTTTAGCAGACAGTATATTATAGAACTCTAGTGGAAAAAATCACTGATTTGACTTGAGTTGTCGCTCACAATATTTTATGTCACTTGATAATTGTACCAATGGTACCGAAACGTCGTGCATATTAAAAGTATTTTAAGTGTTGGTATTGTTCTTTGTATATTATTAGTGATGTTTTTCAACTAGAGTTCTATAATATACAGTCTTCTAAAAAGGTCGTTATTTAATTATTCATTTATTGAAGAAGTTAATAGTAATGTTATTCGTTAGAGTTGTAGTGTGAATGAGATTGAGAAGAATTTACTCGAAGTTTTGGAGAAAAGATTTACTGTATTTTTTGATGGAAAATTTTCCACAGAGGCTGTTATGAAATTGTAACTTCGGTGAAGATAACATACAAAAAAGTACAGTATACACAAAATATTGATAGTTATATTTTAATCATTTTATTTGGTATGTTACTTTTTTTCATTATTATATTTTTGACTTTTATATAGATATATACCAATATTTAAATAAATATGACCAATATATAAATTAAAGTCTTTTATTTATCATTTACGTTGCTAAAACGTGCTATCAAACACTGTTAAACAAAAGTTGCCAAGATATTATAGTTCCCATTCTTTTGAAACCCAATTCTCACATTTTTAAAACGCTTTTAAAGAACGCAGATGTTAACTAGAGTTTACAGTGCTACTGGAAGTAATACGCATGACAATTACACACCAGAGACCTTAACAGACGGCGGCAATATGCACAAAAGAATATGTAATGCATGTGGAATATACACTGTGTTTATTTGGGGGACGTTGGGATGTGGGTCATATTAATACATTAAAAACAAAATTACATTAATAGCCTGGACATGAATTGAAGAAAGGAAAGACGTTGCAAAATATAATGTAGTTTTTCAAGTTTTCGTGATGTCAGTCCTGGAACTCTAATGATAATATATGGTAAAGACATGGTAATCTATGGTACACAAATTCATCCTATCTGTTAAGAAAGACAAGTTCAAAAGGCATACATTTCGCGGCACAAATGCTCCTACCATTTTAAAATAATTCGATAATTTTCAAAAATAAAGTTTTATTACGGGCTAAATAATATTAATGCTATTTATTGTTCTAAAACTTTAAATTCGATCAGTTTTTTTAGGGTTGAAATAACTCAAATATATATTTTATTGATAAAATAATTCCACTTTGCTGGGAAAAGTTTGAAAAAAATCCTTCTACGACCTGTATTCGAAACTGAAGCAGTGTGAACCCGAGACTACAACCTTTCTACTGCGGCTTTTCAATTACGAAAGTACTAATAATTAAAGTTTATAGTTGGCACTTGCATGTTTATGCACTTATATCTCTTAAATCGGAGAACGAATTAGTCACCACTATAGATCGTAGCTACTAGCTGCTTGTCGATGTAGCGGCTAAATGCTTGTCACACATCTGTTGGCGCGAGAAGATAGTAGCTAGTGAAATGTCATCGTAAAAGCTTCGCCGTAACAAAACATTTGATTCGTTTTACTGGTGACGAGATCTGTAAACGGTACTGTAATGCGCCAATGAGATAATTTAAAATTTTAGCTGAAAACCCGAGGAATGCCTCTCGTAAATTTTGTGATTTTTGTACAAGTACGTTACAAACATAAAATGCTTGTATCTTAAAATAACATCTAATTGGAGAGTTTTGATAATTGCCCCACGTAACAATAGGCGCGCTAAATCTTTTTAATCCATGAATGTTTCAACTTTACCCCATAAAATTATTTGCATTTCTTTTACTGGATAAAATGTTGTTTCACACAAAGAATAATTTTCTAAACTGAAAAAGAGAAATTGTAAGTCAATGGCATCTACTTTTCTTTCAGTTAAGGTAAAACACAAAATTATTTCTTCGTTCTATGTTCCTTCTTTTTATCAATCTTGATCAAGGGATATAATTGTGAATGTTATTTCTTGTCGTTTCATTTTATGTTACAACTCAGTTACAGTAATTTGTTGAGCGCACTGTTTTTATCTTGATAGATAAACTAGAAGTATTCGTCTTCCAAAAATGCATATTTTATAAATACAGATCAATAGTTTCGTAACATTATCATTTGACGAGGTTAAGTTATTCAATTATATAGAAGAGGCCCCGCGTGAAATGTGAACAAAACAAGCTAGAATACTAAAATGTAATACTGATTTAATTAAGTGAATACTTAATTAACTTACACCAGGTTTTTCTCTTCCCTTTAACATGTTGCGTAAAAATTCTGATACACCTAGGTTAGCAACAGGAGTGACGCGTCATCCCAGAAAGATATTTTTTGTTCCTGTTGTTGCACTACTGCTTATAGAATTGTGTGGTACTGTTGTTGTACTGCTGATTATCGGCTTACCTCAATTATTTAATCAAATAAAAATGCATCATTTCCCAGAAAACAGGTATATTCGCTTAAATGTAATACCTTTTGTTGAAGTCTTGGGATGATGTGTAACCCCTGTTGCCATTCTTGTAGATAAAATTCGTTGTTCATAAAGTCTTTTTTTTTAGTACTATGGTTTTTTCTAGTGACCTAATTATTAATTACATTATACGAGGTATAATGGAGAATAACTACAACTATATTGCGAAGGGATGTGTGATTTAATGTGTGGACAAACCCAAAAAATCAACCAGAACGTACTTGTAGCTCCGAATGTTTAGATTTAAGAACATAAATTTAACTTTTTCAAATTAATTCAAATATTTGAATTTGAGTAATGTAGTACAAATTATAAAAACCTTAAGTTTGTAAATTAAATAAAGAGTCAAACAATATTTTATGTTAGCCTCATATACTCTTCGAGAAACTTCAACACTTTCAAATGTTATACACGAAAGAAAGAAGTAAGTTTTATATACAAACCAAGTACGTTAAAAACTTAGTCATTTGATCAACATGTATGTAACTAATATTCTTTTGTGAATAACGTAATAATCTTTTTTTACAGGGAGAAAATTAAAAAGCAGTTGTTTTCAAGTTAAGAATTAATATTGCATTTTTCTTAAAAGTTGATTATATTAATAGTTGAAAAGGTTAACACTCGTTTTATGAATGTTGTGAATATATCAATAAAATTCAACATAACACAATATAAGCGGTAAACAATTATACTATAACATTAATAACCTAAGGTATTCAGTCATCCCATTTGTCCAACGATCAACGCCCAATTAGTGTTTCCAACATTAAGGATATGTCCATTAACTGAACTTTTTCTTTTGTTGGTAAACGTTTTAATTAGAGTATTGACTAAAAACTTAATAATAATAATGATATTTTAAATTTTATGATAAATTTTCCCTCTTATAGGATACTAAATCTGTGAGCTAGACTCAATTTGCTTCTCCTCTTCGGGCTCACTCCGTACGGTTCCCTCCACCTCTTCATGTGAAATGCAAATTCAGGGGAAGAATCAACTCTTTAATTAAAAAGGATTTATCTCATTCCCATTGAGAATTCCTTGAAAAATTTGCTTTATCGATTGAGTGTAAATTTGCAAACATTTAATGAAAGATACAAAACGGTAATCCTGTCGCTTGAAAGAAAAAAGATAAACGATTTCCATATATTCCTTAAATTTCATACTAGTTTTTTTTCCTTTTTTGAGCTTCGTCGGTTTTTTTACATCACTTTGCGTGAATTCGGGTTTTCCCTCAAACAATTGATTCAAATGAAAATGACTAATAAGACACGTGAAATATAAGTAAATGAATGCACGATTGACGAGTCACGTGACGCAATAGCATCTCGAATGGTTCTAGTCTCCCCAGACGCAACTGTATGCGATAATTGTTCTCTGGAATCAAGAGGAATGATAGCAGTGTAAGCGAAACCATGGTTGTATTTTCTTGCCTTGCATGGACATTATACGAGTACATGAAGAAAGTACCCGTGCCACAACTCCGCACTTTATTTGAACTCTGAAGTAGGTCTTGGCCAAGGTGAGGGCTTTAGAGATATTGACTGATAATTTAGGTTTCTTTTTAAACAGTGTAATATTGAATTGTATCAAAAGTTTATTAAAATTTACAAGACATCGGTACGAATGATCAAATTTATATTCTTCTAAAAGTTCGTTCAGTATTTTTTCGAATGTGTTGGTAACTTTTTAAGGATTAGATATAAGCGTACGTCATAAAGATGCTACCTCGAGCAGTGGCGGATCTATGGTGGCGGGGGCTAAGGGAGCTATAACCCCTCCTCCCCCGATTGGACCTGAACTCTCAGCAGATAAAGGCAATGCAAGGGCCACTGTAACAATGCAGAGTTAGACCCGGTCTAACTGACGGATTATCTAACTCCGGACCCAAGTTAGACCCACGGGGCTTAAGTGGAGGTAGCCAGCGAGGGACCAACGGCACGGACAGGAAAGGAACTAGTTGGCCCCGGTCTAAAGTTAGTTGGCAGTACTGAACGAGCGATCTCAAAGAAATTTATATGCTTTTCTTGATGTTCAGTTGGTCAGACGAATGCGGTTGTAATCTCTTGGCGAGAATTCGGGGAATATCATTGGATACGTACAGTAAACAAGTACACGTATGACACAGAAAATACAAATGTTGTCTCTCATTAATTTATTGCACATCTCTTGGGTTGCGTTGTAATTGTATTTCCATTGTTTTGTTTTACTTATATTAACGTGTCGTGTGTCCAGTTTCGCGTGCTTATAATTGTTTAATGTTTTCATGGTACATAGCTTTAGTTTTCATTTTGCTATCTTCTTCCTGACAAAGTTGACTTTACATTCACTATGTATCAATATTTGAATGATTCTACCTAACTTTTATCCTCACTGTTTGAATTTACCCATTGCTTTAATAGCATAAGTTTGTATATGATGTTCTCAGAGTTTCAATTCCACTCATTCTTGATACTGCATACCCTTTTTATTTTATGGTGAAGTACCATACCATTATCTAATCCCCAATCTAATGTAAACTATAAAAACATAAAGAATGAGTAGATATGAGGATAAACAATTTCAATTCTTTTAAACGTAATTACCTTAACAGTCATGAAAAGCCAGGGAGAATCCAGAATGGAATCCAGATGAAGTGCCAGAATAATAGTAGTACAGATAACATTTTACGTACTACCAGACACACTCTCTACAAATTGTCAATACACTTGTAAAAATCAGAGAGCAACATATGTGATAAACTACTGACTTTGTACAACATAATTGAAATTTTGTATTGAACACATTATGCTTAGAAATTAGTAAAAAGAAGTTTCTTCATTACCTTGACACACTCTTGAATTTAAAAAAAAACATCAATTCTTCACAATTTCCTTCTCAAACAAGATTTTTAGTTACTAGTTATATTTAATATTTCATGCTTATTTACGTTTTAGCACGCATTGTATATAACTTTATAGGATTTAACATTCTTAAGTTTATAGTGTACTTCACATTTTCGCTATTTTTTCACGTGTAATGTATTTATAAACCAATCGTTCGTTCAATGAAAATAGATAGATAGATAGGATCATTGTTCTGTAAGTTTGCATGTTATTATACATAACACTTTAACTAGCACTTTTACATTACATATTTAAACTAATTAAATTAACATAAGTTTCGCAACCAGTCTTACCAAAATCACTCTGAGGTAATCTACGTGTGTCCGTTTATATTTAACATTCTACATTTAGATTTTTCATAAACTAATACATTTTTAATAATCATTAATAGCTGCTTGTTTACTATTTTGAAACAATAGCATCCCAAGGTTTCAAACCTTTGGGGTATGTTCTCACTCTCTAATTATGTGCTAAATAAATAGAAGAATCGTAGCTGACAATAATACTTACTCATTCACAGCAAAAACACATAAATGACTTCTTAAACTATAGATCCTAAATGTTTTATTTTATTTTAATTTTTAATTTTTGCATTTATTTTTCGCTCACTACATATTTTTTTCTTTTTTCTTTCTACATATCAGTTTACAAATGTGTGCCATATCAGTTGGTCTGTGAACCACCCAAGAAATTAGCATTAATGTTCAGGAAGCTCAAAATGTGTGGTGAGTGTGAACCTCTTCTCGGCTGGTTATTATTTTTATTATTCTTGGGGATTTAGGGCTCCCCAACATCTAGAAGTTGGCATGCCCTTAAGCTCCTAGAATAGTAATAAAACCGCCAAAGAAGAGATTCACATTTACCACACACTTTGAGCTTTTTAAACATAAAAGATAATTTGAAATATCTATTCATAAATTTATTACTTTGAAAACCTGTATTGTTGTATTTAGAGAAGTAAAAAAATGAAATATTAATTCCTTCCAGTTTTAAAATGTTGAATGACTATTCCAAATTTCACGTTCTTCAACTTCTATTGTGATGAACTGAAGAAATAAAATAAGAAACTAGCATATTCATCATGGTAACATGAAACACTAATTAGATGGTAAAAAATATTTCTCGTACAAATATAAAACTTGTTAATACTTCATAACACTAAAATAAATTTATATAAAAGACAAAATAAATTAATAAGTGCTTGAAATATAATAATTTGTCTAATTATTCTTATACGGGGAGAAGGAATCAACGAAACACATACAATTATTAAAAATTGAATAAACAAAATTAAATTACAGAAAAGCCTAACTTCATTTGACCTCTGAAACGATGGAGCTACGGAGATAATGTATGCAACTGTGCCAATATTGAGAAATTTTACAAAAATACAAATAAAAATTCATTATTAACTCTACTTCTAATTGCAGAGTTGCCCTGGATCATGAGTTGTAGACAGTTAAAAATCCTCAATTTAACAATCTGTGCATGAATTAGGATATTAAGGGGGTTCAGTATCATTAGAGTTAACTTAGAGTTGACCTGGTAGCTGAGGCACAAATTTCAAAATCAATTTTTTTCTATGTTCAAGTTGATTCCGAAAATGGGAAATCTCCTTTTCCCCGCACCGAAATACCTTTTCACAAATTTTTGGATTTTCAATGTTCAGTACATAACCTGAAAAATAATAATATTCTAATTATATCATTTTAAATTAAAACTCTTGATGAAATGTTTCAAAATTCAAGTAGTCCTTCCAAATTTTTGTTTCCTAATGTCATGAAAAATTTAAAATTCTTAGTATTACAGAGAGTATAATCATTTCCGAACTCATGTGAATTTATGCTAGTATGAATCAAATAAACATACACCATATTAAGTCTACATAATTATATAAAATCTCAAATTAGGTGTAAGTAATGTGGTAAGGAAGTACATTTCCAAGTTTTAAAGATTATATCCTAAAAAAATCTTTTGATTGGAATTTTATTTTAGAATTTTCATACATTAGTTGTTTGTTCATTATGTTCGCATTAAAATATATATTTTCATGAATTATTTGTTTTGTATCTTCTTAAAATTCTGATTTGGTCACAAAATGCTAATCATTTAATAATTATTTGTCATGTTATACAATTAATGTGATCACTATTCAGTATTTTTAATTGTTATTTATATATTTCATGAATCGATGAATTTTATTTAAAGATATTATTTATGAAACTTTGTTGTAATATCATGGTTTTCAAAGAAGAAAGCTCCTCGGATCCTTCTCGATTGCACACCCCCTTAATTGTGGTCTATACTCGCCACTGGATGTAGGGTAGATCACGATGACAGATGTATATGCGGGAATAATTCGTCTTCCAGAAAATTCTAGATTCATTCATTGTAGCACGCTTATATTATTTTATATCAAGAAAAGATGAGGTCAGTTAAATTATTCATCACGTATGCACGAACATTTCGAACTGTATTCGTTTTTCATTGGGTCCATAATAATTAAGTGAGATTTTAACAATTCATCAACACAACTGGACTCTTGGACATTGAATGATCTCATCTTAAGAACCTCTTCCTTTGTTGATTATTCTCGAGGTCAAGAAAAACAGTTATGTGTATATTATTATTTTTGACGGAAATTATATAAATAATTTTCTTCGAGAGTGTAAATAATTTTACGAACCATCAGATAATTGGCTGAAAATTTGTATTTCAGTTAACATCCATCACAAAACTCATTTACACCATAATTTTATCATTATTGCGTATTACGTTACACTTATGAGTCAGTTTAGAAAAAGTAATTAATAATTGACAAAGGTACAGTCATTTAAACAAAGATTTTTATTTTTGCAGTATTATTCTTGTTCGAAAATAAACGTATGCATAAATACATTTAATTAAATTTGTTCCTTTTTTATAAAGATAATTTAACAAGAAAAGTAAGGAGTTTAAATTATTAATATTATTAATTATTAAATAATTTTCACTTATATTAATATGGGAATGTCATATACCACCCGTATGGGTTTTTAAAACACGAAGAAACAATTTTGCTGACATTTGATATTACTGTATCTACAAACTGGGTATGCATAACTTTAAAAAATTTGTGGTAGGGAGGCGAGTACCTTCAAAATTGTATTTGGACTCCTATTTTTTATAGGAGATTCTTCTTTTGTATCAGAAATTGAGAAATGGTAAAACATTCTTAGCAAATATATTTTTTCTTTTATTGCAGATGGTGCTACTATAGAATAAAATTATTTTTATAAAATTGCAGTATATTTACTTTATTTTCTTTCAGAAATGTTCTTCCTATCATAATAGTCATTTAGTTTTTTACCGACATGTTTATAATTCTCAAACTAGTGACATATAATTTGTATTAAGTACGCCCCCTGTATATTTACATCCTTGTAAGATCACAGGATCGAAATTCAAACTCTAATATATTTAAACACGGACAAGCATTTTGAGAGATTACACACAAATATTTCACGAATTATAAGAACGCTCGTTTAAAAAAAAAATGTTTTTTAATACTGTTACACTTAAAGTACAGAAATTAGGTTTAATTGTAGTGAAGCAAGCATGCACGTCTTTAGCAAACATAAGCTAATGCCTAAGTCTACTGTAACTTCACATACTATATTTATCCTTCAGAAAGGTCAGTAAGCTTCATCCTCTTCAGCCTGCTAATCTCATTGGTAGTCTCATGTAACCTTTGAGCTACTGAGTTCTTGGAACAGTAAGACGCTGTAGCTGTTTGCTGCATAGTAGGCAAACTTTATTCAAAAATGTCTGTTTATTATGTATCTAGTCTAAAAAATTAAGATTTGTTCACGTATTGAAATAGTATTTCTTAACAGTTTGGATATAAGTCACAATAGTCATTTTACTTTTTCTAATATGAGTACTTATTTTCCTAACTTTGATTTATATACAGTGAAGTTTACAGTCAAGATGCTTAGTCATTTAGTGAAGTAGAATATTAATAAGAATAGTTCCCAGACACTTCAAAACATCTTGAGAAATAGATATCTTGAGTACTTAATCTGACAATCAATTTCTATTTCATATTTATTCATTCATTTCTACGTTAATTCAATTCTTGACAATGAGTACAGTTTTACAAGTGAGGCTATTAAACATTTACATGTAGTTCCTGAAAAAATTAATTGATGAATTCTTTCTCTGACCTGGAAGTCTAGTGATGAAATAAACATTTTACTGGTGACTGTCATGGACGTATAAGGCTCTCTTTTAAGACCATTAATTTTTGTAGAAAGGAAGCATCTCTTGTAGAAAAATAAATCGGTAAAATATTTGTTTTGAGATTCTTTTATTGAGTTTGTAAAAAATCCTCGAAGATTATCAAATGTATGTTACCAAATAATTGTGGAAAACTTGCTTAGAATTTTGATCCGTGGTGCCCTCAGATTAAGTGAGTCATTTACCTTCGCGATGAGTCTGCAAATGAACATCAATCTATACCGAAATTATATGTTAGCAGTCTAATACCATTCTTTCATCAGCCCTCTTTGAAATGAGGATTTTCTACAGTGCATAAAGAACTATTTTCCGCATGTTTTCGACAGTATTTACCCCACGGCTGGTAATTTGTATTTCCCGCTTAATGACGCAAAATATTTAGTTTTTAAGTTCTCATGATGATATAAATGTTTTGAGAATATACAAAATAGGTACTTTTAAGTCCCAGAAATTCTCAAAAGCGTACATGGGTAAGAGACTAGTCTTTAACTTATCCGACAGTCTCAGTGTTAGAACCTTCCGTGAATTGAGGTGGAGAAACAAGTCTAAAAGACGAAACGTCCTGATCGCAAGACACTGGCTTAGGTCACACTCCATTTGCTATCGCCTTTAGTTGTCATGTGGGAGATTCTTATACATTGGAGGCTTTCGCGGCCTTCCCAGCGTCGCCTGAATTCGTAAGCCGATGAATAAATGAGGTCAAGGCGCAGCCTCCCGCCAAGAGGATTACTCAGCGACAGTGGTGGACTGGGCACTGCAGGATGCAGGAGGAAGTGAATGGGTTGGAGAATATTAAGGGAATGGCGACGAGCAGCACAGAGACTGACGTGACGCGGACACACAGGAAGTAAAGGACTGGGAGTAGCCCGAGGCTGTACAGGCTTCTGGAAGAATATCATTTTTGGGTTAAGTATAAAATATGTGGGATTTATAGATAATGGCATCAGTTATTTTACTAGTAACTTTGATTTTTCAATTTGAAATACTAATCATTGATTCCCGTAATGTTGATATTTTTAGGTTAATGAATTAATAATTATGTGAATGAAAATAGAGTGATGCAAAAATGCAAATGTTGTACCTAGTTATTAATTTCTAGAAGTTGTAATACTACAAAAAATATATTTAGTTCACAACTTTCAACCTTCTACTCACATTTCCTCTGCGCTCAATTTTTCATCGTTCTCAGGGCATCCTTGTTCCACTCAATTACGTATAAGTATTTAACGGGTACAATAGCCTTCGCGTGCAACTTCGCTCTACGTGCAAACAATTGGAATACATTTAGACCCATTCTTCCTCATGATCTTTAACATTGAGGCTGCGAGAACAACCACGAATAAAGTGGCATTTAAATCATTTTAAGATATTAAGAGCTACTGGCATTTCTTACTACACGCAGCATGCAGCGTACATTTCCCTTACTTTTCTTCTTCTTCCTGACTTCCAACTTTCTCTTATTTTGCCATCTTCTCCTCCTGGTTTCCACGACTACAAGATGAAAGTCTTTGTGGAACTCATTTCCATAAAGATTATATCATGCAGAGCAATAATTACGGCACCGGGCGAGCTCACTCGCGAGAGTGGGTGGTGGAGGATGGTCGAGTGGGTGGGTTAGTGATCCAGTTGGAGGGGGAAGGGGAGGGGTGATGCGACCACAAAAGGGGAGAGTTAAGTACGTCGTTACTAAGACACGCCGGAAACAGGTAAAGCCTCTACGCTCGCGTTTGCAACGGCTTCCTGTTTAATCGCGGGGTTGTTTTGAGGGTGTCTTCAAAAGAGGGGGTAGTGGATGGACTGGGAGACGTAGTCCTCCCCTCTCCTGCGTTCACTTCTCCTCTTTTCGTTGCGTGGAGTCGTCGAATCCCAGAGTTTGCAAGCGTAAATATACGTCATGATGAAGAAATGAAAGGAGACTTATTTAAATGAACTGTCAAGTAGTAATAATTATTACTTCTTGTATGCAAATCCAAAGTTAATATATGCTGGAAAGTACTAAAGATGTTTTCTGGGTTGTAATTGTTTTTGCTTTTCTCTAGTGTGATTTAAACTGGCTTTGTTAGAGATATAAATTAAATTGGTTTTGGAAAAATTGCTTACTGAGCAAATGTCCATTAATTTGACGAATTCTAAGGAATTTTATTGATGATATTTTGAAATTTGTAAAAAAGTAATATCTTAGAAACATCCATACTTTCGTGGTCACACGGTAGAGCAGATCCTATGGTCTGAGTCTCGCCACTAAATAAAGATGATATTATTATTATCATTATATAATAATATTATTATTATTAATAATAATAATAATAATGTAAATTACAAAACCTTGTTCGTGGTAAAGTTAAAGAGATAACACCGTACACTACAGTAAAAGATTAAGTTGTAGAACAACTAGAACCTAATGAACTGTGCAAATACTTGGGTGTGATGCAAACAAATAGAATAGAACACACAATAGTCAAAAAACACATCACTAAAGAATTCATGAGAAGGATGGAAATAACAACAAAAACTCATTTACATTCACGTAACCTGACGAAAGCAATAAACTCATTAGTCATACCCATACTATGCTACTCATTCGGGGTAGTAAAATGGTCAACTACAGATCTGGAAAATTTAGAGAGGAGAATCAGAACCACGATGACAAGCAACAACAAACACCATCCTAAATGAGTATTAGAACGAATGTTCATCCTACGTAACCAGGGCGGAAGAGGCATCATACCAATCAAAGACCTCCATGAAAGACAAAAGTATATCCTCAATAAGTTTTTCCGGAACAAAGCGTATACCTCATCACTACACCAAGCAATTACAACCAGTGATAAAATCTATACACCCCGTAACCTGAATGAGCCCCTACCCCAACCAATACAAAAAAATAGAATGACAACCTGGCAAGATACACCAATACACGGAAACTACCCCAACAAACTTACCAACAGCAAAATAAATAAAATAGAATCAGTTAAGTGATTAATGAACGGCAAATTATTCCCAGAAACAGAAGGTTTCATAGTATCAATGCAAGACGGAGTCACACCAACCAGAAACTACAGGAAAATAATCCTGAAAGAAATCGGAATCACAGATTCATGTCACCGATGTAACCAAACCAAAGAAACTCCCGAACATATCATTGGTGGTTGCACACAGTTGGCCCAAAATGATTACAAAACTAGACACGATACATGGGAAAAATAATTCACCTGGAAATTGCAAAATCACTGAACTTCATTAAGAATCCCATACCACCAGACCATCTACATAAACCTCAACCAGTCCTGCAAGACGATTTGAAAGCAAATATTTTGTACTGGGACAGAAGTATTCTCACTGACCTAACAACAATTCACAACAGACCTGATACCATCCTTTGGAAAAGAAAAGAATCAAAAGTGTATCTCATCGATTTTGCTGTCGTAAATTACAACAATCTAGAAAAAACAAAGAACGACAATATATCAAAATTCAACAACTAGCCTTTGAAGTAAAAATAAACCTGGAATGTTCAAGAAGTGATCATAATGCCTATAATTTTATCTACCCTAGAACTAGTACCCCAATCCCTGGTCGACTTCATTAAAAAACTCAAAATCAACACCAATATAATAAGTAGATTGCAACACAGCGTCCTTCTGTCCTCAGCCCACATTACCAGAAAGTTCTTGGACCTGAAATAGATTCTTCCTCCCAGCAGAACTTGATTTAATAATACACTGCTGAGAGAAAAACCAAAACAAGTTGATAGAACTAAGTAGTAATAATAATAATAATAATAATAATAATAATTATTATTATTATTATTATTATTATTATTATTATTATACAAGCTATACAAAATTATAGAGAAAAAACTATTTTTCTTGAGAATGAAATGTATGGTAAGTCCTGTTCTTGTAGGAATCATTCAATAATGATTAATAGAAAATGTATAATTTAAAATTACTTTAATTACATATGTTTTTAAATCTTATATACGGTCCAAGACATCAAAATGGACAATTAGAAGCCAAAAGGAAAGTAGTCGCCTTGCTCTCAAGAAGGGCGAGGAAGGAACCCTCCAGTATGATCAAGAAGTAGGACTCTTCGTTGAGGATTTGGAAACGTAAGGGAGGAAAGTGACAAAAGATTTCTTTTTACCCAAAGGAGACAATAGCGAGGGATCGCACAAATGTTCACTGCGTTGAATCTTAAGAGGCTGTGTGCATGCTACGTGGCGCTTATAACTAACAACCCTTCGCTTGCGTTACGAGACGAGGAACAGAGAGATCTCAGAAAGAAAGAATAGAGGAAATTTAATTGGTTAAAATGGGCCATAAGGGGATAGAAATATTTTCCAATTGAGAGGAAGAAATACGCTTCAAGGAGGTAAAATAATAGTGAATTAGATAAATTTAAATGTAATTGAGAAGACAAGATTATAAGCATATTCAGAAGTAACTACTTTGCTTCTTATTCTTAGATAAGAGTGTTCATATAATAGATAAAATAAAAACTAGCATACATCTGTAGCTCTGATGGGTATTGTTAAAACTAAAACAAAATAATGAGTTTTAGTAGCATCCTCTATTTATCATTTTAGTTATCGTATCTTCGACAATGAGCTCTTGTGGAAAGGGTTTTACGTCCACAGTCTTATTTTGGTAATCAACGTGTTTCATGTATGCTATCAAGGTGATTTTTATTGTACGTTGGAGAAATCGCACACAGAAAAAGAAAAAAAATTATAATTTTGGGAGTCCGTTTTCTTTAAGATACCAGATTTGAATCCAAACCTTCCAATCTTGAACCATATGAGTTAAAAATCCTTCGCAAAAATATGATTTTTACAAAGAAACATTTTTTGAGTTTACATTCACGTTTAGTAGCACGTTCAATTGTTCTGTATGTTTCTTGTCATAATTTGTTATTCTCGACGACGACTTGAACCTAAAGTCGAAACTCTGTTTTCTTCGAAGCACACAATAAAATGTTATTCATCCATAATGACGTCGTGAGTCTTAAATTATTTATTTGTTTTGTTTATAAATTTTTAAAGAAATTATTGGTCAAAATGTTCAAACGTTCATATGCGAGTACTTACTCCGAATGCGTTATATTTGCTGTCTATTTGCGACTATGTATGATATGTGTAAATGCGGAATGTGCAGAATAAGAGAGTTTATAGTGTTTTGATAGTTCATGGAGATAGAAAGGAATTAATGTGCAGTTTTGTTGGTGTTTGGCATTGTTTTGTATGTTGTTGTATTCAAGCATCTCTCATGTATTTGTAACTAGGAATGCAATCAGCATGTATTTGTAATCAGCAATCGATGAAGTGTTGAATAATGGGTTATTATTGTTAAGTGGAGTTTTCCCTCCCTTCATTATGAAGACAACGGAAAGTATTGATTGGTGAACGTACAAGTCTTAATCTGAAGAAGTATTTGATTGTTTTATTTTACTTTGTGTTTTTTAGCGTTATTAAACCTACAAATATGATTGAAACTTGTAATACTTACAGCAAATAGATACCACGATATGAAAGTTAGATAAAGCGATCACACAATAAAAAAAATATGGTACAGGAATTAATAAATAATAATTGATTCTTTTTCTTCTCGAAATTTCTGAATAAAAATAGGAAAAGGTTCTTGAGATGGGGTCTGTTGAAATAATACTTTTAACATATATGCTATCATTTCGAACTATATTAGTACACAACGATAACACAATGTAATATTTATGTGTCATATTTGTAAGACCATTTTCTCCCCTTTTTTCTCCAAACTGTACTGTTATTTATTTTCTTCCGCATTGATGAACTAATATAGATCGAAACATTGGCACATACATAATAAGTATTTTTTCAACAACCCTCACCTCAAGAATATTTTCCTGTTGTTATTATTATTATTTTGAAGGTGAAGAAAGTCTTATGATTTCTCAATAAATACACCGAAATTTCTAGGAAATTAGAAGCAACATTTTCAAATAATTCTACCCAAACAAACTATATAAACTATTTTAAGAGTAAATATGAGTGAGGTAAACTTACAAAACTTGTATGAATTTCTGAAAGAAATTTTCGACGTAGATATAATTTAAATTTAAAAAATTCCATTATCAAGTAAATTAATAAATCTTTTTTAACGTATCCCACTTAATTATGTTTGTCCACAACCTTTCTTCTGAGATCTATGTGAATATGTACAGTGTTTTCACTTAAAGCACATGACAAATTGAATCCTTTACTTTAAGAAACTGTCCGGAACAACAGAAGAAGCTTATGCCGCGGATTTGGAGAAACGTGTTGCGCAACCAAAGTCCGAGATACGTGTTAGTCCTTAATTCCACTTAGTCATGGTGGGGTATCTGTTAGTGTGAGACAGAAAGAGCACAGAGCAATGACGAAGTTACGATTAAGAAAGTGTATTAAAGTTCGTTCTCGCATTTCCTGAAAAGAAACAAGAACGTTTTTGACGGGGGAGAGTCGGGGCTAGTGTTGCTTAATTAGTTTGGCAGATGTATCGTTACCAGTACGTTATGAAGGGAAGAAGTTGCTACAAATGGTAATTTTACGTCATGTAATTTGTGAAAGGTCCCTAACTTACCTTATACTGAACCTCTCCAGTTGGAGAGTAATAAATACACTCGGATATTTACGTGTGGGAACTTTCCTTTCTCTTTTGTACTCATTTTTGTGAAGCCTTCTGTTCGCGGGTGAGTCGCGTGCGGCCGACGCGCAGTCGGCGACACTTCGTGGACGACGTGGCTACTGGGCCCCCGCCAGACACGACGACAAGTGTGCGCTGTCGGACGAGCGATATTTTAACGCGTTGACTCTCAGTACACAGGATACTGCTGGCCGACGGAGAGAGCGACCTTGCAGTGTCACGCCGTATTGTGAGTCCGTCTTCGTCGACGTCCACGCCAACCGGCTCCATCAGCGACCGTCGCGTGCATGAAAGCGGGGCGCGGTGTCAGGAGGTGAAAGCGGGGAATAATGTTCGTTTCTGCATTCAGCGTCGGTGACCGTTGCCTCCCGGGGAGCGGGCGGAGGCTCGACTCCGGACGGGAGGTGGAGAGCTCTCCAGGGACGGCGTCACTGAACAATGCGCGTCGCCCCTGAAATATTGCTCTAATTTAGCATCGCGCTCAGGCCGTGTCTTACGGCAGCGCCAGTATCCGATGCCCGGTCTCCGCCCCGGCGTCCCGTATCGCCCTCGCCGCTCTGTTGTGGTGAGGCGGCCGCCGGGCGGCGGGGCGCGGCTCATTTATCGCGGCAGACTGAAGCCGGTCGGCGGGCCCTCAGCCCGACGGCCGCTCTCTGCCTTCTACATGACCACCACGCTGTTCCCTGCAGCGGCGTTGCCACGAGATAGCGCACTGTCAGCGATGCTGATGCGAGGAAATGGACGCTGGCGGGACGAGTCTCGCTACACCGTTTCATTCTCCTTGCTTCATTTCAATTACGTGTACAGTTAATTGCATGGCGCGGTCTTTTATAATATGACAAATTTCGTAACTGAATTAAGGACTGCGTGTGCAGCACAACTTGCGTCAAAGTAGTATGCGAGTTGGGCTGCATCTCAAACAAATCTATGTGTGAGCGTGTCAGGTGGTAGTCAAACGTACTCAGTTATTTATGAAACTTTAAATAATGTTATATAATCGGTTTATATTAAAGATAGATATTATAACTTATTTGTTATATTAAATTTGGGACTAGTGAGATTTTTGTGTCATGTAAACAGAATGTTTATATCAAATCCATTACAATTTACAAGGGAATTGAGTTAAAAACCACCTCTACTGAACCCGCACAACTTAAATAAGATTATTAAATCGTTAGCCTTGCAAGATACAAATATTGTTTGACGAGTTGATAGAATGTAGTTTTTTTTTTCATTTAAACTACAAAATTCAAGACACTCGAATGATTACATTGAAGTGATTAAAAATATATGTTTTCTGGTTTATCATGTAATTCTATGTTTGGAAATGGCTTTGAGAGGTATTTTGGTTTTCCATCTCATTGCTGCGTATATGGTTCTGTTCGTTTATCTTGAAAGCTGAGAACCGTAAATATCTTATCCAGGTCCATGCAAAAAAGAAACATTCAGAACCAGTTTTATTTTCACACATTTGTAATGGTACTTTAATGTATGTTAAGTAAACTATTTAGAGTAAAAATTTGTGTAATGTTTTCTTTCTTCATTCCAAGGTGGAATTGCATTTAAGTATGTTTCTTTCATTCATCAAAAACTCGTGAACAAAATCCATGGAATACAAATTTGTTCAAATTGGTAAAGACCTGAAAACACGAATTTTATTAAAATTGAATATAATAATAAACATGAAAATATATGTTGCTCTATGTTGCTTAGATTCATATCGTCTCATTTATGATTACTGTCGTTTTATGAGCGTTGCCAGAAGAACGTCAATACTTCATGTTTTGTGAAAATTCATGTTACTGATTCTCGGCACGTCAGAAGCGTATCTGCATCAATGAATCCAAATTGAACCGAAAGCGGAGAGAGTCGGGTAAAATATTGGTCTCTGGCAGCTCGGATTTGCCGGCGATGGGTGCATGCATCCTGGACGTTCTGTTCGTTTTGCGGATTCATATTATGCAGATCCCGAGCAAAATGGCCGCAGCTCGTTGCAGGCTATGACCACCCACTTACTCAATTCTGTGGCATTATTTCTTTTACTTTGCGATGTGCCTTGAAACACCGCTTCCCTTTAAGCCATGACAGAAATTGAAACGGTATTAATCATAAAATGATTTAAGACTTTTACCGTACTATCAAAGGCGTAAATTTCGAGTAATACATGTTATTGATTCCAATAAATATATATGAAAACGATTCTTTATTAATTATTAAAAAATAAATATTATAGAAGAAACATATAGTTGGAAATTGAAAATGATTTTTTAAAATACGGCACCAAATCAGAATATCCTCTGTATTCGGACGTATTAACTAGTTTAGTATTACACTGAGTACAATAAATATATTATAATGACACCTAGAAAAAGAGATTGCAAACTGAAGCGAATTGAATGGATAGGCTTTTTACTTCATATTTACTTGTTATCGTGTTCCGTTTATGATTTGCGGAGTATGATTTCACTTCCACCGTTAGGTCTTGAAAATATATATATTTTTTAATTCTTTGAAATGAGTGAGGATAACCAGTGATTCAGCTGTTCGCAAGCTTACTTTTTCACATCTCGAGAAGGGGTTAAGGCCCCGATTGGAATTTATCCCTGTGAATAATGTGTATAATATGCGGGGGTGATATGATGTTCAGGGGCGATCTTGTTTGTCATGTAATTTATTGCATCGTATTTGTCTCCCTTTAAATTTTAACCACGAAACGATTTTAGCGACAGAATACTTCAGTCCTAGTTGTCACAACTACATTTAAGGAAAAATATTAAATACTCTGAAATTCACTCACACCGTAAAAGAGTTTTTTTCTGTGAACTCCAAGTAATTTCTGCCTAGATTAGTTCTTAATCAAAAAGTATTTTCTTTAAATAATTCCTTATATCACACTTCTATTTCATTATTTATAGTCCTACTAGTTTATTTCAAGGTAACAATAAATGTTATCCTATTGTGTCTCGCAATGTAGTTTACATTATTCTGAAAAAGAATTAAAATTTCTCAATTTTAATGATACTCGAAAGTACAAACGAAACATTAGTCAGACATTCTGCAGATACTTACGTATAAATAATAACTTCGAATTTCCACGTTTTTTTTCTCCGGATATATTTTATGTACGAGTATATTCGATTTCTTGTTTCACGTAAAAGGACGTTTAAGAATCCTGTAGGCTATCTGATGAAAGTATCCATTTTAATATTCTCTAAATAAAAAAAATTATCCTCGCATTCTTAAGTCTAATAAATAAGAATACTGTAATGGTTTATTATTCTAGTGTATTCATACCTGTTATAATGTATTGTGCACACATCACCTTTGCAAACGGTATAGCGTCCAAAGACAGCCTCAATCTGTCAATAACATCTTTTCTAGTGCTAAGTATTTCATTTTGTAAAGTAGATTGGAGTGAGCACGCACCTAGGAACAACCTCCTACATTTTGGGTTAAATCAATATTTAAATGCCAATTTATCAAGTAATAAAAATGTTTTATCAAGAGTTATTGGTCGTTTGTTGGAAAAAGATAATTCTTTACTTCACGGTGATAAGGAAGAAAAAACGGGAAGGCCGAATTGAAATCATCTTTTCTTTCATATATTGAGGAAAAAATTGAACGTTAAAAATTAAACAAAATTCTACGGACTCATCAGTTAACTAGAAAATTGCGTTAACTAGTAATTTAATTATTTTGAAAGAATTTTGAAAATTTCATTTTATTCAGGTTTTAACCATCTTTTGTGTTTGAAACGTCTTTATTTGTAAAGGACATCTTTAAACTGATGAAGTTCAAACAAAGTAAAATTTTTTTGCGTGTTTTTTGAAAATAAATTATTCTTTTTTTTTGTTTTTGATAGTGGAAATTCTGAGTATCGAAAATTCATATGTATTCGAGGCAATTCCAATGAACCCTCTATCATTTTTCAATGAATTAAATATGTGCCTCGTAATTTAAGTGAGTGTGTTTATTAGAGTGTTTATACTGTTAACAGTTTGCATATTTGATCTGAAAATATTTTTGATATTTACAAGAATTTAAGACTCGCTTAGGATTTGTCAAGTACTGATTGATCAAATATTTTTGACCAAACTTGAAGCAACAGCAAACTCCTGTTGAATCCGCGTTCTCAAGAATTAACGATTATTTAGTATTTATATGAATAAATGAAAGATGAAGTGTTGTCTACTAGTAAAATATTTATTCAGATAGTACTCTCACCAGCTTAGCTGGCATCTTCAGTCTAAAATAAAACCCTACTTACCTGTAGTTCTTAAATAGCGCCCCGTCCAAGCTTTCGGCACATTTGCCCTTTGATACTAGGTATTGTCAGGTACGTTCAACTCACTGATTTATTTTTATATTTTTATATTTTCATTTAGTTGCAGTTTTATCTTAATCACAGATTCATTCTACATTAATTTTTCTGTTTCCAATACACGTAAAACTTTATTTTATTTGAATTAATTTCATTTTTTAAATAATTTTAACATATTTCAAATAATTTCAAATTTTCATAATTTTAACAAATTTCAAATGTTTATAAACTTAAAAAAATTCTTGTACTTTGCATTCTTACATATTGTTTATATTTTTGTATTTTGTTTTATTTTAGACTGAAGTTGCCAGCTAAGCTGGCGAAAGAACTATCTGAATTAATATTTTACTATACCACACCTTTCATTTATTCTTAAAAATGAATACTATTTTCGTCTCACTGATATCCAACTATTATTTAGTATGTTATTAAGTTTTCAAACTAAAGATTATATATCTCAATTAGGAGACATACCTCTCTTAGTTTTTGCAAATGAAGCCACATCGATCCTCTGGAGTCTCACACCTTAAACGCTCCATGTTGAACTTGAGGAACGTCCTTCAGGACCTGTATCCCAGTTAATATTCACATATTCGTTATCAAGATTTCGTTTTGCTCCAGAAATGCATATGTAAAGAAATGATAAACTCTAATTGAACAGTTGTCATTAAATCAATGAAAATTGAATATTCGAATCCATAAAAATATTGAGGCCAAGCTTAGTTCATCAGATTTGACACTCTGATTTATAGGAATAGTGTTTTCTCTCGTGTTAGTTAATTAAATACTATTTTATCTTTAATAATGAACACGATATTTAATATTTAAAAACTCGCTAGTAATTGTAATATTTTTGTATAAATTTGCTTTCACAGAAACATTTTATAAAACCGTGCTGAGAAAAAGATTCAGAGAAAATAAAAGTGTTTTACTCTTTATAATAATGTATTAATCGTTTTCGTATACAGAAATGCTTCATATAATTACGAAAAATGTTTATATTAATAAAAAAGATGTGTATTCTCTCTCTACTTTCTGTTAACTGATTACATCATATTTCCATTTGATGGGATTCTAATACCTTGAAAGGGAGAGCTTTTCTTGGTGGCTCTCAGTGATTGTCACGTCGCTGTCAAATCTCTTTTATGAAGCGTCTGGGGTGTTGTTATCGGGCAGACTCTGTGCGTGGAGGTCTCAGCAAGAAAGTGGGCTACGCATTGAGGGAAATCCCCGTGACGAGGGATGGGTGACGCGGAGGGATACCACGTGGGATCGAGGCGGGGACAGAGGCAAGAGCGCTGGCCGATCCCTTCGGTTATTGAGATATGGCACGAGTCCGGGCCGTAACGCACCGCTGCTAGGGGTGTCTAAATTTATCGCCCCATCGCCGTAACGGACATCGATATCGAAGCGGTGGGGCGGGGTGTGTGCGCGAGCGTGGCGGGGAAGAGATGGAGACAGTCGAGAGGGTGCACAGGGGCTCCAGTCGTTCGCGTCGACCTCGTTTCCAAGCGCAAACATCAATGTTTTGAGAGCGCTGAGGTTTTATAGCAGGACGATCCCCTCGCGGCGAGGACGGGCTTGGGGTGCTTAAGTGCCGAATGGAGGGAGTCTCCACCACTGGACTAGCGAATCTTTACGATTTCACGTATGGACAAGAAAGTTTCGTGATAACATTTAGTGGTGTGCCAGCATAATTTTCTGCTCGATTATGAGAGGATGTTCGATAAAACAAAAGTTTACAATATTACTCTGTTGTCTGCTGATTCCCGCACCTTGTACCTTCGAGATTCTAGAAACTATTCACCGATACATTAAAAATACTTTAAACAGTTCCTTGCTAATACATTTGTATAAAAAAGAATTAATTTTTTTATCTATTTTTCAAAAGATATGACGAGAGATAACATACGAGACAATTTATCGGTACCTGCAGTTTTGTACTCCATAATATTTCTATAGTACAATGGCACCGTTGTAAACAACATATTTGTTCTTTCCTTTCAGCAGTACATCTCTTATTTAAAATTTGTTTCCACCTTCGACAAATGTTTTCCAAGTTATCTTTTTATGTTTTGAAATGCTATTTCCCAAAACTGCCTCAAAATAATGACTGGGATGAGGGTAAAACATTAGAACCAGCACTTGAATCGATGCTGCCCTTCATTGAACATCTGATCGGAAATTCATAGCAAAGTACCTGACAATGTCTAGCTTGGTGTATCTCGTTGACTCTGAATCCAAAACACAAACGCAACAACACTTGCAATCGAACTCACGATCTCCATGCAAGTTAACCGCTCTCCTACCCAAGGACTATTCGGTGAAGTGGAACGTGCCCAATGAACGCTGCGCGCCGCCTCAGGCTTACGTACGACATGTCATCCTTGGTTGTGCCTAGACGCCCGAAGCCTTGTCATCAAACGCGGTGGGGAATTCATCGTCTCGTTTGCTTGATGATGTTGTGTGGATCGCGCAATAGTTCAATATACGAGAGTGGAATAATGTGATCTTTCCTTCTCGTGACATCTCGAGGGATCAATTAATGTCTCAACGACTCCTATCAACAAAACGTTTCCAGAAGTGATTCATCAATATGAGTTTTCATTCGAAAATGTTTCTTTCTAATTTTACATGTAATATTTTATGTGACTTTTGTTATAATAACGAATTTTGGCACCCACACTAGCATGCCAGTAACATATTTTATTCTATTGATTTTATATGTTGTGTTTGAAATCTGGATATTCTTATGATAATATTTCATGGTAACATTGCTAAAAGATATGGTAAACTACAGGGAAAAAGTGCAATATTATTAGATAGAAAAACAGTTTAGCATATTAAGATTAGCTTTAGTTTCAATTACAATGAAGTAATTGGAACCTCAATCTGTTATAATGACTACAGAACGTTTTCAGATTTCTCAATTATATCGTTGAAATCATGGTCAGTGTAGTACTATAATTTTTGAGACCAACTTTTTTTATTATTCTCATATTTTAGACTACTTGTTACTCATTTAATGTCTGTAAGTATAAAAGAAAGTATGCATTACCGAAAATAAACCGGCCATAGTCTCTGAAGGACACAAACAGTCACTTATATGTAGTACATATAAGAAAGCAATGTTCGTATTATGCACATGATTTCGAGAGAAGAACTTCGAGATACCAATAATGAAAATACTGGAGGAAACGTTGGTCGCTGCTGAGGGGCTTGGACAGCCCCATTGCTACGCAGTGCTGTTCCTCTGCAGCATCGACGGCGATGCGATCGCCAGGATGTGAGGAGTGTGAGGAGTGGATGCTCGGCATGTAGGGACGAGCAGCAACGCGCGAGCTGAGCGACGACGGATGTGGGCGGGGATTCGTCAGGACGAAGACAACGTTACCACTGCTGCTTCGTTCATTCTCATTCCGTTTCCTCCCCGGCATGGTGCATGCCAACGACGCGCGATGCACCTACACCAGGCAGACAACGCAGGAACTTCTGCGGCTCGTTGTTAATTTACCAGACAAAAGAAGATTAGAGGCGAGAAATTTCAGCCGTAACTTTCGTTGCGTCTATTTGAACAGGATCATGGGAATTATCAGGGGCCCAAGTTGGTCGTAACTTAGCCGATGCGGCGTCTCGCGGCACATCCTCCCCGCCGTTCTATCGCGGCGCAACCCTGCACCCTCTTCCCACTCGACCCCGAATGCCCTACGCAGTTATTCGCCCGCAGCCGGGCGATCCCGCACCCCACCGCCTATGCCGCGTCCCGTAGCCGCGATTGCCTGCCCGAGTGAACCTTGAAATATTCAGTCGATTTTTCTGGAGGCGCGCCTCCCGGGGCAGGTGTGCGGCGTGGTGGCAGCTCTCCTCGCCACTGCCGTGCTTCTCTCAGCGCCAGGCTCCGCGGCCACGATGCATTGACGCGCGAGCCATAAGCCTATGCCTCGCCTTGTCACTCCCTTTTACGTTCCTCGTCTTCTAGTGGACGATTCACCTCTGCCTCAACTGATGCGTTATAAGTCTTCCTCTTTCATTCCATTTGCACGGAATACGTGTTTCTCTAACCTTACATCCGCGAGTCTTCTTTCATATTTTCGCAATGTACGTGCTCTAATCCTGTATAAAGAAGTTGTGCATCAAAACAAAAAATTGAAAAATCCATTTAAATTATTTTTCTTGCATAAATTTATATTATTTTTTCGCATTTAATATATTGTTTATCAACTCTTATTTCTATAAAGTTCAAAATTATTTTCAGAATGTGACTTCCTGGCTCTAGAAATTAATCGTTTTAATGTAATTAGACCAATGTTCATCCAAATTGATAAATGTAAATGTATTAATAAATTTTTTTCCACCGGTTTTTGAATTTCAAAAATTCTGCGTGAAGTTACATTTTATCACGAAATAATATTTTAATGAAAGTACATTCATTCCCATCACAAACGTAATTAAGGAAAGGCACATTCGTTAATATTTTCCCATGCAGATAAATTTCTTGAAATACCATAATATATTATTGGATAATTATTTGCTCCTTAAATCGATAATAAAGAGTTTCCAATTAGTATTTCCCTCAGTTATTCCAAGGATATATCTGTCAGAGGCTAATATTCCTCTGACTTCCGTTATTACTATTCTTCTATTTTCAAGTTTCTCTAAACCGAAGCAACGCAGCTTGAAAGCAAACGCAGGTGGCTGTGGACAAACTCCACCTACAGCGAGAGCTTTGCGCGTTTCTTCTGTATATCAAAGCTGCGTCACCGCCTAATCCGGCATCTGCTAGGCCACAGCTGAGAATCACTGTTGAAGTGGGGGAGGTGTAAAAGGGAAGAGAGACGTGGAGGAGCGAAGCGAATAGTGTCGGGAGATGGGAAGAGCGTGCGTTGACTGTTGTCTACGTCCTAGCATGCTTACGCCAGACTAAGGAGAGGTGAGGGCCTCTAGAATCACTGACGATGATTCTGTAGATTTTCCAGAAAATATGACGGGAGTGCGAGCACAAACTGGAAATTGAAAATCAAGGAAAATGTGCTACTGGATGAAAATAAAGAGAGCAGGTTGGGTGGTAAATTTTGTTACTTTGTCAAATAACAGAGAAAAAATACACAAGACATTAATTTCAATCACAGGAAATTTTACAAAATGTTTAAAATGTAAATCCAGATATTGGTATAAGAAAACAAAAAAGAGCTAGCATAGCCACCCCAATATTAAAATTCTTTTAAAATGAAAAAAAATGTTTCTAATTGACTATAAATCTCAATTTTATCTTGACAAATTACTTCTATTAGCAAACTTCAACAGTAATATGGTTCTTATCTATTAATACTCTTCCTTATTTGACAAACGTTTTCTCCAACTGTTTTAAAGTCTTAACAAAACCTGGAATTGGTTCGGTAGACACAAACCTAAATGAATATTTCAACGGTTTTTCTTGACATAGCCGTATAAAAATGTACGAGAAACGAATGTCGTATTGTTGAGTCTGCCGAATTCATGTTATTGGTTTTCTAGAAAAATTATTATTTTCGTAACGTAATTTGAATGGTCCTGCGAATGATCCCCCATTTGTGGAAAATTGGGACCACCTCTGTTAAAATTTATCCGAACGCATTCGCTTCAATGTAGTCTTACTCTTCTAGCAACAAAATTTAATATAAATCAAGAAACAACGGACGTAAGATGAAACATGATAAGTAAGAAACATCGAGCAGGAAATAGAAACCACTCCTGTTCCTCATAGATTTACTGGATGGTAAATAAACTAGAATATAGACATGATGTCTATGAAAACATTTCACAGAAAAAAAATCATCTCACTATCCTCTATAATTTCCTTTCATGCCATCATTTCATAATTGTCTCTCAGAGTAAGATTTCTTACAATGAAAGGAAATTTCTTCTCGAAATTCAGACAATTTTTTTCTCATCTTATAGAACGCGGAATTATACATAAACTCCATGAAATCGTGTAATTAAATTCACTATGACACGTCAAATAAAAAATAATACATGATAATAGCGAGTGAGAGTCGTCTGTAGGTATAGTGCTCCCTTGCTTCCAGGTAATAGTCGTAACGGCAGACGGACATTCCAAACAAGATGGTGAAACAGGGTTGAAGCATAGGCCAATATTTACAAATAACAACGTAATCTTACATTTAGGCCAGTTTTTCAAGATAGCAAGATAATATTTACTTATTGCCCATAATATTGATTAAAATAGATGGAAACATCGTGCTTAAAAAGATTAGTGTACACGAATGGCTACATAACTTAATTGCTGTTAAGTGTTAATCACAGTCCAGACTACTCTGTATCTCAAGGGTTCTAGATATAGTACATAGCAAACTTCATGAAATGTGCCGTTTCTTCTGCGCACTAAAAGATATAAAAGTATAATTTCAACCACAAGTTTTAGCCACAAGATAATTAGTGGCTTACACCCATTCACTTCTCACTCAAGCAACCTCGTGGCGCAGTGGGTAGCGTACGGACTTGGGGATGGCAAGCACTCCGGTTCGAGTCGCGCCACTTCCTTATTTTTGCTGAACAAATTTTCTTGACGAGAGGAATCCTCTCACCCAATACAACGAGATGAAAATTCTCCCTTAGTGAGTGGAATTCTCTTGATGCCATATAGTAGATGAAAACTTGCGTCAAAGTGAGAGGATTCCTCCTCTATTTTTTTGTGGGGCTTTAAGGGCTCTTCTTCTATTAAGAACTTTTATTAACAACTTCTTTTATTAGGTGTTGTATTCTTTAAAGAGTATTTAATATTTCTTACTAAGATATAAAATTCAGTATTATTAAAAATTATCGATTCATACAGATCATATGAAAGTATCTAACATACGAGGTAGTGGGCAATTTAATGGATATTTAAGAAATGGAACTAGGACTCGTGTAAAAAATTATTTTGGTATAGATAACTTGAAAAAAACTCACGGGGTTCTGGAGTCTGGAGAATAAATTATATATCTGTTTATAAAATTATAAAATAAAAATATAAATCTGTTCAATTTTCACTGAAAACACTCATTTTCGTTAAAAGAGGAAGAAGCATGTAATAGAAAGGTTTTAACATGATTGATACAGGTGAAGTAATTGCACATGCACAGAAGGTGGACAAATTATCTGTTGATTACAAATTTATGTGAGAAGATAGTTAAACAAGAGAAAGTTGTTTATTGGATGAATTGTGATATCAATGTATGTGGTTGCTAAGCAAGAGAAACTTCCATACCTGTTAAAAAAACAAGACAGCAAAATCTGAGAAGATTCTTGATAGACCCAATAATTGTGTCTATCTTTGTCAAGTACAGAATGAACAGTCAATATGTTTTACAGTAATGTCTTCTCAAAGCATTCCCGTGAAAATATAATGAATGAATACAAACTGTCTAAATAATTACTCTGAAAGTATGTGTATGGCTTGTTTTGGTTTTATAGTACGCAAAATGCTACGTTTTGTGTGTTAACTGAAGTAGTTACGTCTCAGTCTTACAAATCTTCAACGTGAAGTCGTAGTTTCAAATACTTTCAGAACAACCTTCCTTGCATGCACTATTTTGAAATATAGTATTTTGTACCAGACACGCGCATATTAATCAGATTCACCTTTTTGCGAATACTGGAAACGTACTTCAAGAATATATGGTAGCCCAAGGAAGAGATGGTCTTCAGTAGTAAGGCAGTCGCCACAACAAAGTCACGAACACAACTCCTTAGGGTGTCTGGGTGTTAGCCCTTCATTTAAAAGGTGTGAGGGTGAGGGTGGCAGGAGACGAGGAGCGAGTGCGTCCACCGCGGCTCATTCTAATGCTGCGCACTGCACCTTCGTTAACCGGCCCATAAATCCTGACGGGGATTTTCCTTTCCCGGGTAATCAGTCTCCAGGTGCCTTAAGACAAGAGCTGCGCTCAAGGACTTAGCAGCGCGAAGGCGTTTCGTTCTCTGGGATGGGTGTGAGAGGAAAACAAAGAAGAGACGTGCGGAGACGAAAAGCGCAGTTGAGGTCAAAACCGAATGGACTTTTGACAGATAGGAAGGCAAAGACGGGAAGAATGAAGAGTCATACAAATACCTAGTATAAATAGTGAGATGATGTAAGGAAACGGATAGCTTTCAGAATGAATGAGTTGCATGTAATTGAACGGGATGGGGTTTATATATCATAGATACTTTCGTTCTCAACATTAGTTTGGTTAAGTTGATATAGGATGAATGAAATTGAACGATAAAAATACACTTGCTAAGCACTAAACTAATCACTACTCTTGATGCTCCTTTTCTGCTCCTCTTTTTAATTTTATGAGAATGTGTTCAAGATCGTTTTATAATATCCTCATGGAAAATCGATTTATGTTGCTCGGTCGTGAGAAAATAGTTTATCAGATTGTAGTACATCAATTTCCTATATCAATCATCAACTTTCCATCTAAACTTCGTTATTAAAAAGGAATTTTGTTTTTCATCATACCCCTTACATTACATCACGTTTAAGATATTTTCTAGAAAAGAAACGATATGAAAGGGAGAATACTGAAAAAGCTTCTTGCCTGACATTTAATGATAAATTGTTTTAGAATTAAAAAAAAACGTCCACCAGGTTTTTAATAATTGATTCGAGATTGAGGGATAAACATTTTAATTGTGTATTCAGAATACTTGTAATGTAAGAAAGAGCAAAAATATTAAGTGAGTGTAATATAATAATAATTTATTACTGCAATTGGGCTGTCATGCCCTGTGGCAGAAATTTAAATACATAAAATATACATCAACAATATACAACAATTACAACAACAAAAATAAAACGAGGATATACAAAATCATACATGAATTAAAATAAGAATGTGTTAAAATAAGAGTATATTAAAAGAAGAAAAGTATTAAAATAAAAAGAAGAAAAGTACTAAGATGAGAAATGTATTAAAAAAATATAATATCATACCATTTAAAAATTAAATTTCATAATTTAATTCATTAAAAAATAAAGTAATTTTATATCTTAAATTTAATTATTTAAAGTAATTGATCTTAAATTTAATCATTAAAGCAATTAAAAATTAAATTCAATTATTTAAAGTAATTTAAAATTAAATTCAATTATTCAAAATAAATTAAATAATGACTGAACCCAGACACTTGAATCACTTAGGTGCACTTCACTTCATTCACACTTTCACTTATTTCCCTTTCTGCCTCACCTATTGCCCTCCTTCTTACATCACTTCACTTCACATCACTATCCTACCCATCATCCCTAAACAACTGGCTTTGTAACTACACTACCACACACTATCTTCCAGAACTTGCCTAACCTTGTGAGTAGATGAAGAGCCTGATATCCTCTCCGCAACCGATGCAGGCATTGAATTCCAATCCCTAATTGTTCTGTTTAAGAATGAAAATTTTCCGTCTGTTTTTTGTTTCCTAGTTTTGAATGTCAAGAAATGGTCTTTTCTACTTATTCGAGTATGATGTTCCAAATTTTCTGATATATATTTCCAACAGGGTTTATTTTTATAAGCTTTGTATAAATTTACTAGTCTAGCTCGTTTCCTTCGAGTTTCTAACGATTCGAAAACTATGCAATCTGTTAAATTCGATTCGCGATTAATAAATTTTAGAGCCTTTTTTTGAACTCGTTCGAGGTCCTGGATTTGTCCCTTCCGATAAGGATCCCAACAAGCGGTCGCATACTCCACTATCGGTCTGACGAGAGAAATATAAGCAAGTTTTCGTGTTTCAAATTTACATTTTTTAACAGTACGCATGACAAAATGAAGTGTTCTCCAGGCTTTCCGCGCAATATAACTGACGTGTTCAGACCATCCTAAATCTTGTCTCAGAATTACTCCTAAATATTTACATGATACTTTTTCTGGAATCATATCGTTTTTTATTTTATATGTAAGTAGGTCTCTGTGAATTCGCTTTGTAAAACTCATAGAATTACATTTTTCGGAGTTAATTTTCATTTTATTTTCCTCTGCCCAATTGCTTACATTGTCTATATTCTTTGTAAAGTAAAAACGTCATTATTATCTTCGATTTTTCTATATATGATGCAGTCATCAGCGAATAAGCGCAACTTACTATCAATTTTCAAATACATATCATTTACAAACGCTAAGAACAAAATCGGTCCAATAACGCTTCCCTAAGGAACACCGGATGTTACTTTACCCTCCCTTGAAAATTTACTTTCTATTCTTACCTTTTGAGAACGGTTACGGAGATAGTTCTGAATCCACATTAAAACTAAATTGTTTATTCCCGAGGCTGAAAACTTTTTAATTAAAAGATCGTGTGGCACTAAATCGAAGGCTTTAGAGAAATATATTATTATCGCATCTATTCTTTGACCGTTATCGATATAATCTGCTATTTCCTGACTAAAAGTAATAATTTGACTTTCACATGAGTGTCCTCTTCTAAAACCATGTTGCACTTCGTACATCCCCCCTGATTTATTCCACTCGTCAATCATATATTCTACAATTAAATGTTCCATTTGTTTGCTCACTGGCCTATAATTTATTATACTAATTTTGTTGCCTGATTTATATATTGGAACTACAATTGTTTTCTTCCAGTCATTAGGAACCGAGCTGTTATTCATTGAAACCTGAAATAATCGCGTCAGATAAAGGACCATAGGTTCTCCTCCTAATTTGAGAATTTCTACAGGTATATTATCTGGCCCAGTTGACTTCCGGTCTTTCGTGAGTTTTAACCGTTTCCTAATCATTTTAGCTTGAATATTGAATGTACTTTTTCCTAAAGAGAAAAATACTGAATTCTTACGTAAAAATCAATGTTCAGAATATTGATATAAATTATAAAATGTAATTTTCGGTAAAAACATTGTCCAGTTTTCTATAAATAAATTATGTATTGGTACTAATAGATTACGCTAACCTCAGGACCACGGAGTATTATATCAAACAATTATTACTTCTATTGCCCTCTATATTTCGTAAATGTGATAGATTTCTCTACACATCTGTTGTGATTTTTTAGTCATGAAGACACCTTTTTATGCTTAAGTATATTCCTTGTAGATTATGCACATAATAGATTTATTGATATACTACTTTTCTAGCATTTTCGTATTTCATTCCGGAAAAATATTTAATAACATTTTTAAGAATGTTTGAAATACTTATTTTACCGGAATGATAGTTGATTTTGGATGATGATGGATTTTCCCAACTAATTTTAACAACATTTTTTACCTCTGCGCTATAGATATAAAAAGAAACCTTCAAGATCCAAAATAATGGGGCAGGACAACAAATATAACACCATCATCCATATGACTCTTTGGTAACCTTGTACCTTACGCAGGGGCAGTTATGCAATATGAAAGACATGATATGTGCCGCGGGTTGCCTATAGAGGCTAGAAATTGCCTGCATTGCATCCACATCTACAGGCTGAATTCTTTTACAATTTACGTCCATTATATAATCTAAATAAATAAAATATGTGAGTTATTATCACAAAATATATATTATTCGTCCATGAAAGGTCGTAAGTCTTTCATTATTTACCAGATAAATTATTTATTTAATTAATTACAGGCTGAATATGTAAAATTTTCTATTCATCCCTATAGAAGGGCGTTTTTTGAAGATGATCTTAGATAAAGATTTTTTTCTGTATATTATCAATCCCGTAATACATAAGAGATTAATTGCGAGAATTAAGAGTCCCATTACTTATACTTTACTCTAAATCTTGTTTAATGAGTGTAACTACCCTGGAATCAGATATTGTAAAATGTTTGGCCTCGATGGTGTAGATATTTTGCGTCTGGATTTAAAGTATTAAACAAAAATCATGAACTGGAAGATACTGTATAATAAGTACGAACTTCACTGTTGCGTTTCAAAGAATATAAATCAAGACTATTGCTGCAAAATAAGATAAAAATTCATCGATATAGGGATATTTTAAAATTGTGTCTCTATATTACAATTCCCATTATTAGTATTTGTTGTGATTGTAAAAAAAATGCTTAGTGTCAGTTTTATGGAGGGGAAAGAATAGATCCCCAAAGAGGAACAGAAAAAATTTGATTAAATTATTTGGAAAAATAAACATGAGAAGATAAACATATTTAATGAACTGATGGAATACATTACACGCATTGCAATATTTTCATCATGAAATATACAAACCTTCCCCACTCAACATTGCTTTCACTCTCGTGTTATTACATATAAAATAATAACTTACATAAAAGCAAATAATGGACCTACTGATTCAGTGAGTGTGAATAATTAATCCCCGAATTCTATTATCGATCACATTAAATTGTTTTAGTCAGCTAGAGAGTGTTTAAAGCAAAAAAATTAAAATAATTTAAAGATTCTAAATTCATTTTAAAGGTTTGTATAAGCGAATTTGACGGGATTGAAATTTGTCACTTTGTTTTACAAGGTAGCCACTTCTTAGTACAACAAGCTTTAACTTAGGAAACTGCTCCTCCACTTCACTGGCTGCTGATCAGAAATAATGATAATATAATGTAAAAAGAATATCTCACTTGTGAGGTGAAATTGTGGCTTACGCAAAAATCTGATATCCATACTCACAGGTGGCTAAGAATAATTTAACTACTAATACCTCAAATAGTTCAGACGATTTCCCAATTGTTATTTCCTATTCAAAAGAAAATACCTAATGTTTAACTTTCGTCCTATCTGACTTGATCCTCGCCACGTAATAATTCTATTACAATAATAATAATAATAATAATAATAATAATAATAATAATAATTATTATTATTATTATTATTATTATTATTATTATTATAGTTAAAAATAAACCGTTAAAATAGTTTCTAGCTCGACTGCTAATAGTTATTGTACAAAATGTAGAACGACCTTCTTAAAGATACTATTTATTTATCACCCATCACCACATACAAATACCAAATTTTGACTGTAAAACATCATGTCACTTGATTATGTCCCTTGTATAAGGACAAAACGTTGTTCTATTAAAGGTTTACTTTACTAATGCTCGTAAGTTACATAGTCAAGAATTTGGTTTTTCTGTGCGGTAGTAATGTGTGATAAATAACATATCCACTCAAAGAATGTCATTCGTCTTTTTAACAAAGTCAACTGTGAAAATTCCAAGAACAGTGTGTCTCGGGGTTTTGATGTACAGAACTTCTTTTTCATTTTATCCCTTTTAAGATATTTAATCACCGCCACGAGATGTTATTCTTCCTCAAATGTACATTAATAAATGTTATCATCATTCACGACCCACTACCCTACAAAGAAATAATCAAGACATGTGCAACTCAAATAACATTAGTTTGACATTAATTTAGCCAAGTATCAAAAACAAAAGAAAGTGAAGCAACATGAGATTATTAATTTATCTTACAAATTATCATTTTTCAAGGCAATTCCTTTATAATTCGACTTCAACAAAGAACATGATAAGTAATAGTGAAATCTCGTCATCTTGATTTCCCCATAACTAATAGATCTGCAGTTAGTTTACTCTACGAAGGTTGATGCTTCTGGGAAAAAGCTGAAACAAGTAGTTATAGCTGTGAGAAAATGCCTCATTAGTCAAAAGCTGAAGTATTTTACTAAAATCAGGATAACATTATTGGTATTTTTACTATATTTTTAAACGATATTTTAAAAAAAATATTTTGTCTCTAAAAAAATTAATTGAATGAACGTATTTTCTTTTATAATAATGGATTATACCAAAACACTGACAATAAAATCACAAAAATAATTTTCATATGTAAACTATTGGAATTTCTTGAAGGATAGATTTAATTTTAACACATATTGTTGGAGAAAACTATCTAATAGAATTATGGCAAAGTCCAAAAAGAATTAGAATGGGTTCTTAATACGTCAAAACCTTGTAAAATCCTCGGAAAGTACAAAAACGTAATGAGCATTTGCGACGAGACAGTAAAGTATGGTTGCATCACAAAAATTGACAATTCATCTAAATGAAATATCCAGACGCATAATGAAAACATAAGATGATATTAACATCAAATATTTTGTGATTTATGTGGTTCTGTGACTTCCTTCTATTGACGATAATTGTGTAAATCCAAATTGCATCCATGGTACTCTAGATGATATGCATTTGAACGTCATTAATTGAATTACAGCTTTTTTAAGTATTGCAATTCATTTATAAAATATCATTACCAATACTGCATAATACGTTGTCGCCCCACGAGAGAGGGAGAATGAAATGTTAACTTCCCTATATAAGAAGTCTCTATGGAGGAGAAAAATATATAATCCGAGATACACAGTGAGTAATATGAGTATGCTACACACGTTCTCTCACACACAGTATAAACACACGGTATACACGTACAACACGTACGACCACTATAACTTGATATTTTCCTATTCTCGTGGCACATTTAATGCATACATTACGTACATCGCGTGACGGAAAATTATTCTGAAGCATATACGCGTGCGGTGGAGCGGAACGTTTCGGAGGTTGCGAGTGGGGTTGGATGGAGGATGCGAGGGTGGGATGGGGCTGGTGGAAGGGTGGGAGAGGTTTGCGCTGCAGGATGCATCTTGCCGTAGAGGGGAGATAGGGTCAAGAGAAAGGATGAATCTTGGGGAATGGAACTCGGGACAGTGCTCTCGGAGGAAAAAGAGGTGGAGGGTGGAGGGGTTCCGGTGCGTGAGGAGTTGGTGCGACGGCGCTGCGAACAAAGCCGCAAAGTTGGCGTGCGTTCCTGCGGCGAAGCTGCGGCCGCCCGCACTGCTGCCACCACCACTTCGCGCGTACGGTTGGGACTGATGGGGGGGGGGAGAAAGAGATGGTACGGAAGGGGGCGGGAGGAGGCATGCAGCCAGCTACCTGTTTCACGGATTGGGACGTGTCAGCAACGAAGGGGAACACGCCAGACAGCTGAGAGGCTGGATGCTGAATTCGACGATCGCAAAGGAATAGTTTTGTGGGGAATGTTTCGCAGACGTGGTATGGATGAGCATATATAACTTGTTTAATACCACGGAGCGGTTTATCCTCTGTAATAAATTTGTTTCATAGATTAAGTAGTGTTTTTAAGGTCCCGTTCCACGAAATCACTTTCTATTAATAGAGAAGGAGAGGTTTTGGAGTGGTGAAAGATTATGTAACCAGAGTTTTTAATACAGAAAACACTAAATTCAAATGTACCATGATAATATCGTACAGTACGTCAAAATTGTTATCACATTCTTTTGAAAAAATATCTATTTTGATTAAGGCTACATTTGTTAGGGCAGTATTGAATCCAGATAGAAATATTTAATTCTGTCAAGTATTCTTCTTTGGCTCAAAAAGTTTTAGGAGGTCCTTAGGAATGCCAATAAAAATATTCTAATACGAATCGCACATAAGAAAGGTCGTAATTTTGAATTCTCATTGAAATTGGCTCTTGCCGACTGACAATAAACGAAAGTTGAGGCAACAGATGGTTTAAATACAATGTGACAGAATTGATGGAATAAGTAACTAAGTTCTGGGCGTCTATATAGAGGAAAGTCATATAATTTACTGTTCATGTCGAAAATGATTTATTAGTAATATGACAAAGCTATGTGAATCTAATCGATCTATTTATTTTTGATCTAATTGCGTAATATAATATATTTAAAATTATTAATGACAGAAATATGAGCTAGAAGACTGCAAACTTTCACGTATGTTAAAATGAACACAAAGCAAATGTTAGAAATTTTTACTGTAATTTGTGTTAAATGGGTGACACAAATTTCATTGATCACGAACGTCATGTATATTGTTCCTGAAATTGTAGTTTAATACGAAGTCATGTGTTCCTTACAATTATGATAACTACACCAGCAGAAATATTTATTAGCAATAGGAAGACATGAAAACGTCGCCTACCAAACAATTCAAATATCTTGACACCGTTAATTCCACAATTCATGGGATAAAATAACATAAAACAATGAAGGTATTGTCCTGAGTCAATGCACATATTTTCATTGTAGTAACTATTTCTTAACATCAGATCATTTCAAACTATCGATGTTCAATTATTTTAAGGGAAAGATTGTCCCTTAGCTTCAGATCACCGTACAGACTAGAAGAAGTTTACTAGATTCAGATGTTGAGCTTCAGATTGTCATAAATCATACGTTAAGAGACATGAAATTATAAGATATACGTGCACAAATACCTATAACGTATTTCCTACATTAATCATTCTTGATAAATCTGGGTACTACAATTTTGGATGACATGTCTTCAGGGCAATTGCATGTTTGTTTTCCCTTCAAGAAAATTCCTTCATTGTTTCAGTGTGGGTAGGGAAAAGGTCATCTGATTAAATAGAGCGCAACTTGAACTGTTATTTGGATTTCTATCACTGGGTGTTGACGCACGGGGCATGCGAGTGTATTCGAGTAGGTCACGTCGGCGCCGTCGTAAACTCCGAGGGATGTCGCCGGCCACGCCTCGAGTTTCTGTAACTGCAGGTTCACTCTACCATCACAGCGAAGATCTTCACGGCACTTCGCGAACGTAGCCGCCAAATACCTTGGCTCTCCTCTCACACAACCCACTGAAGTCAGATTCTTACCATTGCTCTATTCCTTTTTCTTGGCACATCACGCTCTTTCCAGAGTAGCTTTTTTTCTTCTCGTTGCACGGCACCTGCATGGTCCCAGTTCTTCATAAATCAGCTTTGAAACGATTATAGATTCTGTGATATTTTCTCGTTTGTTTTTTTAAATTCCGTTTCAATTTAGTGTATGTGTTTTCGGAGAGAGAATGTAGAAATTTTACCAGTGCATGTTTCACTCTTCTTATATTTTCATGTACAAAAAACAGCGCCTGTTATTTAGTATATTCGGATATGACAGATAATCTACAGCATGTAAGAGTTATAGACGTACTTGTATTCTAAGTATATCTTACAATCATTGCACATCATTTCCAGGTGTACGTTAAAAATATTTTTGAGTATCGTGGAGATTTTCAAATCTTACAACCTATGGAGTATTTTCAAAATCTCATTGACAACAGTATTCCTCATTCAAGTGTAACTGCAACTCCTTATAATCGATGTGTATGTTAAGTAATGAAAATTGTCAAAGGGAATTCTGCAGTACTTTCTGTTAATTTGGAAACCTGTCATAGAAGATACACATCGTATAAAATTACTAATTTATTCTCTATATAAAGTATTTATTCTCTAGACTTCGTGAAATATTTTCCTATGTAATTATACGTTCAAATATATTTTATAAATATTTTAATATTATTTTTACTTTGCCGTATCAGATTGTTGTCGAATGTGAATAAAATCAAATGCGACACTCATGAACGCTCACATTAATTTAGATTGCAAATCAAATTGCAAATTCATCGCCATTACATAACAAAGTACTTCCAGATCAAACAGAAATTATTTGGTGAACCTTAAAGATAATAATCAAATCTATTTGTAATTATTGTTTCCATGGAATAATATAGAGTAAATGGATTTAATTAATCTGCGAGGCTGAGTGTTGCACTTACTACTACAAATACTAGTATTATTATACTTTAATTTTTAATATTAGTATATATTTGCGTACATAAAACGAATGTGATTGATATTGCTACTTTTCCTTGCCCCAAGACATACTGAAGATGACTGCTATGTTGAAAGTGTTGAACGTTTGCCCTATAAATAAATGCAAGATTTGCGAGACAAGCAACATATGTTTTATTTTTGTACACGCCAATGACCTCGCACGGATACTCTCTATACATTTGCACACATATTTCTTAATTTTCTTCAACATAGACCCACGAATATTTTCCCTCGTGACTTTTTTTTATGTCAACTGAAGAGTAGGATTGAAATTAAAATGCGAGAAAATGTAAATTGATTCTTGTTGATTTGATGGGTACAATTCGTGTATCGGTTTGAAAATGGTATTAAATTTTGGTATAGCCAGTTTAACTTACAGTTTACATTTGCAACAAAAATTGGCGATGTGCTAAGAAAAATTGTCTGGAAAACGCATTGTCTCTTTCAACATTTCTTTTGTCGTTCAGAGCGAAACTACAAGCAGGCGTGTGTTGATAATGTAATTTGTTATATAACAATATAAACCTTACATTTTCTACAAAATAAAAATAAAACTTTTTGAGTTTATCCTGAAAATATTTTGATTATCTGGTGAGGAAATAATTTTAAGAGGTTTTGTTACTCTTTGCTCACCTAGTAAAAATGCTCTTACTTCATACGCGTTCATGCAAACCACGAACTCTGATATCTTTATGTAATTGAACGGAAGAGAAAGAGACCACTTTTCATCAATTTGTGTTTAAACGTGGAGAAAATGAAATTAATATTTCAATTGTTTCGGGAAAATAAATTCTGAAATGAATAATTTATTGGGGAGACCTTCAATTATTTATTTTCGCCAATTTTCAGAATCATTATGAACATCATACTCAGGTTGCTTTTTCTTACAAAATATTTTCTAGGTATTTTTACCTTGCGGGTTAAGTATACAATATGATGCGACATCTCTCTATTACGACTTTAAACACACCTATATTGATCACATTCGCTGATTATAACAAAAATATCTACATGCAAGAAAAAAAAGTGATTTAATATGGTCATATGCCAGTGCGCTTTGGTCCACATTTCCACTACTGCCCCCCGCACCACAGCTTTCCCCTCCTCGTGATTAGGAGTTGCGGTCATAGGCTGCAAGGTATTCGTGTGAGATGGCGGGGAGTTACCGCTGGCTAATTGCAGGCGGGCTAGTGAGTTCGCACCGCGGATCAGCGTCGCACGCAGCGAATGGATGTACTCGCTAATTACCCCATTATAAGGGTCGTACGTTCTTATAATTGAATTGCGGTCCTGTTACTGCGCCATGCAGGGACCCGTGGGCAATCTGTTTGCGACGTGACACGAGTCTTCTCCCCCTGCTTCACCACCAGTGCCCAGCTCACACAGAACATCCTCTCTGCTTCATTCCTTTCTTCCCTTCCTAATCTTACTCCTTTCAGTTTTTCTAAGATTTTCACGACTTTTAAATGCATGGCAAACTACACGTTACATTCTAGTCCTTACATTCTATTCCTTCCTTATATGTCTTTTCATTGCTTCCATTTTTTTACATTGGAGCATAGTCAGTGTATTTCTCACATTTCATATTTTGCTTTACGTGTACTATTTAGTAACGTGTGTTTATTAATGCTCACTCCTATCTTTCCAAACCGGAACTACGAACATTTTCACGAAAATCTAATTATTCCGCATTTCGCATTTCTTTCGGTACAATGTAACGTAAAATGAATATGATAGTTTAACATACATTATGATGATAGAGACTATTTGAACTGCACCTGAAAAACGCAATATGGATTATAAACAATAAAATAAAATATCTCTATTAGTAGGACTTTGACACAAAACCAGCAAGAATGCAGAAACTAATTTTACGTTTCAGGCTGTCGTGTGGTTTTAATATCAATTTTAGGAAAATGAAGAATTGTGTGTTATAATAGAATACGTCTTAACCATTCGTTCAAGGTTCGAGTAGCCAACAGTCTTAAAAAGAAGATCTAGTGTTAGTGTTGACAAGCAAAAACAAACTGGCAGCAGTCAGAGTAATGATTCTAAACAAATTAATAATACAACTTGTACTATGAATTTGATAATATTAACACATTATATTCTTCGTTATGTCATATTGAACCTGACTCCTTTTAATTGTAAACACTTGACGAAAAATTTACTAGCGGAGAACGTCAAATTAAAAATACTAGTTTAAAATAAATATTTGATTTTATCTTGACTCCGTCGGCAGTGTTTCATTATTCATTGCTTCAAATTCGAGGGATGGTGAGATTAAATGGAGAGCGAATTTACAAGCTCCAGAGATTTGATGATGAACTCTAGCTGCTATAGCCAGGGATTCCCCACCCAGTTTATGCCGGGACGATGTTTTAGTAGTATGGGGTCTAATGGAGTACTTAAGTACAAATGGGGTCACAAACGCTCAAGACATCCTTTCTCAATATCTTCCCCATGTCGTCGTAAGTGACTTAGGCATTAGAAATACCACTTGCTTGAATAGAGAGGAAAATCCATTACCTGCTTACAGGCATATTTCTGAGGTTCAAAGTTTATGAAGTACTTAACAATCTGTAGGAAAGAAGGAACGAGTAATTAATTCACTTTGATCATTCACAATTACTGAAACAAATATTTATTCGTGATAACTTTTGGGTTGATGAATAAAACTTCACACATACTTATATTACATGTAAATAAAATGACTTTAAGAGATTTTTCTACAATACGCAATATTTTATAAACAATACAGAACTTTCCAACTCTTTTCTAACGAGTATCTATTCCAGAAGGAGAGGTTGCATTACCAACGACCACGTGACAATGGAGACAGTCTGTGACTCGAACCCATTGATCGACAGAGTGATATTCTTTTCAAATTCAAAGCGACCTGAGGGGTAAAAGGAACGGCAATGCAAACTCCCATGTATCTACATAGAATGTACCATGTCAAAAATGCTGATATTATGCAGATTTTTAGATATTTTCTTACTGCTTATACCAATCATCGTATAGCATACTCTTTATCTTTCACCATTCACGTCATCCATGTGTATACCTCAGAGAGGTGCGCCAGGAGTGATAATGGGCATCTCTACTGAAAGGCTCCAGTCTAGTCACATTTCTTTTGCAATTATTCTGGATACAGAAGTGGAATGGGTTGCAACATGTTTATTTATGTTTAGTTCTGTATTAACTTCTTAATAATTTCAATTCATTACTCGTTCATTTCCAGCCGATACTTTGCAACGCATGAAATGCATCTAATACCAGGACATTTCTTCAGATATCTAGGTTCAAAATAGCATAATTAGTTCCCGAAGATAATGAAGCGTAGGTAACGTGCAAACTCCAAATCTCCTAATTACTCTGTGTGTCCGCGAGTTTATTTTTGAGTAATGAATCCACGTGAGATCAAAATAATTGGACATTATCGAGTGATGTGAAGTGGAGAATATACAGGCTGGCATTGGCATCCAGAAGAACCACTCCATTTGTAGGCGATCCCATTAAATACCTTCCCGAGAGACTGTTGTCATCATATATGGGATGCATTTTGCGATGCACTTCTTCTGTGGACAGTCTTTTGGCTCACAAAAAAACAGCACGCTGTTCTTCTCTTGTATACTCATGCAAAACAACTGCCATCGTGCTCTGCTGCCTATTACTGACTGCGTGCCTACGACCTGCCATGCAGTATACACGACGAGCATATATATGTTACCATCTGTTGGTAAAAAATGCGCTTGTAATTTAAAACGGTATAAGGGAAGCTGACGTTTACGACTTATATATTTACTTGCCCTCGTATCTACATTTAATAATTTCAGTACTGTAAAATAAAATGCGTAAGGTTCAAATATAATTTATAATATTCAATGGTTTTTGCTTCAGAACAAAGTGGGTTGTACAACTGCAATATTTTTCCTCTTGGTTAACGATTTTTTCACGTATAACATTGAAGTGAATGAGATTCGGAGAGTGGGAATCGGTTCGTAGGGAATGTGAAGAAATTTCCCGTGCAGTATCCTGGTTTTTAAATTATTAACTGCCTAAAACGTGTTTTTGAAGGAGGATAGTTCATCCAAAATCCGATAACTTAGTGCTTACTTGAATATAAGGAGGTTTGGTATTAGAACATCAAGAGAAATTCGGACATCGTTGTAAAATTATGAATAATTTTTATTCCGCTCACACAAAACAGTAGAATTCCTGTATTGAAAGAAAATTGTCAATGTCTGGTTTCTTATAGACTCTACCAAACGTATGGTTGACTTTATATATTAAAATTAATTCTGAAACAAAACTTCGTTATCTCTTTGAGAAGGAAAATGCTTGTATTGATTCGTTCAGATGAGGAATTGCGTCCACGTACCGACACGCAAACGTAATGATAGAAACAAATCTCCTCTGTAGAAGAAAAGGCAGTCCGTTGCTGATTTTGTTTTCGCAATGTAAATCACGGCAGGCCTCCAAGGGGAAAAAGGAGAATTAGCGTCTGCGCGATTGAGCGACTCCCACGGAAGAAGACCAGCTGCCAAGAGAAGAAGCTCGAGGAGGGGTGGAAGGAGAAACAGGGAGGAAAAGGAACGATCCGCGAGAAAACGCTGCAGAAGGAATCAGAAGGAAGAGGTGGGCGGAGCGGCCGGTTCCACCTAATTGTAATCAGGGTGACGGCTAATGAAGGTTCCCCCGCGCCCCGGTGTCTCAGGAGGCTGCTTCCCCTTCCAAGTCTCCTTCCTCGTTGGAAACCTTCCCCACTCACGCTTCCTCGGCACCGGAATACGATTAATCGACAGATATCTCCGCGAGAAACGCGGCAGTCCACTCGATTTAACAAATATAATCCGGGCGCCATTCGCCGACGGCGTTCTCTCTCTCTCTCTCTCTCTCTCTCTCTCTCTCTCTTACTAACGCCCTTCTTAATTTTTTTCTTCGAGAGACGTACTCACGCCTTTACCGCACATGGATGATTTATCATTATTTTATTCTGCTTTTAATTATCCAATTTGTTTACTTCAATCTCCTTCTCGGAAAGGAAACCCGTTCGTTCAGACAATGCCGTCAATTACAATGCAAGGAACTCAAATCTTTTCTAATCGCTTTCCAATTTTTCTGTTGCTATGAGAATTGAAATTATTCAATACCCATCACGTAAGGTTTAGATTTTAGAATTTTAATGAATTTTATCTAATCGCTTCTAATTTCAGTGAATGTGCACACGTTTTTGTATTAGCTGGGTCGTTTTGGGTTTTACGATTTATTTCACATCAAAACGTAAGGAATGGCAACAAATATTAATATTTCAATTCCCTTTCAAAACTAATTGCTTCAAATGTTCAAATATTGAAAAAAAAATGTTTAACGACCAATCTGTGTTTTATGTAAATATTTAATTAGAAAACCTTCAAGGAATGTACATTAAAATAATACATTATTTGCCAGCGATTTATGAACAAATTTTAAAGAGAAATAATTTTTCATTATCATTACACCTAACAACAGAAACTAATTTGTAATCATATAACGGCCTTCCTACATACTATATTTCACAAAATAAACCAAGACCAGTTCAAGGAAAGTGAACAAAACAGAGGAGAGATGTAAGACGTTTACAAAAGAATGGGAAGATGTCTTTGTCCAGTTGGTTGCCATGGTCACGAGTAACCGGGTGAGAACTCGTATCATGGAACGACGACACAGTTGCCACCATGTAATTACCAGTCACTGACATGAATGCTCTTGGGAATGTGAAGACGTGAATTTCTTGAGTTCTTATATGATTTCGAATATACCTTCCGCTGTAAGAGATAGTGCAATAAAAGAACTTTCATTCGGCACGCTTGGATCAGACCGGATTAGGGATTCCGAACCATGGAGATTCTTCATAAAAATTAGTTCATTATTAATTGACAAGAATGATAAAAACAATAGAGGAAATGGTCACAAATTACAAGAAACGTCAAGGACGCAGAATGAAAATGAATGAAGATGGGAATTTTTTAATAAATTGTGTTTGTCGAAAATGTGGGATTAATTAATACCGTATTAATGAAGTTGTCACTGTAACAATATAATCATCAAGAAGGTAAGAGACATTTGGTGAACAAATGTTTCTACAAAGAAATGTGTATTTTAGCATAATCTTTTTGGAATGAAAATGTGACAACATACCCAGAACCTATGTGCATTGTGTTGTTGTACGTACCCCAAATCAATGTGGCATTGGTGGCAGTGTGGTATTGTACCTCAAATCAATGTGGTTCCCGACTCGTCGCCATTTTCACCTACCGAAAGTTATCACACATCTTTTCCACGTGTAAGGTACACGGAAGACATATGTACAATGTGGCATTGACTTCTGAATTTCTTAACCAGCAATATATTTAAAATACCATGTGCATATGCTAACAAAGAGTTCTACAGACCTTTTTCTGAACGAGTATTTAAATAATCAATACTGTTCATATGTATTACAAATTCCTTTAAAAATACGGTCGTGGACATAAATGCTAAATTACGTGAATCGATCACCTCTATGTCTAACTAACTGTCTAGTGGGAAATTGTCAGAATGTTAATTATAGTATATTTCAGCAATTAATTCCTTGCCTATGAAAATTCAGTGAAGCCGCGAAAGTTGTTCATCAACATCTTCAGGGTAAAATGGTAGAATTTCGGTACAATATTTTAAAATTTATTGTTACTAAAGCTGACGGAACAAACTTTTACTAACCAAAACTCCTACTCAGAATCCCACCCCGGGCGGTACTTCCGAATTTGTTATTTTCCAAATTTGTAATACTCTTTACGTGGTACATAATAAAGGTTTTGTAATTAAGTTATGGAAAACGACAGGCATATACTAAAATCGAACAACAGGNTTTTTGAATCCGCCTCTGCCTTAGGGCCCTTGATCGGAATTGATGGGATGGTCCCTTGCTTGCTTCCGGAGAGTAAATTAGTTTGTTTTTTTTCCCTCCACGTGGTCATACGCAGTTTGTACTGTTTTTTGACAATAAATTTATTTATTTAATTATTCGTTTTTATAGAGATTTTAATTGGCATGTTTCAAATTGATGTCACAGTAGTTACAGTTCAATAGCTTTTCTTCATTTTTACTTGTATTATACTTCAAAACACTCTTTATTGAACTTGTTCTCAGCCGTCTCCATTTATATGAACTTTTGATAATTTACAATATTCATTTCCCTCTTAGTCGCAAAAACATATATATTCATTTAATTTTTTTTACCGAAATCTTCTTTCTTTACTGTCCAGCTTATTTGCGATTCAATTGGGCACGATAGAGGGGCAAAGTAATGGGTAAGACGTGTCATTGTAAATCTTAGTCTCCTTCCAACCATCCTTTTCCAAACCCACTTTCAGCTTCACAGAAAAGAATCATATTGCCCCGGTGGCCACCCTTCCTATTGGAAAGTGGCTGCCGCGTGCAATTTACATCTTGTTCTGACACATAAGGGGGAATCCCTAATATCATGATCCAATATTCGTAATGTAGATTGTTCGTTCCGCCATTCAACGTGCAAAATCCCGCATAGATTTTCGAGGCATTTCCCTGCAGAGGGTGTTTTGTCGGCGCTAACGACGAGAAGATCTCGCTCTTCGGGTAATTAACCTGCTGCCACAGGCAAAGTGAGGGCAACCCTCTCTTCCATCTCACTCCTCCTTGATTTGTTTTATGCTTTCGTCCTCAATAATACTTCCTGGCTATCTATTGAAATTAAAATGAATATAGTAGATGTTTTTATGAGCTCAGAGTTCATTTGATTGTAAAATGTGTTTTCTTTTGCACCGTATGACGACCTACTACGATATTGAAAATCAAGAATTAAGTTTCCAGCTGAAATAAACTCATTATCAACGTGAACTACATTGTTCTGATTTTTTCTATGTGATATGTGAATGGGGAATATTGAGATAAAATCACTCGGTTCAATTTTTTATGATCAAGATGAGAATGATGTAATTGATAAACGTATTGTAGTTTTGTTAATCGAACCGAAAAATTATCTTTTTTGAAAAAGAAAAATATCTCAAATTAAATGAAATTACACTTTTTCCAGTATTCGTTTTTCGCTTATCCAGAAATCTAGAAGCAAATTAACAAATCTATTAGGAATATGTCAAGTCTTCAGACAATGAACTAATATTTTCTCATTTCATTGAATTCTTTAAAGTGTTATCGGAGAAATGGATAATTTTATTATCTACGTTTTTTTCGGTGGTGTGGCAATGTTGAAGAGTGTCGTATCTAATATGCCTGGGAAAGGTGGGGATTTTTCAAATTATTTTTTGATATTAGTGGTACAAAAAGATTGAGTTTTGAACATCCTAAAGAAATTATAATAAAACCATTGTACTCACTCATATTATACTGCTTGGAACTTTTTCGTTTCAAACTATCAAAGTATTATAAAGTATTTATAGATAATACAATGACAGGAAAAATGAGTTAGCGTGGCTCAATGGGTAGAGCGTTGACTTGCTGGCTGGATGGGTTGAGGTGGGGATTTTTTATCACTTCTCAAAATCCAGACTGACTCTCAAGCCTACTCAGTGTACTGTAAAACGAGTACATTGTCTATCCTGGGGTCAAACCGTTTGGAGCGAGATGCTGACCACATCTCCTCCTCCTAGTGCCGGGGCCAATAAATTGCGGAGCTCTACCCTCCGCGAACCCCTTGGCACCTTCGGGACTTGTTGTGAGATAGTTTTACTTTTTAATAGGTAAAATATTTGGTTATTTTCTTAAATCTATCATGCAGTGAAAGCAATCTATTTTCACGAAGTGGAACCATTTATTTCCCCAATAGAAATAAATCCCTTCGTTCAAAAATAGTAAAAAAAGCACCTCAAGTGATTTGTTACCTATAGAATTATCCCAATGTATATTGTTAAAGATTCCACTTAACCTGGAATTGTATTTTCTGGACAACTTATGTAAGTATCTTTAAACATGAAATACATTCTCGCAAAGAAGTAAAAAACATTGATTTAATATAATGTGTTGAAGGGTATTACGGCCCAGTAGGTGTTATAGTCCAACGTCACCTCCAATGGTTAAAATACCCTGAAACCGGTTATTGCCACTCACAAAAACTCCAACAATGACACCTGTGTGACAACCCACTGTTAGAGAGCTCTCATCACTATGGTCACCTATTAACTTGAGATTGTGTGAGCAATACGTGTTGGAAACTTTACTTTATCGCACAGAAAACACTGTAGAACATTTAGTTTGATACAGATTGACGTAAGCACTTATCTTCCTTTCCATTATTTTTTATTAACAGCACCGATATTCAGAATAATACTGACTATCATCCATTTACTACCGTTGACTTCATTTCAGGATCATGAAAACTGAAAAAATAGCCTCTAGTCACTTTTGAATCGTTTACTTAACTTTTCTACAAATTATTACTTTTGTCTTGAATGAAAGAAGATGGGTTCAATTAGCATCAGATGGTGATAATACGACCCAGAGGTACAGCTACGGAAAATAAATATTTTCGTACCGAAAATTCATTGGAAAAGGAATGGCAAATTAATTTTCTTCTACCTAGAAAGCTATTCTAGCACGCCATGAAATTTTTTCCCCCTGAAGTTTCCAAATTGAAGGCAAGAAACTTTCCAAAGATTAGGTGGGCCATAATGCCCTCCGATACTTTATTTAGTGTTTGTAAAATAAGGAAAACTGAGATGTATCACACATGTGCATCCATTTGTGGGCATTTAAATGCTTTAATCCTCCTATACACCTTTGTGACCTTCGGAGAGAACCATTTCCTGTTTTTTTTTCTTCACAAATTAAACACTAGAAATGTATTTAGAAGTAAGATTTCGACCTGACCTGTATCCATGTTATCTACCAGTAGTAACTTTGTCATCAATTTTGTACTCCATTTCTTGTATTTTCTTGTGAATAATTTGAGAATCGAAATTTTTGTTTTATCCGCCTCTAATGTCATACAACAATTTTGATTTTTGTTTCTCCAGTTCTAAACACATGACGCCCATCTCTACAGCATGTGTAGAAACGGTTTTGTAACATCCGCTCCACGAAAGGAGACAAAAGCGTTGTATTTGTTTAAAAAAATTCGACATGAATTTTCTATTGTATTTTCTAGACCCTATGTTCCCACACGTCATACGCCATTCGTCAAAATTGGCACCATAGTTCCCTTACATATCTTCACTAAATCTTTCTCTTGCAGTTTTATTGTTTATCCCAAACCAAATATAATTATATTTTTTAATTTATAAAATATTCGTTTAATTTTTTCCTCCAAGTATAAAATATGGTCCTTCAAAAGCAATTTTTGATCTTTAATTATGCCTGTGTAATTAACTTTCTTCTCTATTTGGATCTTTTCATTTCGCAATTTCAATATGGGAACTCTTGGGTTAGATACATTCTCCCCCAAACACTGTAACATTGGTGTACTCTCTTCCTCAAACGTTCATTAAAACTCTCAGGAGTTTTACAACTTTTTTGCTTTAAATCTACACAAATGCAGAAGCTACGTCAGAGGCCAAGGACGACAGACAAACCCGTCAGGAAAAAAAAATTGCATTGCTGATTGGTGGAGATTTTTTTGTTTTCTTTTGTGGCTGAAAATATATCCTCAGGAATAGATATATTAACGGAACCCCTTAGGGAGCCCCCAACCATAGGCGACCCGGGATGACATCTCCATTGCCCCGCCGGTAGTTAAAGTCCTGTATTTATGTCAAAACATGTTTACTTGCTTAAACAAACTTCATTTTAATAAATTTTCCAGAACTATATAAAATTAAATGTTTGATTGGTTTTTCTCGACTTTTATGGAAATAATACAAATACAGAATAATTCTGGAACGTGATAATAAACAACTTGTGCAAAAGTTTTAAAAAATCTGAAAAATTCTCCAAAGCTTTAACAATTATCTCACAGTTTTCCTCATTACTTGCATACTTCCGCAAAAAATTTCGAAGGAGGTATAAGTTATTTTTTCTTCAGAAATGTATTTAGATTTTTAGATTTTACGTGCTATTTATGACACATTTTATTCCCAATCACTTTAAGACCGTATCGGCCAATTGTAGTATGTTGTATTTATTTAACCATTCGTGCATTAATTAATTTATCGCAAAATAATTATTATTCCTTTCCAATCGAAATACAGTTTTTTCTTGAAAAATTAACAATGCAAACAGTTTCTACTCTTCAAATATTACTTTCTCAAATATATTCAGGAGTCACGCAACATTTCATTTCGTTATGGAGAAGAAATGATCTTCAACAATGCTTATGACACAACGTCAGCATTAATGCTGAAGTGAAATGTTATTCTGACGGGGTCATTTCTCTGGGAAACGGCATGTTCTCTCGTTACGAGCTATCCCTGCCGACTGTTCCCTTGTGTAGCGTGAACGTTTTAGATTAACGAATTTTATGCAACGACTGAGCACATCAGGCGTTTAATTGATTGTGAATGTGGAACTACAAAACACAGCGATAATGAACAAATCGAAAATGTGACACAATGTTTCACTGGGCTGAATTGCATAACATGCAAAATTGTACAACAAATCGCACTTCCACAAGTGTCTCGAAAGCGTAAATGCCAAATAAAATATACAACGGTTTAGATAATAACACATTATTTTGTAAAATGATTGAATTTTGGTATATTATAAATGAATAGAGAAAAAGACACCATAATAATCTAATCTTTATGCAAGTATTGAAGGAATGATCATAAATTTCACTCAAGATAATGAATGAACGAATGAAATGATTTCTCATTTCAAGCCTAAGAGACACGATTATTATCCTGGAAAAGGATAGGATACATTTCACATTAGTTATTGAGTAACATCATACAAAATAATGTTTGACATTGCTAAAATTATTCTCATTTTATTCAATTTCCAATACTGAATTACTTTAAAATGCTTTACTTAAGAAAAAAAATAATGTTTATTCTTTGTTTTAAAATTGTAACTGAATGTGTTTCTATAAATATAGAGGTCTATATTATAAGTTTTAAGTATCTTTAAGTGCCACATTCACTATCTCTCAGAAAATACAGAAATTTTAGTAAGTAGAAAGCTTACAAAATATATTTAATCCAAGTGGAAAACGAGTGTAATTCTTTTGGAGAAATAATATAATAATGAATGTACAGTGTCGTTACTTTTGATAAGGAAAATGTGCCATACTGCGATTTCTTTTAAAGTATAGAGTTTCAATCGTTAGAACTTGGCCTCACATTTTAATCAGTCTTTACAGTTTCTACTTGAACTAATGTTGGAACGTCCAAAAGGATTTGAAGTATATTTCGGTAAAAGTACTGAATGAGAAATTAACATTTTTGCGAAGGAACTCTTCCGTTCTTGCGTAGGCGCGAAAGTTTGTAATAACTTCAGTCAGAGGAGAATGCCGATGGAACCCGCGGATTTCTTGATAAAGGTGTGGTATTGAATCCGAGTCATACCAATAATAACAATTTCCTAAATTATCATGGAGTGAAAACCTACATTCGAGGAAAGTGCACTATTAAAGGAACTAACACCTATTCTGCCCTTTTTATCCTTTATTTTATTTGCCGTGGTAGCCAAAGAAAGAAGAAACCCTTCTCCATTTTAGGGATATATTTTATCTAAAATGTTTCTAACTTGTGCTATTGGTTGCAGTGTAGGTGCGTCCAATGATGTTAGAAGGTAAAAATTTATTTGTATGAATACGAATAATTTCTAAAAACCAATTATTTCAAAGATCCTCCCCCAACTGCCCACTTCCTTTTCAACAAGATTTTTCTTCTCTCCTTGCCCTGTCTTCGTTGCAACAAATGGATTTCATTCGTTAAAATTTGAAAATCGATACTGTAGGTCAAAAATATCGGACGAATCGAACGAGAAGGCGAGATACAACAAGCGCAGTTAGTGCAAAGAGATCGAAAATTCTTTCCTGATATAAGGTTCTGAATTTTCCTTTAATGGATGGCTTCCACGATGTCAAATCCACTTTGGAGTAGATGCATATATGATACTCATCCTCGAGTCCCCCGTTTTTAAGATGTGTCTTTGAACATAACTCTAGACATAGTGAATCATGTGGAAAGAGTACACTGAATGGAATAGTAAAGATGATGAAGTCAGTGCATTCCGACTCGTATCAAATGCCTCCGAAGTTCTGACTGACATGCATATGCTCATCATCTTCGGTGTCTTCTGACTGCACTTCCTTTCTGAAACAGTTGTTCTCAATATAAATGATGTCACTCTAGCACAAAGTTTTGGGTATATACACTTTTCCACATCTCTCAGTCGCCAGTACCAACAGAACATTCAAATATGGGTATATACTCATAACTTTTAGTAGCAACACTCTCTATAGTAGTCCACGTATCAACCTATCGCTTATCTGGTCTACCATGTTTTGCACCTACAAGATCCGATTTGTCCCCATCACAGTTCCAAGAGACATTCCATCCACATTCACTACTCACCATTACTTCTTGTTTTGTTGAGTCTGCTCACATAGTTTATTCGTGCAAGGCGAAATCACAATAATTTCCTATACTGACTGATCTTGAAGACTCGAAACCACGTCCCCCGCACACCTATTCTGCCCTATTTTCTCGCCTCCCTCTAAAGCGAATTTTTCCACTACCCGTTGCTTTCCGTCGCAGGCGACCTGCGCGCAACTTTTATTAACTTTGCAAACTGTGGCGTGCGAGTCGTGCAAGCGCCGTCGCCCCACGCCCGCGGGGACGTGCGGAGAGGTGGCGAGATAGGGAGGGAACCAAGGCGCCAACTGTAGCTCACCATGTTTCAAGGTGACGAAGTGGCAAGCAGGGGGCGTTGAGGAGCAATGTATCGATGGTGTCTCAGTGAGAAAGGTTAGGGCGTCGAAGGGGAGGACGTTGTGGGCAGGAGAAAGAGCTGGTGGGGGATCGTTGGTGCTGCGGTGGCGGTTTCTTCAGCGCCAATCTCATCCCGCGGCGAAGAGCGGCTTTCGTTTCGTGGGCTTTGGGGCAGCGACGACAGAAAATTAAATTTGTTTGGGATATGCTGCTGATACAGGTAGGAGGGTAAGGCAATATTATTCGGTTTCGTCACGATCACAACGAACACGTTTTCGGTTGTGCAAAGTTTATACACTGGATGCACTTTTTCTACTTTCTTTGACAGAAGCCTTTGTAATAATGATTATACATTATTGAGTTATCTTGTCGTGACGAAACAGACAGAGGAGAGCTTGATTTTCATTTATTATCGACCCCTCCAAAAAAATCCATTCTTTTGTGAATGAATCTCTCCAATACATTCCATTTTTATTTGGAGGATAATTATGACCGTACAATAGAACAGTGCTTCACTACTTTACTTACTTACTTTATTTTCACGGTAGATGTATTGCAAATAAATGAAAAATCGTTGACCTGATTTGTTAAGAAATATTTGCTTAAGAAATTCTTCATACCGAAACTCTTGTCTTAAGAATTACGTTTGCTTCTGCCTAAATGTTGAGAAAAGTGATCCAACCAATTAATTAGTTTTCTCTATTTTCTGATAGTTTTCTATCCATTACATTCATTTTCTTCGTGTCAATATTAAAGATACATATTCTCAACGATATCTCAAAGTTACATTGACGGATAGGAAATTCACAATAATGAGAAAATGTTAACTAATGTATGACACATTCGGATTGATTTTCTATTGAAATTATGAAACAAACGGTGGTTTATTTAGGTCTTATTCGTTTGAGAATGTTTCTAAAGGAAGTAAAATAAGAAGTTGAATCTTACTTCCGTAATCGATCAACTGACACTAAACTGTGTTATGTGGAATGTAAAAATTTCTCCATGAACTTGTTCATCGTAACTCTTACTGTCTTCAAGAATATGCAGGCAAAATTCATTACAAATATTCGTTTATTAAAGCTTTTAAACGCGTAAAATTTCAACTGACAGGTAATCATTATGGAAGTGGTCGTTTGCAGCAATACAAGACAAATTACACACGACAGGACCGGATGTTGTACAGGAATCATCAATTAATTGAAATTTATTCCAGTTGCCTTCTGCAATAAGCAACTCCATCGTAAAAGAAAATCAATGGACTGTACATGTTGCGCACAAAACCCAACTCGGCCATTGGCCGGAAAAAGCGACCGAAGCTAGTTTTGGTAGTTGCAGTTGCTGAAACTACTCTTGGTAGTTTTGAAGAACAAAACTAGTACTAATCATTGTTTGTCATCGCAAAATGAAGTTTAGGGAAATTTAATGTTGTACAATGTCTAGAGTATTCAGTGTGTTAAAAATGGTTTTTCAGACACAAAACATCAGTGCAAGTAACATGTACAGAGACAATATTCATAACACGCAATATTATAAAACAATTATGAGACCGCAGAGAATGAAGTCTTAAATTGAAATAATTTTGTTTTAGTTTTAGATAATTTTCTTTATTTTTTTACAATTCCCTTTATTACAGAAGTAGCTGATTTTCTCATAATTATTACAGATGTAGCTGTCATTCCAGCCATAATCGGCCTAAAATTTCCCCGACCCATTCAAATTTTGCCAATACGTATTCTGGGGACTGAAAATATTGTATAAGTAAGGAAAATTTGTTTATTTAGTTTTTATTGAGTTGGTTTTGTTAAAATTACTATTAAGTCGATTTTCCCTCTGCGTACAGAGCACCAGCGCAGCGAGATAAAAAGTCGTGAAAGTTTTGATGAACTCCCTTTAAAAATTGAAACCCAATAAACCTACCGATAGTAGACATTTTATTTTCTAGATTAAGTAACCTACATATACTTAAAATAGCCACATACGTCTAAAATGTAAACGAAAACGTCAAAATTTAGTTGTTGTTTTTTCAAAAAATAATATCTCAAATAATCCATCTCAGAATTTCGACATTTTTTAGGATTAAAGTAGGACTAAAGAATTATTATTCCACTAATTTTTGGCGCTGGAAATTGACAAATTTCAAAGTTATAGTAATTTTAATTTAAAATCTGGATTTTCACGTATGTGACTTCCTCTGCTAACTCACGACGTCTTAAAAAACTTAACAAGAGATAAAAATCATTTTGAGTTTTAAAACTTTATAACTGGAAATATATAAGATGAGTCCAGTTTCAGTTCTTCAATTTCATTTGAAAAAAAAATACTTCCGAGGTCGCGCATGCGTACATCACGATCATAACGACTTGCGTTCATTATACTTATATTGACCTTTATTTACAACGATTGGCAACAGTGTTTTAATGAAATATCGCACATGTGTTACTTGTAACTGGTGTTGCTGATACCATAGAATTATCTAGGAGTATGCGTCCACTTGGAAGTGATAATACTACGTGTTTGGGTGAAGATGGTTATAAACATGTGAAAAAAATTTCTGACAGAGATCTTTAGTTAACTCGTGAAAGTAGATTTATAAACAATCTGTTTGAATCATGATCATCGGTTTTTAACTTTTTATTCAGAAAGAATTGAAATTGTTGCGGTCCGTTAAACATATTTATCCGGTAAAAAATCACTAAGGATATCAAACGAAACGGATCGGAAGAATCACACACAATTTCCCATGATTTTGGAAGGAAACAAAATTTGTACTAAGTGTCGAAAGAAACCCAATGATATTTACATTTCTGATGAGAGTGAATTAAATGTCTCTATTGCTTGTGACTCTCAGCCTCCAACTCAACCTGTCATCCACCTCCGTGATGACTTATAGATTCAACAATTAATATATGGGACATCCGGATTACGTATTGCAAAATCATATGATTCTCAACAATCAGTTTATTTAACACCACCTGTTATATTAAAAGATCGAATCAATGAAACTTTAAACGTGATCAATATTTATCCGATACCAATAAAATTATTGCGCACGGCAAAATGTAGAGTAAAAGATAAAGGAAATAACGTCATATTATAAAGTGGCTGTCGAAAACGTTTGTAAATTGGGTCAACAGATAATAGTCATGTTGAAGGTAAATTAATAGGATATTTCCGTAAAGTATAATACCCAATTTAATTTAACAATTAATCAGATGTTACAATGAGAATTGTACAAAATTACCAGCGTCAAGAATTAGTACATTTTTTACAAAACAACAAAACTTCTTGATATATCATCATATGAATATTAATTTCAATTTAGGAATATTTTACTATTATTACAGATCAGCTACCAAAAGAAAGAGTAAAAAGTAAAGTATAAAATAATTAAATCATAAAAGATATTTTCAACAGAAATTGAAGCAATGAAACTGGACTCGTCTCATATCTTTTCAGTAATGAAGTTTTGAAACTCAAAATGATTCTTTAATTCATACGTTGGTTTTCAAGTCACCATGAGTTAGCAAAGGAAGTTACATACGTGAAAATCCAGATTTTAAATTTAAATTACTATAACTTTGGAAGTTGTCAATTTCTCACGTCAAATACTGGTGAAATTAGAGTTCATTAGTCCTACTTTAAGACACTCAAGTTTTGTAAAATTATGAGATGGAGTATTTGAGAAAAACGTTTTTGAAAAAGGAATTAAGATTTGACGTTTTCGTTTACATTTTAGACGTATGTTACATTTTAAGTATATGTAGGTTACTTAATCTAGAAAATAAAATGTCTACTATAGGTAGATTAAGTGAATTTAAATTTTAAAGGGATTTAATCAAAATTTTCACGATTTTTTACCTTGTGGCGCTGGTGCTATGTTCGCTGAGGAAAAACTGACTTAATAGTAATTTAAACAAAAGCAGCTCAATAAAAACTAAATAAACATATTTTCCATTTTCTTCATACAATATTTTAACCCGCAGACTAATTATTAGCAAATTCTAGACGGGTCGGGGAAATTTTAGCCCGATTATCGCTGCAATGACCCATTTATCAAAAAGGAATATTAAAAAACAACTCGTTTGAATATATTCAAATAACAATATTTACTTACAAAGACCGTCATGATATCTCAAATAGTTCATGAGACAGATACTCACTCCACCAATGTGTGTCATTACTGTAAGTGAATAAGCAGAATACTCTTCTTTCTCTAATTAAAATTGAAAAGAATATATTGAATACAAAAGGATGAAAAATAACATCTCACCTTCCCAGTTCCTGTGGAACAGCAAGCCTCATTGACTAAACCTCTCAGAAAGTCATAAAATTAAAATAAATAAATAACAAAATTAAAGTTTTTAAAAACCTTTTTAGCTTGAAACACCCAGCTGTGTCTCTAAAGCACCACATGTGAAAGCACCGGTGGAACTAGTTAAAAGTAGTTCTAGAAAATCCGACAAAAAAATATACTCGGAATGAATACTTCTGTACCAATTGGAACATATGTAACACTGAATGCCGGGAAGTAGTAATTTTCCTTAATATTTCCTGAATGAAAGCAATATTTAAACAGTACTAAATACTTTACTTCCGGTTTCTGCGTCGAGCTCAAAATGCTTGTCATCGATGCGATCAGAAAAACTACCAATACTAGTTTTGGACGATTCACTTTTGCCAGAACTAATATTGGTCGATTTAAAAACGTACAGAATTAGTTCTGGCCGAAACTCATCAACCAAAACTTGTTTTGGTCGTTTTTTTTCCCATCCAATGGCTGAATTCAGGTTTTATACGTAACGTGTACATAAATAATGATATTGTGAGTAAGGAAAACGCGATTTAAATGGTGTTGAACGAATACAGCACATTAGATAATTTGAGTTTCAATTAAATTTATCAATGCTCTAAGACAACAGCATTAAAGAAACACACACGTTACACTTCGGGTATGTGTAGCTTCCATGTCTGAGAGATTCTCTTTTCATGCAAACTATATACCAGTCATAGTTTTTATAAAGTATAATATTAATTTCTTTCAATTAAATTATTCTAACACATCTAACATCAGATCATCATACAAATTATGGACTCTACTAATTCACATTTGATTTTTCTAGTTTAAAAATTAGTTTTGCATTTGTTAAAAATTTCCCCCGCCAAATTATTATTCTTGCTCTTATACTGATTCAGGAAAACATCAAGAAAACTACATTTAAATTATTTTATTTTATTATATTGTAAGATCATACTACCTCTAACATTAATCCAAAAAATTTATAAATATTCTTCCTTTCAGTACTACAACTACAACCATGATGAATTAACTTCAATGAAGCGAAAGTTCGATGTCCAACTATTTCCACTGACGTACTTGTGAAGACATGCAAAATTTCTTGGAAGAGAAACTGAAAATTGTTTTTTTTCAATTGATAATTTTTTTAGTTTCAATGTGGTGTATAATACAACACCACACATTGTGATTGAAGTATTTGAATTATAATAGTAAATATTTGATATATAGTTTTGATTTTGGAGCCTAATATCTTGGGTCATTTAGGTTAATAATAATAATAATAATAATAATTTTATTACTGCAATTGGGCTGTCATGCCCGGTGGCAGAGGTTGTTTCATTATACCTAGATTTTATATTTAGAACATCTGCCTTGTTTCGCTAACTGCATTGGTTTCAAACGACAGTCGAATTTGTTTCAACGAGAGGTCATTTTATTAAACTTTATGGAACGATTAAAGATTATTTTTCACAATACAAGTTATGCTTGTACGCATGCGCGATTGAACTTCGTGGAGATCACAGAATATTAGCTTTTATAGTGAGAGAGGGGAGATTCAAGCCCTGATCTAAGAGAGGAAAACCCCGTAGATGAAGGAGGAAGCGTTTGTCGTTAATTAGAAACGACACTTGATTCTGAGACGTACTGGCGAGAGGATGAGCTAAGGGAGGAGCCATAAGAATTCTACGTTTTCTCCTCACAGTTCTTAAACTATTTAGATTTACCAATGTCAGATTTCTAAAATATTTTAAGTCATCAACAACACTATTGTTATTAATTATTTGGATAAATTTATGAGAATTTTCGTGCACACGAATAGACACGGTACGAAATATTTGTGACAATGCGTTACTTTTGGGGGGCTAAAACTCAGAGAAATATTTGTGTTATATTTCAGTCATTTCGAGACGAGATAGTATCACGTAATAAATGAACGTGTTTCACGGAACGCGTGGATATTATAATTGAGTTACATTTGAATAACTTTAAATTGATGTTTATCTACTTTTTAGTACTAAATTGTGTTTAAAGATATACACATTCCATTAAATTGTGAATTATTTAAGTTTCAAATATCTGGGACCGAGCTTCGCTCAAACAGCTCACAAAATAGACATATTGCAAAGTACTTTTCGCGAGGGGATTCAAGCCATGGTTTACTTACTCAGTTACACTGCTGTGTAACCATGAATATAACGAATGATAATTCCATACGTAACTATTTTGCTAATTTGGTTACTGCGCAGTTTACGTTGCCCATACAAGATGTTTTTTTTTTGTGGAAGGAGTAATCCTGAAATTTTATTGAATTGACACTGCGTATTTACGCGGTAGAACACATACTGAGAGTAAATAAAAAATAATAACCCCTTGGCTTACATTGTGCTTTCCTCTTTTATTCACTCATTCGTAAACAAATGAAAATTATCTATTCATTGTAACCAATAATATACCCTATTTATAATATTAGATATTACTATTAGTCATACATATTTATTTATGAGATAAGTGTTGACTACATGGTGACTACCGTGAGAAAGTATTCGCCGTCCCTAGGACACCGATCAGTGGTGAACAGTCTTCAGTTAAAAGAAGGTATTTTGCCTCTGACTGGTATCACATATTCTTTAGGTCTTTACTTTAAAATTATTGATAGGTATAAGGAAAGTATAATGGACGTCCGAAAAATAAATCGAGATCTCTTCAGGTCTTTATGATAATGGTGTGTATATGATAGATTTTTATTTATTCTATAACATACAATATAATCAACGTATCCGAACCAAACATAAATTTGATTTGAGTACATTTGGAATAGGGACCCATTTCTGCAGACTCTTTCTGTCGCTGTAGTCACGTGGGTGTTTACTCGTGTCAGCAGAATTGTTGCCGCACATAACCGGAAAAAGGTGAACTCGGGTCAACGTTGAAATATAATACTCTACACGCGTGTTTATTTTCCATCGATGATTGAAAGGAATGGTTGGACTACACCCGTATTCTTTTGATGTTTATTTTTTTGTTTTCAAAAGGGTAGTAGTAGAATTTTGTTTTTAAATATTTTACTGAATTTTCTTTTTGAATTGAGCAGATCTAGGAACACATTTTAACTGAGAAGAAACTTACAATCCTCTAATTTCTTTGCCAATTATTACTTTACATGAATTGGTTTGTATTCTATTAGTAAGAGCTAACTTTCATTCAATGTGATGTTTTCACTATTTGACATCAAAAGTAGTCGTGTCAAATTCAAATGAACAATGTTTATTTCATAATGTTTCAGTCTTGAAAATATTAAGTGCGGTAATTTAATTACCTTTTTAAAAATAACATAAAAGTTCGACGAAATTTGTTGGTAGAATAGGGATCGAAGTCTCATACATGTAAGTGCAAGGTGCGAGTTCGATTCCTCGCCAAGAAAGTTATATTTTTATTAACATATTTTTATTTCTGTTAACATGATCTGCGTCATTATACTTTCCTCGTGTGTTTAACATTTTTATTGTCACTATTGAAGAACCACTTTTTTCAATTAAAGAAAAAATTTCAAATCAGCATTATCGAAAAACGCAGGTTCAATCAGCTTGGTGTGCTGTTGGTGGTGAATCTGAATATTCAGATTATTAACTATTATATAGTTTAATTTGTTTGTAACAATCAAACAATTATTAATCTTTGAAAGAACATTTGGGATGGAAACTTGCATGAACTGAAATAAAAATTCTTGCAGTTTAGCAGCAAACGTAAGTAGTTTTATTGGCATTTTAGTTACTTAGCAGCTTTTTATTAATAGTAAAAAAAGGGATAAGTGTATAATAGGCTCATCATATTATCGAGAAAGATGAATAAAGAACGCTTTCCCGGGGATACGAACAGCGGGTTTTTGTGAGTATGAAACTCGTACGTTATCCCCTGAACCATCGGGCACTGGCTGTGACTGGGAATATATTTGGTTTATTAACGACGCTAATATTACACATGTTAAAATTGTTCTACAAAGAAAATATACCATGTTATATCACATTTTCATCCCAAAATACATCTAATCACTGAATTTCATTAAAATCGTTAGAGCCGTTTTTGAGAAAATTTTTGACAAATACATGGGCACATAGATACAATTATTGCTCTGTTAATAGTATAGGATTTGTTTGTGTTGTAATGAATATGTGGTTTAAAACATTAAGGTTTCGTGTGCTTAATTTAATTTTACTTTTCTTTGGTAATTAGATCTATTTAATTCTGAATGTGATATTTGTGTAATAACATTTTTGATTTGTTGAATTCGATGAATTTCGTAAAAGTTCACGTTTCGTAAGAACATCAGGTACAGTAGGAATGTGTAAATGTGGGAGAATAAACCACCAAATTCCATTGAAATTTAAAGGGGCAGGCCAGCTAGCGACTAGGCAGTTCATAGTAAGCGAGCTATTTAAGGTCAGTTCCTTATTGTGGCCAACAATCGTCGTTGCTTTACTGACTGATACTCGTTTCGTGGTAATCTCGAACCAGCCTTGGCAAGAACTTTGCTGTGCTACGTGAAAACTTGTATCGTAACACTATATAATTTTTAAAAATGATACTAGAATAACTAGGAAGAAAGATGACGTAGGGATAATTTTGTGTTTTTTCTTTCAGGTGTTTGTTACAGATTCATAATTTTGTTAAAGAAATATTGCGATGGAGTTAGTTAATAAAAATTTGAATAGTTTATTTTTCATGCCTATAATTTTTGGCAATAAATTACAATTTGTTAATTATAAATGAATATTGAGTTCCCATTCTCCTAAAACTTACTTCCTGGTAATTATATATATATATATGTAACAGAGAGCGGTTTTCTGTGTTTCAATACTTAACACGTATCATCAAAATAACTTAAATAAATTACGTCGAAAAGTTGTGCGTTTTTCACCATCATGAAATTAATCCTTAGCCTGAACATGAAATATTCTTTGGAATTTAAGACCTAATGGAAGATGGTATTTCTGAATATGATGCTGCGGAAATCAATACGTTTTCTTATATACAGTAATGACTTTCTTGAGTAAAATCGAAGAATTACGATTTCCAATCCGATGGAGCCACAATCCTTGTGCTGTATCCTGTCCTCCGGACCATTAGTGCTGCCACCTTTATTCCTCATTCCCACCAAATTGCCTTCATCGGTACCACTATGCTTCTCCCTTCTCCACCGCGAAAATTCTCTCTTAATTGGAATGCCAGTCATCGTCAGGTTGTAACTTCCCCACGTAAAATTACATTATAGAGTACTCTGGCATCCTTTCGGCGCATTTGGTCCGTTCCTTCAGCAACCTATTTCCTCCCCTCACCAACTTTCCTTCCTCTCTCATCCATTGTTACTCTTTTTCGCACATTGAATACGTCTCCGATCTTCAAATACATCGTTTCTATTTCTTAAATTTTCTTCGATTCACTTCTAATAATCAGAATGATTGACAAATGATCAAAATAATAAAATTTCTTTTTTAAATTTAAAATGTCGAGTTTGAAGAGGTAGAACGGAAAGAAACCATCCGGGATTATATAATTCATTAGATTCCTAAACAATGTTCAAAACCAATCTCGTAAACAGAAAACCTGTTTTATTCTCGTAATTTTAAGTAGAATCATTGGGCCATAGCTGAGCAGAAAAGCGTTAATCCGTTAATCGTTAATTAACGAAGTTAACTTTTTGTTTAACTTTTAAGTTAATAGAAAACCATTAACGCTTTTATTACATTTATCTTCCCTTTACTTAATTTCGTTATTGTTTTTTCAAGCATTATTCACAAGGGTTGCTGGCGAAGCGCGCTTGTTCAGAAATTTATCGTATTTCGCATTGTGTGAAGCGACGATCTGATATTGCTCAAGGCCATCGGGGATACTTGTCTATCGGGGATTGGATGTATCATGGACACTTTTTTAGCAATCACACTGCGTTTTTACTTCCGACATTACAAGCACCTGCGCGCGTGTCTCGAGACGAACTGCCTCAGCACTCCTGTGTGACACAGCTCACCACTGCCTCTCCCTTCAACTCTCCTAACATACCCCTAGAACCCACTTTGTACGATCCATTTCTAGTAAGGAACTTTTCACATTAGCTCTATTTTTCAGTACGACTCGTACAAATCAACTAGCGCTCTCCTAGCGGCTTCGCTGCTCACTACTCGCGTCGTCTCTGTTGTCTCGAGGAATAGTGTGGGCAGTTTTCTCTGTTGCGTTTTTTCTGGTTAGTTTAACTTCAGAAATCAATCATAGTGAAATCAATAATGCTGTATTAAATAAAATATTCGTTAAACAATGAAGTCTGTTTACATATTCAGAGAATTGGAAGCCCAGTTGAGGTTGTTTGTTTGTTGCGCGCCCCGTGGCGTTGAAAGACAACTCATACTAACAGCATCCGTTCTCCCCCAATAATCTCGTGTGAAACGCTTATTTCGGAACGTCCGTTTACTGTACACGCAGATGACGTCAAGCGCGACGTAATCCCCTTCTTGTAGAGCAATTGAATGCGAATTGTTTGTAAAATGGACCGCGAAATACGGGTTTAAGGGTACGCCTTGGCAGAGGGAAGGTTACCGACTGGAGCGAGCACTGGTGACCAGTATCTGCCACAAGTCCTTTCCTGTGAAATGGCGATAAAAGATAGGTATGCATTTATCTTCCATAAATGATTACATTCTGTACAACAGAATTCCTCAATACGGTTTGAGATTCCCACGCTATGTATCGTATGAAAGACCCAAAATTGAATATCAGCGGTTCTCAAGGCCACATAAAGATCGTCGGGTGACGTAACGTCTTAGGAAATGTGATACTCCGATAAATAATTTCTTCCAACTACTGTGTCTCAATTACTAGACACTCATTTTCAAAGCAGATTTAGGGGTATGATCTTCTCGTAAATTAGTTGTACAACTCTTCTATAATTACATTTATTCAGAACATTCCTTACCAATTTTTCGAGGTTATATGGTTGACCTCTTCTTCAGGGCTGTGGATTGACTGTAGTGACCAAAGTAACGATGAAATATATTTAAATTACATTTCAGTTAATATTAAAAATAATAGTTGGAATAAATTATTTATTTAGAAGATTAATAAAAGACAATCAGAAACTCTTCATTGTTAATGTTACTCAGATAAGATGATACGCGACATGGCCATGTAATTAAGTTGTAACTAGGATTCAGGGATGCGCTCAGTGCTACTTACAATGTAACTTACGTGCTTATTACGTACAAGAAAACATAACAGTATCGTTTGACGGCTTCCACTGGAAAATACATAATGTCTGATAAAAGTTATCCCTCTCAGATGAGAAATTGTAGGTTAATGTTCATATGAAAAATGCATCTGGTGCAAGGTGATCTTGCATGAGGAATATATTCTCTTGCTACTTCAAATACATGAAACAAGAAAAACAATGAATATAACTTATATCTTTTTTACCTTCTCTACGCAGCCTAGCCTGCCTACACTATACCTATATTATTATGAAGTATTGCGTAATTGACTAACTACAGAATCCTTGACTACTTGACTTATTAAAGTATTAAATAAATGTTTAACTTTAACTTCCAGTAAATTTCCAAAATCAAACTAATACTTAAATTATCAACGAAGATAATGTTTTGAGTAATGGAATGACGGTTAACGTAGTTATATTTCAGACGAACTTTGCCCACCTCTGCATGGGACAAAAAATTAAGAAACTATCTGTCCTTGGGAAGCTAGTTTAGGAGCTTGTTGTACGTCATTCCCAAACTCAGATTTCTTAACCGTAGTGCGATATACGTCTATTGTACTTTGGACCATTTTTTAATCGAGAACGAACAGATGAACTGATCCAAAGACCAAGAAGTACTAGTTTTGTTTACTGGTTAGTTAATTCAACAATTAAATAAATTATATTTATTCTTAACACTAACTAAGCGTGGATCGTCATTCTTTTGAAAATAAATTACTGAAGATCACAAGCAGTTCCTGAGGAAAAGAGGCAAGATGTATTTTTATATCTCGTGCAGCTGTTTGAGCAGGATTATTTCCCCGCCAATAACAAAGGGATTGGAGTTGAAGAGGGGAAAGAGGTGTCACGCGTTGGGAGTAAGGCTAGGATTTGGTGATATGGACGAGAAAGAAGGGCGAGTCTTACTGCTACTGCGACGCCAAGCCTGAACCCGCGGCGGGAATCTCGAGCCCAAACTGATGGACTGCCTTCACAATGACCTTTTCTCATTCACATATGATAAGTAGATCTCATACATTAAGGGAAGCACCTATTTTCTTACTTTAGACAGATGTAGGAAATAATTGCTAATGTTACAAATCATGACAAATACGGACTTCTGACAAAACGTAGAGTTGCCGAAAATGTCCAGAATCTAGAAAAAGATGACTGATGTAATTTTTAAGACGTAAATATTTTAATTTAATTAAATCAGCCGCATTACTCAACTGCTATGACATGCTAAGAGTGCATACAAGAAGAAGATGCAAAGCGATATGCTAATAGCCAAACGCTTAACTTTCACCACTAAACCCCAAAACGCACCTTCTTCGAAATCACGTTCTTTTATACATTCTGGATAATTATTATGATAGTTAAAATGAAAGCGAACGCTGAAAATTTGAGAAAAATTGGACAATATAAAGTAATATTTATATTCATAATACAATGAAAATATGAAAGACTATAAACAATATATTAGACTAGTAGCAGTTTTCAAAAATGTAGTAATCCTTTTTTTTTGAAAAAAACAAACAAACATTAAAAGTATCTAATTTCTTAATTTCGTGATCAATTTGAAATGCCAAAATCATAATCTTTATGTCTAGAATTAAATATAATAGGTTATTTTGGATCTCTTATAACTTTATATTTGCTTGCTTTGGATTCTAAGGTCTATTAATGATATAAACATTGAGATGAAATTCACTCTCAGCTTTGAATTCAAGTAAATTATAAAGAAATCCTATACTTTTAAGAAAATAGGTATGAAAATAAAGAAAAATATTGTAGAATAAATACATTTTTATATATCTCGTAAAGTAGGTACGTTATAATCCAAATTAACTTACAAAATTCATATTTTACGATAAATACAGTTATTAAACGATAAAATGGTTTTCGTTAACACTTTTCTTTAATGTTTTAATATTGTTCGAAATGTAAGAGGGAAATTAAGGTGCCATTTATAGTGTGGTAGTCTGATTTAAAACCATGACGCCGTCTCTGACTCTTGAGTGTCTTTTTCCGACCTCACAGGTTCAGTTACTATTGGCGAAGGTTGGCAGTAGAGTCTCTTATAATAAACAACGACGAAAGTCTCATAAGGTGGTGTTAACGATGAAAATTGGAGCCAGAAAGCGTAATATAATAAGCATGATGTAATATTTTATAACTGATTTCACTCGTTCTTCTGAAATTCATAATAAACACAGTTTTAAATTATATAGCTGGAGCTGGACCAAACAAGGTCACATTTTCAGTTGGATTTCCCTACTTTTGCCTCGCAAATGTTGCATTCTCACCAATAGATTTCTCCACGACTTTTTCCCTTCCCCGAACTTCCTGACCTCTAAAATGTGATTGTATGTAACAGAACACATAGTTGATCTGGAGCGTATAAAAAATAAATATTTTACGACCGAGAACATTTTAAAATATTTGGATCCCTTTCCTCAGCAATAGCAATACATTCTTGCAGCTTTAAGGTATTGAAATTATGCAGTAGCATTCTGTTGCCGACGATTATGTGAGGGAGGGGCTCAGGGTAAGCCATGGGATTTAGAGATCGCGTAGCTCCGCCGCAGACGGGGTCGGCGGCCGAGAACGCTGTGATTGCGGTCACGCTGTAAGCCGCAGCAGGGGCGGGGTCGCCTCGACACGAGCCGCTTGCGCCGCCTAGAAATGCACGCGCGCAATCCTCACATGTTGGATTGTCATCGTGGTGGCGTCGCGTAGACTAGCAAGGCTGCGGTGAGTTTCGGATACGCAACCCTGAACGCTGTACTATTCAGTGAGTCATTAAATCTTCGTAATCGAAACTTGCGTATGTCTTTATACATTTGTCATTTGTCATAAAACATTTTTCAGTAAAACTTCATGTGGAGATATTATAATAATGGTAATAATAGAACGAAAGTATTCATTGGTCTGCTTCATACACTAAAGGCCTCACGTCTGGTGCAGAAAGGAAACTACACAGAGGAACAGTAAATTCATGAATATGGAAGGAGGTCATGGAAGCATCTCTCGAAAAGTAAATCTATTCCTGTTTTGTACTTTAAATGATCGAAGAAAACCTCTACAAAATCCTATAGAAGATCCACACTATCATGCATGCATAAAAAAATAAATTTATTGTAAAAAAAGGAGTGACAAACTGCGTATAACCACGTGGTGGACTATAGTCTAATTAACTTTCCGGAAGTAAACAAGGGACCATCCCTTCAATTCCAATCCAGGGTCCTAAGGCAGAATATCGACGAGCCGAAAAGCCCCACAAAAAACCCCTAAGTCAGAGGTAGATTTAATATTCATAAAATAAATTATTTAATAAATATGTACTCTTACACATTTATTATTTCAAAATGAATTTTTTTCCGATATTCGAGTCCAATAAAAATTCGAGATAAATAAAAAAAGTATTAATGGCATTCCCGCCTATGGAAAATCTGCCACTTCCCGGAGGAAAATGGGAGAAAACCCCGGTTCAGGATGGGACAACAGAGATGACACACCACTAGCTAAGCATTCATACCAACTCCTACATACAAAATAAAATGTATCACTATAAATATTCCAAACTAAACGAGAAAAAAATACACCATATAAAATTGACTGTAAAAACCTACAACTTGTAATACATTTAGCACGCATACATACAATTTAACAATTTACTTTTATAATAACATAGACTCCCTATGATTATCAACTCCCGTGGCGTAGTGCCTAACGCGCTCACCTTCTGCCACTGGTTCAAACGTGGTCCGATCCAAGTAGAATCCGAGGTGGTGGACGGAGCGGTGTTCGCGGCAGGTGTTCTCGGGGTTCTCCCGTTTCCCCTGCCTATCATTACACCACAACATAAACTCATCATCATCATCATCATCTCACCGCCATAATAATTCATTTATCACCCGCCCCGGGAAGGTGCGACAGGAAGGGTATCCGGCACCCTAGTATTCCCCAGCCAAATCAGTTCCCCCCTATCATCTACCATATCCATCTAGCGGACCCTGCACTTTGCAGGACAAACGCTCAGGGAGAAGAAGATATGCAAGTTTTCCAATAAATTTGAAATAAATAAAAATATGAATTTTTTTTATTTTACGATTAAATTCATTGAATTATAAGACGAGATTAAATAGACTCTCTAACACGTAACTCCACGAGAATTGTAACTTCTTGTTCCGTGTTCTGCAATTTCATATAGTTATATTTCATATTAACACTTGTGAATGGAATAATACGGTTGTTTAAAACTTCAAAATAAGTACTCACTTATCTGATAACCAGGTTTCCACAGGGCTTGCGTCACAAATTAGAAAACAGAATTTAAAAGTAAATATAAAGGGATACCGCACGAAAGAGCTCTACCCTTTATAATGAGAAGAGAGAGTTTTTGTCATAGTTTAATTTCAAATTCAAATGTAACAATTTATCCCATTTAAAATTAACTCCGATATTCCGTACTTTCTTGGAGATTTAAAATATTAATAAGTGAATTAAACCTCAATTTTCTTATCTACTTTGCTCGATTAATGGCTTATTATTATCAAAATCCGAGAACAATTTACTTTTTTCTCTCATTTCGTTGCAATATACCAGCAATTAAAACATACCATCCGAAAATAGCTCTGTGGTTAGAATATTCAAAACTTCATTATTTCTACTATATTTTTTCAATACCCTCCCTATTTTAATTAGATTAACAAGAAAAAAAAACTTTTTATAAAACATGTACATTTTTTTCAACTCAATGGCCTAGTGAATAGTTGTATATTATTTAAGTTATGTATATACATAATTTATACAATACGTTTTGCTTGTTTTACAATTGTATTCAGTTATTTATGTATGGAGTAATGAAATTTCTTTCGGATGTTGTAATATATGTTCGTTGTTTTTGTATTCTCGTAACAAATAATTAGAGCACTGTCCAACCTATATCTAGGCGAGCTATTTCCAAGTAAATGTTCGAGATTGTATGGAATCAAAACCTTGGCCATTTGAATTAATTGGCGAATCGGTGCACTCCTCCAATCTCGTTTTGAGTCATTTCCATTTTTACACATTTCATGACGGAATTGATTTGATTTCCGTTTACCGATGATTGGAACTAATGAATGCGGCTGCAAGATTAATACGATTGAACGTGAAATTATGATTCACCTAAATGAATGAAGCAGACCATGTATATGGTTGAAGCCGCCACTGTATGAATCGAATCTCTTGCAAACGCTGGTGAACGATTTCGGAATTACGAATCGTGGAACCGAATGAAACCACTGATGCTGCTGGAATAGAATAGTATATTTTTTGTCACTAGAATTTCGAATTAAGTCTTCGGTTATTCGGTATTTTTCGTTTGGTAATGTTCGTATTAATACATCTTTATTTCAACGGTGACGTTCACAAACTACATCATCCGTTTTCTTTCCCTTTCCCTTTCTTTCCCATCCGTCTTTTTTCAGAATTCCACGGAACACTTTCATACTAATATTATATTATTTTTACACTAATCGTTATATACTGCGAATTATTTTAAACATTCGTTATATAATCGTTATATTTTTACACTCATCTCTAATCGTTATATACTGCGAAGGCATGAAAAAATCCGAAAACAAATAATATTTCATGATACTTTAAAATCGTTTTCTTGTTAAATACTGTAAATGTAATTACATTGGGCAAAAAAAGGTTACTTAAAACAAGAATTAAAGAACATAACACCAATATTTATAGTAATAATCTTTCTCTTGTTTCACATCATCGATTAGAAAATGGTCATGAATTAGTTTTGAAACATACCAAAATACTTTATATTGAAAATAATTTTTACAAACGTGATATTTATGATATGCTATTTATAAAAAGTACCAAACATACCATTAATTTACAGAATGATACCTCTAAGTTGCCCAATATTTATAACATTATATTTTTAACATGTTTTTTTCCTGGAATACCCCCTTCATAACTCCTGGAATATCCGTTGGAGTTTTTTTAAACCGGTGATCCATTTCAGTTTGACTTGAGATTTCACTTGATAATGGTGCGAATGGTTAACGATAAGTCGTGAGTTTTTTTTTTAATTTTTCAAATTGTTGTATTGTACTTGTTTTTATACTTAGTGATATTTTCCACTGAATTCTAAAAAATAAATTGTCTGTTAAAAGGGTCGTTAATTATCTACATATATTCTTTAAAATCCATTGTATGTTTTCTCCATATTTTGTGTCTTAATGGACATTCTGCAGATAACCAAAGATTGAAATGTCTTTTGTGCTATTCTCCTAAAATATGACGCATTGAAACTCAATGTAACATATTTTACTTAAAATTCTATCACGTATTACGTGTTTGGAAAAAAGGAGTTCTAAAAAAATGATATTAATATTCAAATTGTCCCCAAACCTCGAACATAGTGAACCCACCCTCCGACGGGAAACAGGCACCCAACCTACACAGATGGTGAATGATAATTCGAAATAATGTTTGATTTTCTCATATAATTCAATACATGAATAACGATTAATTCCACCGTATCATCAAATGTGGTCTCGTGAAAGTGGCATCGGAATAATTAAATATACGATAAGCTTTACCTCGCTTAAGAATATTCATTAAACATTCCTTTAAGCAATCTGTAATGAGTCCTTGTAGGACATACAAATTATGTTTCGAAAGTAGTATTTTATTGACATATGTAAGTTCATTTGGCCATTTAATGAAGTACCTGGGAATTAATGAGCTCGCAATTCATCTCCTCTGTGCATATCCATTTTGTCTAGCCCATGTGTATATTTGAGATACATGTCAATAATTGTAATGTTTTATTGAGTTATTTGATATTATGTTGTTGGAAGAACTACTTAAAACAGAACGTAACAACTCGAATTGTATCGTTTAAATAAAATACGGGTATTTCTAAGAACAGTGTTGGTCAACAACTCACAATATATATTTTTCGATACAATATTTTTATTTTAATATGTCTTTTCTGCGTTTTTTTCTAGAAGGTTGTTACTTCTTCGTTTCACTTAAAATTAAAATAATGATTGTTTTCATTTCTTATGGAGTTACATCCAGACGGGTTTTTCTTTTGTTTAGCTTATCAGAATATTAAACACTTGTGTAGATGTTATAGTAGTATTTTTCTCTCCGATGTCTTATCACAGACAATTTAAATATTTAAGTCATCGTTCAGAAAATATTGGTAAAACAGTAATTGAATTGGTGAACACTAGTAATACAGAAGTGTCTAAAATACTCATAAGAATAAAAATACTATTTCAAGGGTCAAAATTTCTAACTGACTCAAATTCAGTTGAATTACAAATGCAGCTTGGTGAGCTGATGTAGCTGAAATCCTGAGGTCAACAATGCTGCTAATTGACGACCTTTCTCGAACCCACGACCAGTTTCAGTTCACCAAAACCTACCTTTCAGCCCTTAAGTTAATGCTAGCTGAGTATGGGCTCTTATGACCTTGCTGTTGACGAACCCTTAAAGTCCCACAAAAAAAATGCTAGCTGAGTATTTCATAGCTATGCAAGCTTTCAAACCAAACACATGTGTATCCTTTATATACTTACGGGTCTCACGAAAAGTACCTGCCTATATCTGTCAGATACTCATGGGATTAAACGCATAATCATGGAAAATGCAACTGTGCTGGTATGAAGAAGCTATTCAAGTAGGTCAAGGGATCAAAGTGTAATTGTTATTTTTTTTAAACATGAATGAAACCACATTTGAAAAATATACGTAGTCGGGTCGGAAAAACTAATACACAAAACTATTTAAAATAGTAATATTTTTCGGCTAATTTTACGAACAAAAGAACGAAGAAATGAAGAACTATAAAAGAAACAGTTAATGTTCAGAAAACAGGAGTAATCTTCGTGAAATGCAATTTTATGAAGAGAACACAATCAGCTCTTTCCATCCGTTCTGCAGGTGTGCTCGTCCTGACTCGTCTCTCTGGCCACGTCTTGTGGTCCTCGCCCGCGACGCCAGTCACTCCCGTGACTTCGACACCGCCTCCCACCGCCACCCACCCGCGTCACCGGTCCTACGTCGCGCGACATCCGTCCGCAACGCTTGGCGACCGTGTCCGTCGCCGCAGGCCGATAAGAAGTTAATTTAAATTGTCGCGTGTTAGACATGGGGAGAACGTTATCGAGGAATTCAGTTTCCGCTACGCAAACAGGAGACGGCGAGGGGAAGACGGAGAGGAGTGGCTGCGTTGAAGGAACGCCCGCTCCGAATCAACGTACTCCGAACACGCGCGCGCGCGCACGCTCCAACTTCTCGTAACCAGTTAAGTTAGACGATGCAGCCCCTTCACTTTGCATGGAGGTGGGAGAGGGAAGTGAGAAAAAGGGAAAGGAGAAAGGGAACCGCCGCAACGCTTCGGGAACATAAGATGATACTATCGCGAATACTTTTGTACTCTTTCTTTTCAGGGTCGGACTTCGCCATCTAGTGGATTTCTCCAGTCTTAAAGGGGAGAGGGGAGACGTGCCTCAATCTTTTTCAGCCATCGAGGAATTTTTTTTCACAAATACTTTTAACATACATATATATTTGAGGGGTTTTGTTAATGAAAGCAGACAGGATTAAATAACATTAGTTTCAGATAAAGGATAATAAGATTAGGTTATAAAAAAAGCTGTTAAAAACTGTGAAGAACGATAGATTTACTCTCTAGAAGGAAGCAAGCAAGCGATCATCTCAAAAATCCGATCTAGGTCATAAAGACAGTCGCGGGTTTATACTCCAGGTAAAACTAAGTTGGGGCAACCGAGTAAACCTGCTTGCGGTCAAAGGTTAGTGATCACAGAGATGACGCCCGTTGACCATCAGTTGGTGTCGACTTCCTCAATTTAGCTTTGCCTGAGATATAAGATTTCTGCGGTCCAAGTAAAAACCATGACATATCTCTTACATAATTGATTTAATTAGCTGTATGTTATAAATTCTACAGGATGATAACCAATTTTTCTTTCAAGTGAATATAACAAAAGTTATATAAAGTGCATTCTGTTATCAAATGTTTAAAATAATTCGAAAATATTGCTAATAAGTAATAATAATAAACAGTATTATTGGCACTGCTGTCTCCATTTTAGTGGTATTGATAGAAGTCCCTAGATAGTAATCCTTATTGGGTAACCTCAAGTTCAATATATTTAATTACGAGAAGAAAAACATTATTCGCTTCTGACTTCATAGAGACATTAATGAAATGCACTACATTTAAACGTTTATTGTTTATGTAATGTAAAATGCTAATTGAAACAGAGAATCTTACAGACTACTACGAAACTGTTTATTCATTACTGATGCTAATTGTGGGAATGTTATATGGAAGGGAAACAATAATAATTGTTTCGTTCAGAATAGCAAAATATTTCAACATTGTGAATTGACAAAACTAAGAAATTCACATATATTTAATCCACAGAAATAGATATAATAAACTTCTTTCAAAATAATGATTAAAAGAAATTCATTTTTAAATTAATAAACTGGTTGTTTGAACGTTTTATGTAGGACTGTTAATGTTTTTGAGATTATTTTATATGAATGATTTTGTGTAGTAACATCTTGATCTCCGTGCATTTTTCAACATATTGTAAACCTATGAACTGCATTTTTCTTTAGTATAGTGAACTAAAGGAATATTCACACGCCACTGGAGAATAACCACAACTCGTCTGGTGAAAGCTGAACTGTGGGTTCTGCGTACACGTTCCACGTCATCATGAGACCCGGGGCTCACATATTCTTTCCCGCTTGCGCCTCTAATTGCCTCATGTGACTCATTAATTAATTATAATACTCACAGCAAAGCATGTTGGTGCCTAGCCTGTTTCCTGCAACATCACCTAAGTATTCACCCTGTGCAACTACCTGAGAAGAGATGCATGAATCTAGATTCTTAATGACATTTGCATTTGACCCTTCCTAGCCTTAGCCAACAAACACAATGATATTTTCTGTAATAATACGGCGGAAATTACTTGGCCTTTACTTAGATACGGAACAGTTCTCCGAATCGGCTTACCTGGGAGAGACGACACCCACCCTTTCACGTGCTCTGCGGTTCACGAATCGGAAACGGGTCTATCAGTTTACCTACGTGCGACCAATCCATTGGTCTAACCATGGTAAACCGGATATGAGGTCTCCAACGCATATGTATCTCCACGGACGAACACGAGTTCCCGATTCCGGGGCAAATCTCCATTTTCACCTAAACGCATGTAATCGCGTAATAAATGAAAAATGGACAATTAATACCGATGAACTCCTTTAGCAAGTTAATTAATGTCTGATATGAAATGGCAAAAGTCGGGATAGCAGTAAAATAGGAGCAACAGTGAAATATAATTCTTAAATTCTTGTTAGAACAACGTTCGTTCTAAAACCAAATTCGACGAATTTACATAAATCAATATTACATAATGTTAGAACCAATTGGAAACAACTAAAAAAATTGGTGTCTGTCGATTACTCCGGATTTCCTTGGATTACCATTTAGTTGTCCGCCGGATTCGAAAGTTATTTTCCCCTTGCGTAATATTCATTGCCAAATTACTTGCCGTGATTTCTCTGCAAAGTTTTCCTGTTACGTAACGCCAGTTGCCGCAAAGAAAATTGTCCAGATTTATTGTTATCTGGAATATTCCTGTCATTGAGAACCAGAATTGTTACGTAATTCCCTTAAATTTATAAAGTAGTGGTCATAATACGAAACTACTGAAACCATTTGTCCACAAGAATGAAATGCAATTTTTGTAACACAAAAAATACATTTATTATCTCAAGAAATTACAATTATATCCTTTTTTGTAACTTTCCCAAGTTCGCAAAGAAAATACAGTATAATATAATTTACATTGTCACCCTAAAGAAATGTCTTTATATCGCTTGTATTGTTACATTAATTAATTTGAGTTTATCATTATTAAACTGCAAATTAATATACACAAATGAATTTGCGTGAGTTTACTTCGTCAGTATTGTTTAAACCTATTTGATTACTTACTTGTATTCATCTATTTCTTCCAATTTTGACGTAATTGTAAGTATCATGTCCCTTTCAAAAAATTATGTATTTGAATATATTGAAGTTGAGCTTTATGTAACTATCATTTGATACACGTGGCAAATCATCAAACCCTGCGGTGTAGAAATGAGGCAACACAATATTATGTTACAACAACACTGAAAATTTCAGTATACATGTCGGCGTCTCGAGATTTCATTACTTCATGGAATTATCCCAGGAGTTAGCTTTTACGACTCACAACCCTTAGTAAGTACGGTATGTTTTGATGAATCATATACCATTCTGTAGTTTAGTATAGTTCTAGAGCAAGTGCTACATCGTTGCTAATTTGAGATGTAAATATATCATTTTAAGCTTACTCAATTTCTATCTGAATAGACAACTGCATTAGAGAGGCGAGAGATATGCACAAGGCTGTCATATAATGTTGGACGGGGTAAAAAGACATTTTAAAACAACTTTCCGAATCAGATGATAGTAATTTACACAAAAAATCTGTAAATAATTAGACACAGTAATCTATAAACACGTGGATTTGGGTTTCAAAAACTACAGAACATGTTTAAATTCTTTGTTACCCACTGAAGTTCACTGTTCACGAGCTCGGATGATATTTAATACTCTATACAATTCTGTATCATTTAACTCCAATCATATCAACTCGTTAAATTCCAAACTAACATTTTCAAAAACTGTGTGACTTAGGTGACATTGGTTGAAAACATATTTTCTACAAAACCAGTGTACCCAACAATTTCACAAACCTACACCGTTAAATGCTGTCCATGCAAGTAATTCACAACTCATTTCTACGTAAGTGGGGAAATGGTGACATATCACCATTTTATTTCCATTTTTTGCATTAGTTGGTATGATTATTAAAATATATTTCAGGAAAATAAAATGTACTTGAAAATATCTAAAATACAGGTTATACCAATTTTATATTGAAGATTCAAGATTTATCAATCGTTGTGTGTTTTTCGTTTGTGACAAATCATGATGCAATAGTGAATATTCGGAAGATGCGATGCATCTCAAGACTTCAGGTAAATTTCAGGAGCAAAGAGATTTATTCATTTTTATTTCAAAATGTCACTCAAAGAAAAACATATTTTAACGTTTGTATATATTATACAAGCTCTTATGTTCGAATTTTCTTGAAAACTCATAATAATCATAACTATTTTTTCTTTAAAAACTAATTTCGAAATAGTTTGTACATGCAGAGTTTATTGCAAACTCAAAATCTCAACAAATAAATGAAGTTTCAGCGAAAATGTTAAAGAACAATTCGCTACTATGTACACTGATCTGCTATTTTCAGAGTAATTGTTCATATTATCTTGGGTAATGGGAAAAACCATTCGTGTTATATTAAATATTGTGTTAACATGATATCGGGTTAATTAATGCAGACATAGTATCAAAACAAGTCTCTAGAGAAAACGTAACGAAATTAATGGATGTATTGCGTCATATATGTGTATTTTTCTTTATCCAAATGTGGCCTTGTAAAACCATTGATATGAATTTCACGATAATACCGTACTTGCGCTGTATTTGGACTATGGCAGTCTCATGGCAGTTCAGACAGATGAGGCTGACTCTTATAATACCCATTTCATTGCTTCACATGGGACAAGCTGTTACTGAAGATCTGGGATAATCATAGGCATGAGTTAACCTTGGGACTTCAAAAAACGAAAAACTGAGACGGATTTTCTAGGATGAAGCCCATTGAACCAAAATGTATATTAGTTATCATCACTGGACGTTGCACTATGACAAGGCGACCAACACAAAAAAATTTCTCCAATTTTACCTACGAACGGATGAAGATGTATAAGAAGTTTCATTTTATAACATTTTCGAGCTTTAAAAACTAAAGTTTTTAAATTAACTGAATTAAAGACTCAAAAATGCGGAAATTAGCTTAAGGGTTAGATTCAGCCTCAAAATAATTATTAAAACAATCCCAAGCGAAACTTGACGTAATGCCTGAAAAGAAAAATTTTCCCTGAATTCGATAGTGTTTAGGGTACATAGCTTCTATATAGGTTCATTTCATCGTAAAAATTCGACAGAATACTTAAGTCTTTTGAGAAATGTGACGGAAATTGAATCCCTTATCTCCAAATGGAAGTTGCGTATTCTGAGATATTCCACGTTATGGTACTCAAACTCCAAGCGTTATGTGGATGCAAGAGGGATTTGTTCGGTTTTCATTGATAACAAGGATTGGAATAATTCTTCAAATCACATTTTTTCCCTTTACTTTTTGCATAGTAGAAACACGATTCGCACGTTGATGGAAGCCGAGAAAGAGCAATTAGAAAAATAATTACACGAGGTGTCTGATCCCTACTATGGTGTGAATTCTGACTCATTTTCACCGAGCAGGTTAAACTATTTCCGTCATTTCAAACTCCGCTCTTTCCATTCATTACGACTACTTTCTTTGTTCCAATTTATTTTGTGTGAACAATTATTTGTAAACCGGTTTCTCGATACAAAACTTCAGGGACCACTGGCGGAAGCAGTGATTGAGGAAACACCTTTCGGAATGATCATCGGATATTTCACTCGGGAACACGAGAAATCTCTGTGGGAAATATGATCTTCATTTGTCGGTGGCAAACCGACGGAATGCGAGATTCCCTCACACCACCCTCTTCGCGGAAGAGTGAAACGGTTGAGGGTAGAGGGAGGGGAGGGAAGAGTGGGAGAACCATTCGCTCAACAGCTCTCTACCTCGGAAACCTATCCGCAGAGCAAACAGGCCTCTGAGCTGCACGTCTCGCGATCCTCGAGAACTCGCGGCCGCAGAGTCGAGCTCCGTTCGCGCGGGTTTCCTATAGATGCTGAATATTGCTTTGAGCGGTTCGCAATGACGAAGTGCCACCGAAGCCACGCCATTACAGCTCCGGCTAACGAACAACACTGTTGGTACACAATCGCTACGCTGAGGAGTGTGACTGGTTTTAGAACAAGCGGGACACTAAACGGAATGCTTGCATTTGCAAAATGATGGAAACAATCTGCATCAAACAGGTTGCATTATACTCAAAATAGTCATTTATTGTTATAAATACACTAATATATAAACTCACCGATGAACGGATAACGCATATCCCGGCATGATTAACGTATACAACGCTAACACAAACCGTGTGTTTAAATATTCATATTGCAATTTTTGCTGGTTTGCTTAATTGATGAGTTAGAATGTCTTCATAAACATGATTCTAACATTTGAGGCAGTGGTATGAAAACATTCCACTAATAATTTCCATCTCAGTAAATGTCGAAATTGTAAGTTCTTATTAAGGGAACAGTTTTAAATACATTGTATAATTTCATTTTCCAATATTCATAACTCGTAATTGAGTCATTAAATTGGATTTGGAAACATCAACGATGAAGAATCAGCTCTGCGCGGCTAAAGAAAAAATGTTACATGAATAAGTACTTTAATATTATCATTAAAGTATGGTCGAAGAAAACTCCCTTTAATTAAAAATTTTCAACCCAAAAAATACCCACGAAGAAAAAATAACAGATGCTATTTTATACGGCGGCGAATACATTTTATAAAATGTAAAGTAATAAACCAATAGATTCTGTTTTATATGGCTTCACTATTTTATTTTGAAATATTATTTAATTAAAATTATCTTCGTATCTATTTTGTTTCACGAAACAAAACAAAAATGTATCCAAACAGTGAAGCAGACCCATGTCAATTCACTTTTGTGTTACCAATACATCTGAATACTATTTATAAGGTTTCACATTTATGTAGAGCCCAAAAATGATGAAACTGAGCTTCTGAGACGAAAGCACTACCAAAACAAGTGAGAATAGATGAAAAAAGATAATCGAAAGGGAATTGACTGAGGACGTGAGGCGTTAGCAGCATCAAAGAAAAAGAAGAGCGTGGAAGAAGCAACGTGGTGCAGGGAAAAAGGAGGAGCACGCGGCCGCTGACAGCGCGCGCGGGCTGTGGATAGGAAATTGAAAAACTTATACTCCTATGAATTCGGGAGAGCCACAAAGCTCCTGCGTTCGATAGAAATGCAGTGTTAAATTAAATCCAATCGCAGAGGAGTTGAAAGGATGGAGAAGTGAGTGGAGAATGATTCTTCTCTCGTCGATGCCACCCGTCGTCTAAGATGCGGGAGAGAGTTTTTGTAGCGGATTTTCATGCATCCACAAATTAGAAAACAAAAAAGAAAAGCCTATCATTTCGTGATGATCCCAAGTTTCTCGTTTAAACTTCTTCATGTGAGCTTTCTTGATATATTTTTTTCTTTTTTATGAGAATTCCTGGAGAAAATTAAAAGATCCGTTAAAAATATTACGAACGTTTGTTACTTTAAAAAAATATTTTTGTTTTTTCTGAGACTTCATGGATATAGTGAAACAATACATATATTTTTTCTTTTGAATAAACAGGTGAAGAGTAATTCAAAAGTATGGGTGTTTTCGCTTTCTTGAAATAAGCATTATTTGTTTGACGTATATAAATATCCATTATATATTTTGCTAGACGGCTGTATTTTGGAAATAAAATTAATAGTATTGCATTTTCGAAGTACACTTGCGTCGATATCTCTGCCGCGTACGAGCTGAAGTATTGGGAAATTGTACTCATAATAGATTATTTTTCAAAAGTGATTATCAGAATATCAAATAGATTCAAAATGTCACTTTTTAAAAGTAATTTAATCATAGTTATCAACAAATTGGGTATGGTTAAAAGAGGCAAACGATGTCATTTCCTGAAGACCTGAGTACTCTTTCATACTTCTGTAAAAACCTTCCACATTCAGAGACAAATATTACTTATCTCAAAAAGAATTGTTTTGTACACTCGTAATTACCGTACACTCTAAAAACTGACCAGAAACGTTTTGAACTCCTCCAATACTCTTGTAGATAATTTTGTAAAATATTTTGCAGTGACATTGCTTATATTTGCATGGAAATTCGTTAAATCTATTAATACTACGGAGCAAGATATTTTCCTTAAAAATGTTATATTAAAGATAACGTTTTTAATCGATAATGATAACAATAACAACAATAATAATAACAATAACAATTTTGAAAATAGAATCGGTATTCCCAACCACAACGGCGAAGTTCCGAATGTGGCAGATACGCTGAAGTCACGTTGTCACTTCATTAACAGGAGAGCATCACAATACAGAATATATACAGGCTTGGATTCCCCCACGACACCACTACTTCAATTCTAGGACTTTCGAAAACCCATCTCTTCTGTATATTGCACGGCAACATAACTCCCATTGCGTTCTTTCTGTTCACTATCCTCTCCACTCTCTCCCATCGCGTCGCGAGCGGACGCGCAGTCTCTCTTTATTAATGAGAATCTCGCATCTGCTCTGCATCTTATTCCGCTCCCCTCCCCTCCGCACCCCCTTACCACATCATCACGCGCAACTACCCATGCGTATTATTCAAGAGCATGCAAAGTATTGCGCCCTGGAAGTTTTGAAGTACATCATTAATTATGCATGAAATCACGCTTACCTCCAAGCGGTGTCAAATGGAGACCAAGTTTATCTCGTATCAGGAACCGCTGTGGTGATTAATGGAAGATTCGGAAATTGCCATTAGGGGTGTTGTTTAAGATCGCTGTGACCGGCGTGATATGGAGGCGGAGGTAATTGTTCATAGTCATAGACAAATTTTTGGGTATTTCGGTACCTGCTCTACTGACAATAAGACAAACAAATACTAGTCATCTTACACAAAATGTCCTTTCGGGGATACTTTGAAGCCATGTGCAATCTTCAAAATTAATGGCATTGGTATAAGTGATATGTAATTATTACGACCAGCGACTAGAGTCTGGGAAGTATCAAATAAAGCTACCCGAGTAATTAATGAGATAAAGTTTAAATGGATAAATAATAATAATAAATTTATGATAATAATAATAAATTTATTGTCAAAAAACAGTACAAACTGCGTATGACCACGTGGAGGAAAAAAAACTAATTTACTCTCCGGAAGCAAGCAAGGGACCATCCCATCAATTCCGATCAAGGGCCCTAAGGCAGAGGCGGATTCAAAAAATTCAGCAAAAATTCCTAGATAAGATAAAAAGTTAGCTGCGAGTTATAATACTAATAGAATGTCAATATGTTTGTAATTTTAAGCAAAAAATTACATGTAAGTTATTATCGAACTATAGATTATTCTGAGTATAGTGCTTAAAAATTGAAATAACACTAAATTCACGATTTATTGTTACAATAGACCCGCCCCTAGACAAAGCCTAGAGAACCTGTATGATAAATCCGCCTCTACCCGAAGGAAAACCGGAGAAAAACCCGGGCCAGGATGGGGCTACAGAATTTATGTACACAAACGTGCCAATGTTGAGTACACATAAAACTAAATTAATATGAGCCATAAGACAACACAATCATGCAAGAAAATAGTTTTTGAAATTGTTATAAGTTGTTTAAAAAGTACTACAGCAATGGCGTGATAAAGCACAAGACGAATTTAACTTTTGTTAAAATCAATAAATTCTTTTACAGTGTAGAAGCACTGGTGCAGGAGGTAGTTTTTAACCGCGGATTTGAAGATATTCAATTTCATAATATCTTTTATATTCTTGGGCAGGGAATTATATAGAACGATTCCCGAATGGTATGGTCCCTTTTGGCAAAGAGTGGTTGACACTCTAGGGCGATGAATATTACTACTATTGCGTGTATAGTGTTCGTGAACGAGACTGTTTCGTATAAAGCAAGGGTGGCACTTCAGTAATTCGGACTTAACAAACACGACTGTTTCATAAATATAAATGCAGGGAAGTGTTAATATATTTAATTCCTTGAATAAAGGTTTACAAGAGTTTCGGGGGTGAGATTTACAAATTATCCGAACTATCCTCTTCTGAATTCTGAAAGTTTGAATACTCTGACCGGAATTACCCCAGAAGGTAATGCCGTAACGTAAATGGGAGTAAACGTTTGCAAAATATACGCAACGGGAAATACGTGGACTAACTGCGTTAACTAAGATTCGGAATGCGTAACACAATTTGCTTAATTGGGAATTAAGATTGTCAATGTGACAATTCCATTTGAGGTTGTCTTGAATATGGAGACCTAAGAATTTTGTATTTGTAACAGTTTTTAATTGTGTTCCGTTTAAAGAAAGAGAAACCTGGGGTAAAGATTTTGTGATACTATTGTGAAATGACATAGACACTGTTTTGTCAGTGTTTACAATGAGACGATTTGCATGGAACCAAGTCGAAAGGTTAGACAAAACTTTTTGAGCATTGGCGTGTTTACATAGTAAATTAGTGTCATCAGCAAAAAGAACCATTTTGCAATCTGATGTGGATGATGACATGTCGTTCACATACAATAAAAAGAGTATAGGGCCGAGAATTGATCCTTGGGGTACTCCGCAAGTAAGTGGCTTTGTTTCTGAAAGACAACGCTCAAGTATTTTATTTTTAGTATAGGATATTTCTACTTGTTGATATCTATCTTTTAAATAAGAAGTTAGCCATTGATGTGGAAGTCCACGAATGCCTAAAGAATGCAATTTGGTAAGGAGAATTCCGTGATCGATGACATCGAATGCTTTGGATAAGTCAAGAAAAACACCCTGAGGATTTTCTCCACTGTCTAGAGATGTGGTAACATCGTTTAAGAAGGAAAATATGGCGCTTGTAGTGGAAAAGGATTTCCTAAAACCGTGTTGATCGTCAGAGAGAATGTTATATTTTGATAAAAAATCTAGAAGACGCTTATAGAACAATTTTTCTAGGATTTTTGAGAAAGTGGGTAGTAGAGATATTGGTCGGTAATTTCCAATATTAAGTTTGTTTCCTTTCTTGTGTAAAGGTTTCACTTTAGCTCTCTTAAATATATTGGGAAACACCCCTTCCGATAAAGAACTATTAAAAATATTTACGAGTGGATTTAATATAGCGTGGGACGAAGATTTAACAATAAACTCAGGTATATCATCTATGCCTCGTGAAAATTTGTTTTTTAAGGAGCTGATGATTCCCATGACTTCACTGGCGTTAGTTTCGGAAGTGAACATAGAATTGGGTATGTGGGTGGTAATAATTGGAGGACATTGATTTGGATATATTGAGTTCGTTATTTTACCAACTTCTGAGAAGTGAGAATTAAACAAACTTGCGATGTCCTGAGGATTTGACACGATCTTGCCATCGTTTAGTAAAGAAACATTTTCTTCGCGATTTTCAGAAGTTGACGTGTAATTGTTAACAATATTCCACATGCTTTCATCCGGTTGTTCGATTTTAGTATATGCCTGTCGTTTTCCATAACTTTAGCTGCATAGACTACTTTTCGGAGAATAGTCTTATATTTACGAAAATAATTATGGAATTCGGGTGGTTGGTTATAGCGTTTGGAAAGATAATATAAACGGCGTTTGTTTTTTGAAGAAATCCTTATCCTTTGGATGATCCATCTATTGTATTTTTTTGTGTTAATTAACTTGCGTTTTATGGGAAAACTAGAGTTGTAATGTTTTAGGAATGTTGAGATAAATACATTGAATTTGTCGTCGGTGTTTTGGCAATTGTAAACATCTTTCCATGTTTCTTCACGCAAATAATTTACGAATATGGATTTATTTATGTCATTAAACTCTCTTGTAAATTTGTAAAGGATTTTAAGCGGTTTTAGTGTATTATTAATAGTCAATACTTGAGCAAGGTGATCACTGTATCCGGCGATAAACACTTCAGAGAGATACGAGATTCCATTGTTGACTATAATTTGATCTAGCAATGTTTGAGATGAGCCGGAGAGGCGAGTGGGGTCGTTTTCATAAAATACACCAAAATCAGATCATCCCCTTTCAGTTGGTATGGAAGTGGTAGAAGTGCAAACATTGGTGCACTTTGTAATGGCCATTAGTTGTATAGAAATCCACTTTTTAACATATTGACTGTGATTAAGCACAGCTACTTTGCCACATTTGGTTCACTTGAGTTATGTGTGAATGATGGCTCTATCTCACGCGTATTTCCTGGCAATCTTAAGTTTTAGCTTCACCCTCTCAGATAAAGTTAGCTTATCCACCTGAACTTAGTTCAAGACCTCACTTTTAGCAGCAGTTATGCGGTAGAATAATATGTCTGAAGTACTGAATGGGACAGCAAACGAATAATTCACCATGCTCCGAATGCAACACAACCTTGTAGTTAAGAAGTAAGAATATCTCCGGAAATTTGCAGAAGGAAGAAGACTGTCAGGTTTCATGTAGCATTGCTACGAAAATTTAACTTTTAATAATACGTTTGTACAATGTTCTATGAGTATGGACTGTTTTATTTTGTGGATTTTTTCTTTAACCGACTTTTAAGAAACGTTTCACAAATTACATTTTGACGATATCTATGAGAATTATTTACTTCAAAACAAGGATGTTCTATTGCTTGTCCGTTTCACACGGTGACTAAATGTTTTGCGTGATGATTCATTTACTACATCTTAATTTAGTGGACACTTCTCTAACGCACTTCTAATAGCAGATTACTTAGTAATGTTAATATGATTGATGTCACATGATTGGATTTCGTTTGCATGGTTGTCATTTTTAGTGCTCTAAATAAAGGAAAAATATAATTCAATTAATAAGTTAGTAAAATTGTGAAATTTTTACGTATGACTCAAAAACTAAAAACGCCGTGAAAATAGAAAATAACTTAAATCATAGTAGAAGTAAAAAGAAAACTGCAGGAACTACCGCATTGCATTGCGATAGAAGCAAAAAATTTTCACTTCAAAACATAGGAATATTAAATCCATTTGCTGGTAAACCATAATGCATGCTGAAACAAACTCTGCTTTATTATATCGAATTCTCATAGCTGTTTTTTTACCTGTAATACTACACATGTTTTCTCGACAAAGAATGCATTTATGCAGTTGATTTGCGTGAGATGTTTCGAGAAAAAGAAACCAGTTCGTCTCAATGGATCATTTAACTTCGAGGTAAATAGCTAGCATGTTATTTCAATACAAAGGTTATTTCAAAAACAGTAATCTTTATTTCATTGCAAGAATGAAACATGTAATAATGAACATTGAAAATATTTCCTCAGCTCTCATGAAAGTTAAAACAAAATTAAAGTTGATTCGATGTTAAAGACACTGGTGCCTTTTCCTCTTAACTGACTCAAAGCCGAGCATATTATGAGGTAACGAGACGATCTGTTGCTAATTCAATTATCGCAAATGCTACTAGTATTTAAAGAAGCAGCCCGTGCATTTAATGAATCCGAGGCCGATAATCTCGTTCCATACAAAGCAACAATATAGCAGTGGGAGAGAAAGTAACACGATACAAATCTTTATCTGATAAACGAGGGATAATTTACTGGTTCGAGATCTGAAATGTATAGCGTGAAGTGTCACTCAGTGGATAGCAGACACTGGTTACTCAGTGTGACATCGATCCCTGGAAAGTTCTGGCGAGAGATACGATGTTGGAGGCTAACAAGTGAGAGAGGAACATGGCGGGTAGAGCAGTGCCGACAGTGCCAGTCATCTCTGACTCCCTCGCGGGACAGGACAGAGATAACTCGATTTTGTGTTGGCTGCCACCTCCACGATAGTGCTTTCTTTCTTCCAGAGCAAGAGAAGAGAAGTATCAGTCTGCGGTTGGCAACACGCATACAGCTGTGTAATACATTGTACTGTTGAGTCCCAAAATGGAATAAAGTTTCGCGGTGAAATGGTCAAAATCTTCTCACACTTACCACTACATCGCAGACCACACACCGACTCACTGAGTCTTCAATAGAGTCCACTGTGAAGGGTCTTAATTTTGGTTGTGTCGAAGGTTCAGACTATGATTTCTGCTCTTTTTATATCCACATATTTCAGTGAAAAGTGTTTGAGATGGAGAGATACGTTGCCAAAAAATGTAGGAGAGTGGGTTTGTCTGGAGTGGGTGGGAAGGTAATACCACCTGAAAACTTCCGGATCAAACGCACAGCTCCCGCTCATCTGCATGATGGGAGTGAAGCTAGTACTACTGCACTACTAGTTATGTCATTCGGTCTCGTTTTGAAAAATCCATAAATTCTTCAGCGTGTTGATGAAGTAAAATGACTAAGAGTGTGTTACAGGGATTTTTCTCGCAAAATGGACGTAGTTTAGTGGTAACAGTGAAAGCTATATTTCATGTTTGTAGAGTACCATTATATGCAGAGTTTTATATGCGAAATATTTCTCAAATATCCGTATTCACTTCAGTTTTGAGATATGACTGGATTTGTCTATCTTTTATCCCAACATCGAAAAATCCACTTGACATCCCAAATGTATCCCCAAATCGATGGAATTTTCTTCATACCATTGCACGTCTTTGTTCTTTGCTTCATATTCACGTAACTGTCCCACTTATCCCAAACCACATGTTTCTACTGTCATCATTACAGCTCGTCTCTTATCCTCTACCCTCCCACCGACCTTACCCAACCCACACACTGTTCCGTCGCCGGTTGCCAGCTTGGCGACTGGGCGCCCAGCTCGCGCTGAATTATGCATGCGATATTCATAATGTCACAGAAATGAAGCCCAACCGGGCGGGAGCGCGACGTCACTAAACCAGCAGTAAATTTTGAGAACAACAGCCCCTCGAAAAAAAATCCTTCCTTTTGTAGAACGTAACTACAGTGTGATTGGGAGGAGAGTTGTATGGAATAACCGTTCGCGATGAGATACTTTCCCAAGGATCAACGGGGAAGACAGGAAAAGTGACAGGTAAAAATTATAGAGTTTACTATTCCCTCATCTTAATCATGGGAAGAATATTGGTTTTCATAATGGGCAGGTTACTCGTTGATGACATGATTTTATGTCTAGGAATACATGATTGGAGTTCGTGCCAGAAGTTAAGCAAATTCGAAAAAAAATAGTCAAGCGCTTCAATAGACTTAAGGTTAAGAACATGAGAATTGGATCTTTGTTTGTAAGAGCGTTGTCTACGACGATATTCAAATTTAAGATACTTACTCAATTCATTATTATTATTATTGTTATTATTAATGGTATTGCTTTGGGAAAGTTTTATCACTAGTGAAATGGAACAAAAAATTGTTTCGTAATAAGACCACGGGAACAATCAATTACCATCATTTTATCCTTTCTTTGGTGTGCTAAAATCTTCGAAATATTATGGCTTCTAAAGTGACCTGTGATAAAGTTCCTTTGAACTCAAGATACTCCTTCGTGTATCTGTGGTAAATTCAACCTGGGAGAGCGCTTTCCGCTTTTCTGAACTTGCAAATTATTTATTGACGTAAGTGAGAGAGGAACCTGTCGTATCAAAAGAAGTTCTCTTTGTTGTTGCTTCAAAACAAGGAGTTGCAACACACCACAGGGAAAGTTTCAAACTTCACATTATTAAAAATTTAACTTCCAGAAGAAAAAATGAAGGTTTTGTTAATGTAAGGGATACGGTTGTAAATTTTAATCGTAACTACAGACTTCCACTTCAAAGAGTAATAGGCTTACACAATAAGAAGACGTACAATAACGTTATATACAGTAATATTTAAAATTTAGTTAAGGCAAAAACATAGGAAGTTTGATATTAAAGGATCAAAGGATTCAGAAGTTAGAGAATAACTAATATATTTCAACTCATTTTAACTTTCAAATGAGGAATTATGTAGATCTTAATAATATATGCGTTACCAAGGGACTCATAAATTTGTATACAACTCTAAAACGCTTCAAGTAATCGAACGCTGAATCACGAGAAATATTTTTTAATCACCTCTTCTAATTCTACTTGTATCACCTGTTGTAAAAACTAGAAGAGCGAAAAACATCAAATTATTAAGTAGTATATTTTTATCAGGGAAATATTAAAAATAAATGATCATGACATAGAATGATGGTAAAAGTATTTTAATAACTCATTGCATCTTGGAAACTAAATTTCCCAAGTCTATGAGTACCTGTTTTTCTTATACAGCAAAGATGGAATGCCCCTCAAATTAGTTTATGATATTAAAATTAAGAAATAACTTTAATTGAAGGGCACACAGTACTGAAGATTCCTCCATATCTCGAAAAGAAGGCAAAAGTTAGCATTTCTTTATGTATCGAGTTACGATAAAACTTTTTTGGATGATTCAACCAAAAACGGAAGTCTATTATGTTCTGCCACTTTGAAACATCATCTTCCATTATATGATTTTCGACAGTCACATCATGGGAATGTGTAACCCAATTCATTTGTACATAATCTCCCACAGACTCAGCACTGGGTTCTGGGGAAGGATGTAGTAAGAANCAGCAGCTTGGGGGATGGGGGGGGGGGGAGCGTGCCTTTGAACCGACCGCGAGCTGCTCCCAAAGCTCATTATTGGCAGCGCGTCGCCAGAGCGTTTTCTAAGAAGTTCCAGCAGCGGCGTTGGCGGCATCTCGGTAGGTGCACCGCGCAAAACGAAAGAGGGAAATGTTTCCCTTCCACTTTTCTCATACCACCTCCCTTACCTCATCCTTCCCTTACGTCGTTCCTCAGCTCACTTACTTCCGACGTTTGCGCACACTGCCAGGAGCATAATTGCTCGAGTGATACGGAGAGGGCTTGGCCATTATTATTTCGAATCTTCTATTATTCGGACAACGCCTCGAATTGTTCGCAACAGGGAAGTGAAAGTAAATTTGGGAAAAGTTCCCTTATTACATCATATAAAGCTCTTAGATCGTATTCTAGGTTAAGTTAAGAGGCAAAAGAGAGGGAAGCTAATTTCTAAAATGAGATTACTTATTTTCAAAGCAAAGGTCTTTTAAATGATGAGGAGATTTTTTTTATCACAATTTATCATCATTGCAATGTTTTAAGAAGTACTACATTTCATCTCTCCTTATTTCTTTCCAAAAAAACATAAACGAATACTTAAAAATGGAAATTTTAGATCTTTGGAAACAAAACGTTCACACATTTTGGTCCACTAATGATATTAATTTTGATGCCAGAACTTCTTTGAAATATAATAATTGAGGATTAGATAAAAGGAGAGGGATCTAAGAAATATTCCGCTAATCTTCCTAAAAAGTGGAAACACTTACATGGTTGGTGTAAACGATTTTGAACGAAAGTTTCCATAAAAATGAGAATTAGCAGAACGTTCTACTTTTCTGAACGGTACTAGTATACACAACAAGCTCATATTCTCAAATCCAATTAATTTTTTTTAGATGTTGGGTAGTGCAATACCGTATTTGCAAAATAAATTGAAGAGTACGTAGGAACTATGAATATCTTTATTATACTTTAGAGAAAACAATGTGTAAAAGAGTAAAAATTGACATTCTTATCCAATTTCTGTAAAGTAACTTTGAAAAATTTCCGGTTAACGTATGAGAGACCATTAGTTGAAGCATAATATCACACTCCGAAGAAATATTCTTTTAATATTCTTATCCTTGAATTTTCGGGAATGGTGTAATTTGAAAATAAATATATATCAGGGTTCATGACCACGTATATACAGTAATGTTCTTAAGGGCTTGGTCTAATAAATCAAACAGTTTGTAAATATGCCAACGTTTCGGATTTTGCTTGAAACTTTTTAAGGGCCTGTTAACAAATTATGTTCTTCAAAGAATAAACCTCCACATGGTACTCTTATCACCACTAGCATCATCACAATCTCTCGATCCTTCCATACTTAATGAGAAAATTAAATTAATTACTTAATCACAAACTCATTCTTATTGCGTACGGAAGGATTTTCATTGTATTAAAAAAAGTATTTTCTTAGGTTCGTCATCAATGCCACCGAATTTCTGTTCTATTTATTTACCTCTCAACATCAGCACAAAAGTACCTTTTAGGTTAGATATTCCGTCTAATGCGTAGATCTATAAAATTCGGTGTCATATCATTTATTGTGGATGTACCCTTCGGTGGCAGGAAGAGGAAAGGGTTGACGTGAAAACAAAGTATGGATTTTGAATTATTTACACATTTGGATAAAGCAATTTCCTTTTTAATATTTGACTGCGAGGAAATTTGAAAACAAATATTTATTACATTAATCTAATTAACAAATTAATTAATTATGTTATTTTAGAAGAGAAGAATCGTAGAAAGTAAATTTGTTTCAATCAACAAAAAGAAAAAAATAAACAGTGACACTGAATTACATTTTATAATTAACTGGGAGATCCGCAGTATTTTTCTGACTCTCTCTTAATTCAATATTTGTTTCTATTTTGATTTGTTTTTTCTCCTACAAACTGCCCGCAGATTATTACACAAATCATAATTGCACACAAATAATACCTTTCCGCATTGAATTGCAGTCATTTTCACATTTCAATTATTTACAAAAGAAAGCAGTCTTATTTACGCTGATTTTCAAAATTATTTAAGTTAGGAACTCTTGTTCGACCGTCGTCAAACTCGTTTTTCTTGAAATAACTGTATTAGTGATTCTGTTTCAATTACTTGCTAAACGTACTCCACTTGATTGAACTTACATACCGGTATTCAAGAAGAAACGCCAATGAAGGAGCAGAAATTGCAAAGAAAATTCTGTATCGGCCCGGGTTCAAGTTTCCAGGACAAGAAAATAAAAGAGTTCGGAATGATACCCTGTTGTTTCTCTACGTTAATTTATCCATAAATGTATTTAAAATTTCCAAACTTCTTTCTTCAGTTTAGAAATGTCTTATTAAGACTGCGAATACAGTTAGGCCACCGGATCAGCGCTTGCGGGACGGTTACTACTAACCTAACCACAAACATTTATCTATCTTGTTTTCCTCTTTTTGGGCATCGCAGGATAAAATAAGTTAAATTTCATACATCTAGTTTTCATGTGGATCACTTCTATACACTTGCGAACTAGAATATGTATTTGATAACTTTCGATCACGTGAAAATGGGGACGAACCCAGGATACCTGCTTTGATCGCAGGGATGTTAACCACCACACCACCCGCTCGTCTTCCACAATTACACACCATTTCAACCTTACCCCTGGAACACCTGAGGCACATCCCCCTGGGTTTGGATGGAAATGATGTGCAGTAGTGGAGGCGAACGAGTGGTGTAGTGGTTAACATCCCTGCAATCAAGGTACGATTCCTGGGTTCTATTCCCAGCTCGACACCATTTTTACCTGATCAAAAATTATCTTATGTCTTCACCACGGAAGAAATATATGTATAATGTATCTATTGTTTTCATTCCTTTTATGAGTTAATTTGCTTCGGAAAGTACTCCCGGTACCCATCTCGCCGAAAACTAGTATTTAAGGCCATGCGCACAGATCGAGCGGCCACACTGTACCAGAGTGTGGGGAGGAGATACCCCTCGATTTGTTCTTCCTAAGCAGTTCATGCAGTTTATTTAAACTTGGAAGTGTTTGTGTAATTTCAGTCCATAGAAAAATGCAGAGTTGAAACTTTCTCAAAAGCATTCTCGACGATAGTAGATGACCTCCAGAGTCACTGAGTGTTATGAACAATGCACGGAAGCCGTTCCGAGAGAAGTCGATTTCGAGGGAACGTGAGTCCAGGAACGAGGTGAACGCCACTGGGGAGGAAGAGCAAATACCTGCACGCTGCCCCGCACGGTCGTTGCAGCGCTCCGCGTGCCCCGCCTCACCGCGTTGTCGAAGCTGCCCCGTACGACCTCTTATCGCCGCGCCGACTTCATTTCCTCGTGCCCGTTCCCTTCTCGCTGCGCGCGCACCTACGACCTCGTTGCTTCCCGCCGCCACTGCCACGACAGCTGTCCCTGCCGAACCCCGCCACGCCAATCTGCAGCTTTACTCCCAAGTCCCGGTGCGGACCCCGCCTTCCGACCCAACGCCGCTGCTCTCAGTGGGAGGACGATGTTGGTCTCCAAGCAGTCTGATTAATTCTCTCACCAGGTCACAATGATGCTCTCCATAGAACACCTAAACACTTCGTAGTACATCTATACGAAAGGTTGAGTTAAACTCATTCGTCAGAGGCTTCATTAGTGCTGGGCGCAAGAACGTGCATGATATTTTACCTCAAGATACACATACTCTTTATAGCTTTCAGTTTGCTTTGCTTGAAGTATGATAGTCTTCAATGTAAAATGTACTTTTGTTTACGACGTGTTTATCGTGCACATTCACAGATATATAGACATACAAGCAAAGCAACCATGTGAGACTTTTTTATTCTTGTAACACGTGATCGTCGAAAATCAACGATTTATTTCATATTATCTTATCAAAACCATTAGAAATAAAAAACGATGGACTACATATTTCAATCTAAATAAAAAACTGTTTAAAACCCTTCAGTTCTTTTAATTGAAGAGCTATCCTAATTTAGTCTATAGTAAATGTAGAAAACTTAAAATTTTCAGATTTAGTCTCAAGATGAATCGATTTTACATTTAGTGAATGAAAGAAGTATTCTTCTTCTTATTTTTTGTTTTTTATTATTACTATTATTATTATTATTATTATTATTATCATCAATATCGAGGAAATTTCTGTCAATTCTAAGTACGACTGACTTCCGGATGTGGTATGCGGTTCCCTAGAACTACGAGGTTTTGACGCAGTTTCTTGTGTATGAGTCCTGTGCTGGAAATTACTAAGAGCAGAACTTGCACTTTGTACTTCATTTTCTTGCCACTAAATTCTCGGATCATAGTATTGTTTCATCAATGTACGGCACGTAACGGTGCGTTCAATGTTCTTGTCGAAATTGTCCGGAAAATTGACAGACTCTTCATCAAAATATCATTTTACAAAATAACGATATAATTTACATTTTGAGAATGTTGACATAACTTCCGAATGAATGTTTTTCTGCGACCTTCACAATACTTTTCAGTATATTGCAAACTACCCCACTTGCCACATTATATTGTTGTAAACACTTGTATGATTGTTATTCCGATATATGTCGCAAATTCATTAACAAAATGAACATTATTTTCCGATGTTTGAAATCGTTCACTAGTTCTGAACAACTCGACTTTGTAAATCTACTTTGCTGGGAAAAAAGGGAGTAGAATTCTTTTGTAACGGGTTACGAGTAATAGGAATAGAACAGATGGAAGACAGTTCCCTCTCACAGGCAACCTGAATCGTGCCATTTCTGAGTGCGTGCCAGCGCGGTTTACGCGCGTCTGGTTTCAGGCGTTCTGCGAGGGAAACGCGATGCGCGGCGCCAACGCAGTCGACAGCAATTACCAGCATCCTCTCTTCGTTTCTTCTGCTCATCCTCTCTTCTGTTACTTGGTGCAGCAATTTGCCTAGTCTTCCTTCGGTTTTCACAGGGATAGTCCCATCCGTATTTGCTCTCAAACAATTTTTGATTCCTCCTCGGTGCGAATCTTAGAGCAATAGTTTCCCTTTCCGTCCTCGTTATTATTTACTTAAACTTTGTTTCATCTTTCTCACATTGTTCACCTCATTTCCGAATCTTTATCTGTTCCATGGGTCTCCCACAAATTATTTTGGCTTATTTCATGCAGCTATTTGAGTACAATATTACTATTCTGTACTCAGAATTCTCGTTTTGGTTTCGAGATCTATGTTCTATCACTACTCCAACCTCTTTCCGTGTTCTTGAAGATAGGATATAGAATTTTCCTAGGAGACGCTATCCAATGCTCGTTCCTCAGAATCGTTCCGAATGTGACACAGGACATTCAGTGTACTGTGTTTAATTTTTAGTAATATACCCGAACATATTCAAAATCAAAGTGATCACATTGTCAACATGGCTGATAATAACATTTTTCTTTATTCACAAGAAACTTTGCGAATATCTATAATTGTTTCAATGTAGTAAATATACAAGGTTATTGTTTCTTTTGTTCAAAGTAGACCAGCTCAGGTGATTTAAAATACTCTTAACTATGTGTTTAATGATTCAAATGGGAACAAGCGTGGATATAGTAACTCATTATTCATAAATACCCCATATACATACTTTGCTGAAGTACATTTTGTAATATCTCTACAACTTTATTATTTCTCACAGTCCCATTAATATCCAGTAAAAATGTTATCCATTATTGTTGGATACTTTCACTGATGTAGTTGTGAAAAAGTTTTTATAATACACAAATTTTCCTTATCACTCCCTTTGGGGTGAATTTTCGTAAAGGTTTTTCGTAGTAGACAATTTCGATAATTTTTTATGTCACGCTCTTCGCAATTCTAACCCAACCTCTATGGGTGTCGTTCACCTCATGTGGTCTGAAGGGTGCATTAAGAAATACGATTAGTCATCTCAGAATACACAAAAATCATAGACTCGACCTTAATTTATATTATGTTACGCTACTTTTACGTCTCGCCATTCCCACCTCCAGCTCTAAGGATACCGTACCTCCATGTGATCTCAACTTGAACTTAGTAGTAAGGGTAGATTAAAAATCTCATCAACCCTAAAACAACGGATCGAAGATAATTTTATTTTATATTTAAAAATTAGTTTTCAATATTTTTTATCCATAAATCCATTTCCATATCCCACCCTCTCCTTAGGGATGCCAGGGATGAATTATCCCGACAGTGCTTGTTCTCCGATATTCAGTTATCAATGTATTAGACTGGGTTGAAATTGTTCGTGACACTCTAGAGTTATTGTGTACAAATAATACAAATAAAACATTCCAACAACCATTTACCTCGACGCGAAATCCTTTCATAGCAGATGCCAATTCTCTAAAAGGAACCTACCTCCCAAATTTCACGTTTGTAGGTTTTGTAGTTCCTGAGATTTTGTGATTAGTCAATCAGTCAGTCAGTGGTATTTCGCTTGAATATGAATTAAAAAGTTTAAAAGTTGATAAAAAATAGAAATTAAAACACATAAAAGTCACTCACACATTGGACTAAGCCAAACGTAATTTTAAAGCCATTTTATCTCTTATTACGCCATTTATAAGCAGTGCACTAGAGGTCTGTTCGTACAACACGCGATGTCAAGAAAAACCTTTAGTCATGTCTAGAGAGAAACAGATAATATCATATTTAATGCGACATGAATATACGAGCATAGATGTCATATCTGGTCTTGATCTCACATTTGTGAGGAATGTACTCATACTCTGCAATACCAACCTGCTTCCCTCCGCACATGGGTTCACCACCGGCACCTGCCTAATTGCTGAGCGTTGTACTTCCCCCTCTCCATGTCAGCATTTCCCCTTCACAATCCACCTTGCCTGACAGAGCGCCACTCATATGTGGTGGCAGGGAATTAGCTGAGGACACGTGGCATTGATCCTGATCTCCGTGAGCGGAAGATCAAGTACGCCATCAACTGAAAGTTATCTTTAGCACTAGTCTAACACAAGAGCAAACGAAACTATTTCACGTAGGTGAATCTACGACATGTCTAAATACTCAATGATGTGGAAAATGTTGCGAAGTTGTTCTGGACATAGAACAAATGTTCACTCATTTGTAAACTTTATGCATAAGCTTTCTGCTCCTTACTTTGGATTGGTACTGCAGAGTCAGATCGGATTATTTCTGTGTGGTCTGTCGCCAGAAGGAGAGAAAGAACAACACCTACGCGTTGTCCCTTTGCTTCTATAGAATTCATTGATGACAGTAAATTGCTAAAATATACATTTGATTGTCCGTGACAAACGGTGTCTCGGTAAAAACTTCTAACAACGTTTTGGTCATTCTGGTACGATATTTAAGGCTATGTCAGAAGCGCACAGATATAAGATGCTCTCGTACTCAGATATTGCCCTGAAGAAGTCCATTGCAGGATGGCTGAAACGTTTGTAGTTCTGTCAATTCAGTCACGGTTTGTCCAGGATAATCAAGAATTTCTGGTCATCTGCCGAAGAAACCTACGTATACATTACTTAAGCCGTTTTTCTACTTCTCCACAAAACTGTGTATCCAACTGACACTATATTCAAAGCGAGCATTGTAAATTATAGAATTTGATTCCATAATTTATTTTGTATGTCCTCAAGAAAGAATCAAATACTACTATACCATTTAGTGTTTTCCAATAGGAAACTTTTATTTTAAGTTCATGGTGCAACACATCCCAAAAAGAAAACTCGACTTCTCTCAGGACAAAATAGATAAATATACTGCTCTATTGTCTTCGAAGAATAAATGACGACACAATCCACATTTCCGCAAATATAATATATGTCATATTCTCATTGTAAAACACTAGGCTTACTGTACCAAGATAGATTTATTTGAAATTGACAATGAACTGGCAAAGACAAATGGCAATCCCCTAGAAAATATCTAAAAATACGACTATAAGAGTGAGATCACGAAATTACCATAAATGACTTAATAATCTATAGCACTAAGTGGGTTTCATAATTCCTCGAACTAATATTGAAAATGATAAACGGAACCGAAACGTTTCTATTCTTTGCCAGATTCAAACTTCTAATACAGAAGCACTATGAGATACACCCAGAGCAAAAGTGTTCATCGATCGGGATTAATTCACACGACTTAATCTCGATTATTACTTTGGTCTTACTGTTTCTAATGAAACAGTGTGTCTTGAAAAAATAATTACATCTGTGTAGTCTTAGGAAAAATTATTGATACCGTTAGTCTACTTGGAACTTTGCCTTTCGAAGAATAACACTAGCCAATCGCAGGGAAGATGAAGAATGATTGAAATGTGCTTAACAGGGAGAATGAAAATGGTGAAGATTATCACCATTGCTTTTAAATTGAAGGTTCGTGGTACTTTAAAAGGCAGAAGGTTCACTCCTTATATATCAGGAAAATGAATTTTAGTACGATTATTTGAAGTGATAGTTCTTCTCACTTAGAAAAAAGAATAAACGAAGATTTCTATAAGTGTGCCAAGAAATAATAACAATAAACGTTATGAACAGAGTAAAACATAGAAGCACCGAAAAATGAGTACTTTAATACGGAGGACAGATAATTGTATAGAAGGTATGTATAAAGTTTCTTGTATAGTGGTTTGTGTCAGAGCAAGAAAGAAATTGCCGAATTTAATTTTGGAAAACCAGGAACATTTCGTCCAATGCAACATTTTGTTTCTTAATGTAAATTATAATTATGCAATATATTAATGCAATGTAATAGAATTTTTTTAGTAAGAAGGTGAGTTTGGGTGGTATTCATAAATGAATTTGTCTGTGGAAACATACACGAACTCTGCAAGAAGGACAAGTTAGTAAGCCTCATTAGGATACTCCTACACTTAAGCAATGCAAGTATGCTTGGGAAAGTAAATATGAAAAATAGCGTAGAACATATAAAACAGAACACAAATGTAAATGCAATTGCCTCAGGATTTACATGGAATGGATACCACCGCAAACCTTTAGAATTGATGAATGACAATTAGTTGATGTTTTGCTTTATTCTATGCCAGTGTCCTCATAGCAGATGATTCAAATTTCTTTTATATTTAACAAACAGTCTAATCTCTTCGTACACGTACATTTTATGTAAAAGCAGTATCAAAAAGGTTTATTCGACGTTTTCACATTTAAAATACATCTAGAATTGTGGCCCCATAGAATTTTATCGTTAGTTTTTCAGTCACTTGAATGCGTTTTTAGTTCTAAGTCCATCTTTCATATCTATTTCAGAGCTTTCTTTATAATACATAATATTCTGCATCAGAAAGAGATTAAGACTTGAATTGGAACACGCAGGAAAATAACTTCAATTAACTTTTTGATAGATTATTAACCAAAAGGTTTATAAAGTAGCCAATTGTATGTTTATTCTTTTGATAAATTTTGCGTCACTAAAAGCCAATTAAGTAGAGTGGGTTTGAAAGAGTGATAATATGCACATTTGGATTGATTGAGAAAGATCAATTTTGCATACGTGAGGATTGTTTAGTCAGGTTGATGAACGATATTCTGTGGAGAAAATCAGTTCGTAGTATAAAAAGCGATTAAAAAGATGAAAAGTGTTCGGAGTCACTAACAAAGGATAGAAGGAATATTTAATTTAGCTTGATCGATAGCTTTATTCTGGATGAATGAACTGTAACTTGCTGACAACGAAACTCATAATACGTTATTAGGCATGAGGTACAACAAAGATCGGGAAAAACGACATACTTCTTACGTAATCTCATATTCAACAAATATCTCTGAAAAAGTATGTTTATAATCTCCAATTCTGCTATATTACATTTTAAGCACGGATGAAAAATGTATATGCAATCTCTTTCAAATTAATGAGAAAATACTTATTTGTTGACACTGGAAAAAAACTAATAAATTTTAGTTGCTCTCTCGTGCGCATAAAAGTTTATGAATTTTTAATCATCTATATTTAAACGCGGCACTCAAACATAATTTATGTAAATCATTTACACAACAGTATAATGAGATTACGTGAGCAGAATACCAGAACACATATACCACATAGCATTACACGAGAACACACATTATAAATAATTTTGTCAAATAGTGCGTGAGCATTTCTGTGTAACTCATATAATTCGCAATTACATTACCCCTCTACAAAATAAACATAAATGACCAAGGGAACTAAACAGAATTAAATAACAATATTCTATTTTACACATAATTTCACGGCACCAATGTATGTAAAATAATATAAAATAAATAAGGACTTTTTAGTAGCGAACTCTTAATGACACTGACACACTCTAATATGTCATCTCAATAGTTTTGAACATTTCTTATTTATTCATTTTCTCTCTGAAAGTTGTAGCCAAGCTTCCACAATACTGTTTATAGGGTATTATCCTCAATAGTTATGACTTTAGAAATTGGACAATACAGCATTTATTTCATTTCTTCTTTCTATTGATTTTGACACTAAATTTCATTTTGTTCGGAAGAACAGTGATATCTTTTCAAATATCAGCGTGAAAGTGATCTCATCCAAATTTGAGTGCAATCTTCTAAGCAATGAAAGGACAAAAAAAGCGAGTTGAAGCGGAAGAGAATGTGGAATATTGAAGACAAACTAGAAGGTAAAATTCAAGAAAATTATGATTGTCTTTATTTTTGGTCGAGACTGGTAATATTCGATGCAGCAAATCAGTATATGACTACATTTCAAAATTATAAAAGGAATATTTCCAAGCATTTCTTGACATTTCCATTTAGTAATTGAGATGTTTATAAAATAGGGAAGTGTTTCTACCCCGATCTTCTCATTCTTGTTTGGATGCCCCAGATGAAAAGTGGTAAAATCATCCAGGAATGGGGAAGCAAATGCAGAAGATGATATTTTACTACAAGAAAGAAACAATGGTAGAATGTAGAGAGAGAATAATATGTATAGTAGATAGCGAGCTAATTTTACAATTAAACTATAATTGTTAATAAAAATGAATCCAATAATTGACAATGGAGAGTAAGAAAAGAGGCGTAAAAGAGTGACCTAGAAACGAGAAGTAATTGCAAAGAGGTAAGCATATTTTAATAAATACTGGGTACTTACAATATTCTATGGCTGAATTGAGTTTGGTGTAATGTTGTGATAAGATTACGTAGACGTAAAAATTGAATATGAGTGTATGTTCTTCCTTTTCTATGCGTACGAAGTACACGATATCTTTCTGAGATACATGAAATAAATAAAAAGTAATATTTGGTTTTTGCGAAGAAAAAAATTCGAGGAGAAAATTTTAATATGATAGTGGACTGTTTACCGGCAATTTTAATGTTTACCGGCACTCGCAAATTCACCATATTTCGCCCTTACTATGTTGTTCGTGTGAAACAGATTTTCGTTTCAATTTTTTGGGAATTTTTAGATAGGTACAAAACCAACTAGAGCAGAGGAAGAATGGTTAAAAATTTTCATTTCAATGCGGCGTCTACTTCAATACCGTAGTTTTCGTGGTGCTTGTCATTGCTTCTCAGTTGGTTTGTTTCAATTACTCGTACATAGTTGTTTACGACGTATGGCTGTTCAATGACTTAACATTTATTATCTTTATTATTTGTCACCACCAGACAAATTATCCTAACTTTTGGGTGAAAGTTGGAGAAGTACGAATATCCTGGTATGTGGTTTTTATTCTCACTACAGAATACAAATTGTATTTGGATGCTTAACATATCTAAAAATACTATTCGTTAAGGTCTATTTTAATTAGTCATATAAATAAATTCAATTATAATGCTGAAAAGACTTGACGCTATAAGAAAATACTAATTTATTTCCTATCCCACTCTGTCATTTTCTGTCTTACATAGTGTCACCAGTTCAAATACTTAGTTGCATTTTTCCTCTGTGTGTACGATGTTTACCACACTTTGGTGAAAAAAATATCACACGGTATGGTGAATTTACGTTATCCTAATATGAAAATAACTGCACGGAAAAAAGTTAGATAGCTCAGCCTAAAGTTAGCTGTGATAGCTCACGCGTTGGCTGTCTAGCGGACAGAGAGTACCATTAGCTACCACAGCATATATTGTAGCTGCCCTAAAACAGTTTTTGTCTGAACGACACCAATTTTCTATCACTGCGGACGCTAACGCTGTTTCGTCTGGGAGGAAGAAAGTTACATCAAGAGGTATACCTTATATGTTTTGCGCGCAACAGCTCAGCCTCGCTAAAAAATCCGACATAGCTGCAAGAACTGTTGTGTGTTCCTCGCAGCTGATTTCATTCGTAGTTTCAGCTAAATGACACTCGGATGCGCTATCTTCTATGCATTCGGTTCGTTCACTGATGACTGAGGAATTGTTTTACGAAGTAAAATCGACCATGGATTTCGCAACCGACGTTCCGTAGCCCGAAATTTCAAGTCTAGACGGCGAATATTGACAGTGTTTTCTTGACGTCGAGCAACCGTACACTGATATTTTAAATTTCTGAATGTTAATGTTGGCGAATAACTAATTATTTTAAATAATGTTATTTTCAAATGTGTTATTCTAATGAGAGTAAATTTCAAGTATATACAAAACAAAGAAACGTTTGGATACTTAAAAACTATTTTCTTGGTACTTACAGAAATATTTTTCAAGATTTTAGAGATGATTACTATTTTACGTATTTACTATTCATGGTACCAATACTATGGTGTCAACTCTTAGACAACGTAACACAAGATAAAAAACATTATACTGCAGTACCTCAATGCTAGCGTTCGTGTCTTCAGAGGGAAAGGATCCTGGATCGAATACTGGTGCTGTCGGATACGCGAAGAAAAAAAAAACGTTGTTGTATGCCTGTGATGAAAGAAGGTAAGACCATGGAGTAGTAATAAAAATGAATATCATCAAGAAAGTCGAGAAAAAATATCGAGAAGATAGCATGCAGATAGTCGACATCGACTCACGTCGAATCAATATTACATGCTTACTGGTTGGTAATATCTACTACATGTTCCCTTTTCTTATCTTGTAGATTAACTACTTAAGCTGTGAGAGCTAATGCTGTACGCTGTGATACAGAAGGTCGAAAATTCACGTCATAGCAGACGGATGTTACCTGTGCGAGCTCATGTATTGTCTGTCCGGCTGACAGTCAATACATCAGCTACCCCAGCTCAGGTAGTTTTTTCAGTGTGAGATGCGGTATTTAAGCTGTTGAAAAATCTTTAGCCTGGAAACAACATGTTCGCTTCCAGTTGGTACTACTAGTGCAGCGAGTTTTGGGATGGTAAACACGGTCCGTCAAAGTGCATGGAAGGCGTGGGTTGGCGAGGGATGGAGTGGAACGGAGAGGGGCAAGGACTGGCGGGGGGCCAGCTGGATTTGATTGGCGCGCGCCGCTGAATGATTAACTCGGTACAGCTGTTGGCGCGCATCCAACACAGCATCGATTCATCGAAGAGGTTCCCAGGACGTCGGAGTTCAGAGGTCTCTGCAGTCTGTCACCTCCCGGTCGCTTGAGAAGACGGGAAGGCTGCGATGACATGGGTGATGGCCGTATAATATGATACCGGAGATAATCATCTAACTGGGAGATAGTTCAAGTTTGCCATTGTGTTTTTAGTTGTTTTAGGGGAAGGGGGAGATGAGAAGCCATATTGACTGTTACCGATAAAAACATGTACTTTAAGATTCCAATGCAGCATTCATCCTAATATTTTTGTATTTTATCCATTTGTCTTAATTTTATTTTACCTCTTTTACTTTGTCTACATTTTGTGCAGAAGAGGAAGCATTCTCTGTTTCATTAAATTCTTTTATGGAACTAAATTTTGGAGTGATGTTAAAATGGAAAATGAGTCTGCACCAGTCTGTGTCCATCCTCCCATAAAAATGCATGTTGTATTGCACAGCATGAATGGACCAAATTCTATAAAATATATCAAATCTTTATACAAACACGATAAATTTTTTAACTGAGTTTGAACAATCGTTCACTGCAAAGTTAATCGTATAATAGCATGGTTCAAAAACAAAATGTTAAAATATTGTACTTCGTGAGTAACATAAGAAAATTATAATACTTCCACTCGTTCCCTCCTAAATCGGCATTTGACGTCTATATTAAAAATCTCATCAAATTCCTAAGCTTGTAGTTCAATCTGCATAACTGTGTGCGCACTCGTAATTCTCTCTGAGCTCTGCAGAAATATGGTTCGCCTGGATCATTGTATGTTCCGTCAATACCACGACGAACATAACACGGCAGTTGTGAGGCGCAGACTCCCGCCACCTCTCACCTCCGCCACCCTAGTTATCACCCCACTGCATTTCTCTTACAGACCATCAAACGTTGGCGCGCCAGTCTTCATTTTTTCAAAATTATTCGTAGAATTATCCGCACGTGCCACATGAAATTTGATTTCGAATAATTTGCTTTTAACTAAGGATGTTATTGTTTTGTTGTTAGTGAAGGATTAATTGCATTTATATATCTGTTAAAAGAAAATAACGTTATTTCTATTTTTCCTTCATTTAAGTAGAGAAGCCTAAAATGTTTTCCAAACGGTGAATCATAATTTTGTGGTTACACCAGATTGCAATCCGTCGAGACATTCCCATAAGTATTTATCATTAAAAGTGCTAGAAGCGCAGCATTTGTTTTTCATGATTCAATTAATAATATTAATGTACTTCTTTAGGTATTCTTAGTGGTAATTCTACCATCCTGTAATTCAATAGCAAAAAGCATGACCCGTTACATAGCTATTGATAATTGTGTTTATTTCACTGTCTTTTACGACCGTACTTTGTTATGCGTACCAGTCCAAAACGCTAGTGATTACTGCATCCTCTGTTTGTGAAATAAGAATGGAATAGGAAAATAGGATAAAATTAACTTACGTTACTGAATAACACAATATTCATACTTTTTCACACCTCTGCATCCAAGTCTCCGAAGTCAAGTGCTATTCTTATCATCCTCCTTTTTATTCTCATCTCCTTTTTATTTAACCAACATCGAAGCCGCCAATAGTTTCAAAATTGTTTTTTAAGACAGTTTAAAACATGACCATGAAGATAGAATAATAGTTATAGTTATGCTATATCAATTATTGCTATTAGTGGTTAATAACATTTGTAAAATGACGATTACAAATTTACAATTTTTAGTAATTAAATCTATTTAATATAAATTATTTGATTTATGAACCAGAACACAAGGTTATCTTAATTTCTTTTCATCCACCGGTAGTAAATGGCTTAGTAATGTAGCGTCAGCGTCTTCTGAATAATACAATAAAACAAACTACCTCAGTGTTTTGAAGACAATTTAATATCGGATAAAAACAAAGACGAATTCGCTGCAGGTTGCAATTTAGAAAACAAACAAAACAATCTCGCTAGGAATGAACTAGCACACGTGATGTCTCGCTTTAGATACAAAACGTAAAGTTAAATTTACATTTTAATTGTTTGTTTATATACATTGTTTTCTAAATTGGCACATGCAGTAAACATGTCTACATTTTTATCCAAAATTAAAGTGCCTACAGTCAGGTAGTTGGTTTTATATTATAATTCAGAAAACGTAGGTTTCAAACAATATCATTAATCATTAAATGCTTAGGAATCAGGACGTTATGAACGTCGCAATATGGCTCCCTGTATTTTCTCATGTATTACCGGTGAAAACTATGACATCTATAAATACTGTCACACAATTATGTTCCTGAGCTGACCTCCAGAGTTCCGTGCTAAACCAAAAATACTCGCTGCATAACATATAAGTATTGAGTTGCAAAGATGAATTATACGCCATGGACCCGCCTGTCTGCGGTGTTTCCCCTGAAGCTCACCTACAGGTCATGACATTTTACTACTTTGTGGAATGTTTTACGTTGAATCAATGCGCAGCACTCACACTCGATGGTTAGAAGTAAAAACTGCTTCATTTCCCAGGAGCAGGTTAAAGGTCAGCAGAGGTCGATGTTTGCAAGTTAGAAATACACGTATGGCGCAGCATCCTTTTGAAGGCATGAAATCGAAAGGGACTGTCTCGTGGGTCTGTCCCTGTACCGGCGAATGCCATTCCCCTTAGCACTCTACCTCCATCTCTCTGCTTTCCACAAACGTAACTTCCTTCCTCGTTTTCTGCTTCGTCGTGGTTCTCGTCCCCATCTCCCACACGCGCGTTGTAATTTGAAGGCCGGGAGCGTGCATAGGCGTACTTGGCTTGGAGTGGGAACCTGGTGGCATTATTATGTTAATCATATTGACAGTGGAGTAATAATAGCGTGTGGAGGCGCTTGTAACGGGCTCGCAATTCTGCGGCAGATATTGCAGCATGTTTCTAAGGGCATGAACAACGGAGCTACTGTGGCCAAACGGCCGCTTCCCATGCCTCCCACTCTTCTTCCCTCCTTTGTTTTCTTCGTATCGCCCATTCTTGTTACCTTCTTCTCTATATGTCATCTCTTAGTTCTGTTTCACTCTGTTTGCGCACAATCATAAATCACATTTTAGATTTAAAGAACTATTGTACACTTTGAGGTGTTAGAGCGGCTTGTCCGTGGATCACCAAGGCATCCTTGTTCGTTTTTAAGTTTCTTCTTACCGGCAGTCATAACTCTAATGTGGTAAAACATGTGTGTGATGAGGTGAGCTCTACCATTATATCTGCCTTTTCAGGTTAATAACATCTTGGTATACTCCTCATGTGAATATCTAACAATCCTGTTCTATATCGTTTTTCCCTGCGCCACTCCAGACTGAATAGCAAGCGGGAAGAAAGTCTATGCAGCCCATCAGATAACACGCCATAGCAGGTGTCACTGAAACTTCACCCAATACCAATTTAGATTGCTTACCGTTAATGGGAAGATCAAATATTTATTTTACTTTCTAACAATTTTTGAAACTAAACGGCCGGAAATACGTTCTCTTCTATGGACGGAATCTCTCTAACTGCTCTAAAAAGTGAATAAAAGTTCCTTTTAAATATAACATATGTTTCCTGTCAATTTCATGCGTACTTTCTCTGTTACAACTATTAATTCTGACACTCTTCTCCACGTCAAATCAATTCCTCCAATATACTATATCAATCTCCTCTAAAAATGTATTCTTCTATACCTAATACATTCATGATTTCATCACTTCTATATGCATCTTTACTGAAATAACTATGTAAGCCAGCAATTGTAAGAACGGTGACAACGGCAATAGCAATTTTAAAATAATGGATTATAAAAAAATGAAAACACTAGTATTTAAACGGTATTCGTATTAGAAGAATAAATTTATTGCTTCACTTTACTCATAAATCAATGTCTTTTTCGGGGTTGTTTGAAGGCGTCAAGTGTATAGAAAGTTATTCCTCTTCATACGGATTATAATCGATAATGTGTCATCTTCATCAAGTGGCACGAGATATTTTGAAGAAATAATCATCAATTTATGCACGTATTTCAAGGACTGTTATTTTTTAATCACGTCCAGAATGATTTGTGGTTTTATTTCTGCAGTGATGCATTCTCATTTCTTTGAAAACATGAAACTTTATTAATTTACTTTAAAAATTGAAAAAAAAATGATTTCAAACGTTCATCGTATTTTTATAGTCAAACGTAACTTTCATTCATTGCTCTTATTTGCTTTGGGTGTCTGAAACTTGTGACAGTCACTTTGCTGGTAATTGCGTCAGGGATGGCTGAAAGAGCATTTAGCGTAGCCTTTTGATCTACACGGGCATGTCCCCGCAGCTGGACTAGCTGGCACTCGTCTCTGATAACATAACAGTTCGCATTCGAAGTGCCGCCTATATTCATTTCAGCTACAACAATGACATCGGGTCAGTTGGAGTGCATTTGGCACAAATCCAATTCTGTAACCTTTGTACGACAAGGGTTTTTATGTTCTAGAAAACGTTCTTGGTGATTTAGTTTGCACAATGAAGTTCATGCGGACCAAATTCCTTAACTACTTTGACATTTATTTCATCTTCACTTAAAAATGTTTTCCATGCCTCTTAAATATATCATTCATCCTCTTATCCAAGCCCAGATTTGTGCGGTGATTGCTGTGGGTAATATTCTTGCAAGTAAAATAAATAAACATGTGTGGATGAAGTGTGTGTGTGCAGTAACTGTTCGGGCTCGTGACAAACATGCTTAGATTTATTGGTTCAAAGCGCACATTATTGTGGGTGAATCCATCATGATGAACTAAACATGAAAGCAGTAGGTATTCATGGAGTACACGCTCCCACAAATCCCAGTGATATGATCCCCTAAGGAGAGGTGCATTGGCAAGATAATATATCTCACTTATCCTCCCCAGTCTCGAAGAAAGGAGCATGTCTTTTTTTCCTACCCCCAGGTTCGGATGAAGGATTAGGAATAAATTACTATATAATAAACAATTGTGCTTGTTTTATTGACTAATTGTACTATTTTCACCTGAATGGGTACGTACATTCTATTGATCTATGATACATTAAAGCAGTACATTTTGATACATATATAAAAGCAAAATTTTTTTTCTTCACTCTCTTCCAGATATTGCGAAAATTTAAAAAAAACACCACGACTGGGAGGAATTTGAACCTCTGATAAGGAAACTGGTTGTTCTTATTCACCATACACATTAAAAATGCGAAGTGATATAAATATATTACATAATGCATTACTATTTTTTTTCTGTCTTTTGCAAAATGAGGAAGATGTTATTTTTGCTTTCTCACGTATTTCTTAACGATTTCCTTTCACTTACCCTAGTTTTATAATAATAAACACGTTCACAAATGTATCAGAAAATTGCGGGTGTTATTTTTCATCATGAATACCTCCATTCTGAGAACAGTCAATACGAAAAGACGGACATTGGGGACTAAATATCATGACGAAGTCCAGTATCCAGTATTTTGGTCCAGGAAAAGAGGAAAACTATTATAGCTGTTTAGAAATGTTTCATCAGAAATCTCATGAATAATTTTAGTGCAAAAATTAGGGGAGACATGGTTTCATGAAGTTATTGCTGTGCGATTTATATAACGTCATTAGACCATCCTGCATTGCTTGTACAGCCTTCAGCAGATTTTCAAATTTTACGACCGTATATTGTCAAATTACTATATTCGACCACTCATTGCTCAGCCAGGATTTTGACCACTATCAGGTACTAATTTATATAGAATGATGAATAGCGTTGTGTTTATTTACTGTATTTATTTAATGGACATATTGTCGCTTTTTGGCCCAAATCATTATATTTTCATATATGCTATACTCATTATTAATATTTTTATCGTCAGGATCATTGATTCTCCTTCCACCCGCGATGAAGCTATCTCATATTCAATTTCTCAGTTCTGACGAAAAACATACGGGATGAACAACCGGGTAGGAAGTTGATCAGAGTAAATTTTCTAATGTAACGTTCATGGCTTCAAAGTGTATCTTAACTGCTGCGTATTACACGGTCTGGATGTGTTATTTACCTTGGTTAGAACCATCAGTGTTTCAGTGTCCCCTACTATTTTTTATTACAATTTCATTTCTTGACGATTCACAAGTCGTGGTTTTATTTAGATTCCATACACAAAGTTTAATTTACTTCCAGAATTTTATCTTCCCAGGCGTTTAATATCTAATTTAATTTTTACAGTTCAACAAAACATTTGAATTGGAATATTTGACATGCGGCGTGTCTAAAATATTGAATTTTTAATAATTTCATCGTGAAGGGAAAGATAAATAATTATAGTACGTTTGGCTTACTATTAACAAAATACTGAGCTCAATAATCAAATCAAATAATTATTACATTTTAATGGGCATCAAAATAAATTTTATTGATTTGCACCTGAACAAGTGACAAATCCTGTGATTCGTGTATCTAGTATCAACACATACGTGTATCCTTTCATCACCAAATTTTCTCATTTTCGAAGGAAAAAATGGGTACTCAATTGAGAAAATTTTCGTAATAAGAGCCTCACAATTGGGAATGGAACATTTTGTGTAATTACGTAACGATTCAGATGACCAATAATTACAGTGACTATAATGCGTAAAAGTGTACCGTAGCGTTAGAATAGGCTACAATATTGGATGCATTTTACGTTGAATGTATATTAGAGCCCCTTCTCGTTTCAATTGAATCGTTTTCATTTGACAAAATAATAATGAAGATATATTCTTTAAAGGATTCAATAATTATTTGAATGATTGTCAAAGTCACGTATGGTGGTGGAATTGCAAGGAAAAAAATAACTTGCGAATTGAAGGCATCATTAGAGTGTTTCATACATATTCGATCGGGAATTGAGCTTTAGTATAACTTCAAAGAAATGAATATCATTGTGTCTTCCCCATAGTTATTTACATTTTTATCGGGTTTTGCATTTTAAGGAAAGAGACGATTCTGTGAGAGAGGAAAGAGAAGATAAAAGGACATTTTATTTCAACTGTACGTACTTTTCACATTGGAAAATAATTCCCTTTCATTGTTTTATTTTTCTCCAAGATGTATTATTTTAGGGAATAAAATTATTATAACGATTAATTTTTGTTGCCTTTCTTGTTCTCTGGTATCCTAACCGATGTAGAATAAGTTAACACACTAAAAAATCTTTTTGATTTGCTTGATTTGCCTCTTAAAATTTACACATATTTAAACGTGTGTATTTTTGTGCGAATTTTCCCCAATAGTTAAGGTATATTTTTATACGAGTTTATCATCACAAAATGTACTATGTTCATTAGGGTTGTACATAAAAAATTGACTTTTAAAATTTGGATGGAAAACCCTCCCATTTTGTTTTATGTCTTTAAATAAGACATCTATTAGAATGTTCTATTTTTGTATGACTTTAATAAAGATATAAAGTAAAATAGGAGGGTGTCCGTAGATAGTTTTACAAAATACCGTCCAAATGGGAGGATGTCTAAATTCAAAACTACCACTGATGTTTCGAATGGTTAAAAAAGTGTGTTTGAAATTTGCAGTCTTTTCCTACCGAGCGCGACACGTCCAACGCCAGTGACAAACGTCCGGCGCAATAAACCGAATGCTCCGAACAATTGAATAGCGTCGGGCCTTAGAGGAAGATTTCACCCTGTGTCATCTCACAGGTTATAGATCCGCAAAGAAGGAATTGGTAACAGAAACAGTTATTGGCCACCCTGCGGAAGATATAGAATCACGAATACAAATACACAAGTATATCTAAGATAATGGTATGTTCTCATTTACAGAAATAATTTTAAATGTTTAAAATGGACCTTTTGACTACATTTCAATAACTGAATAAAAAAACATTTCTTTTATTTCGGTTTCTTCCAGTATAAATTATAAAATAAAAACCTGCCTTTAATTATTTCTTTAAATGGCAATACACATTAATTTAAGTGGAAATATAAACTGTGGACTCGCAATGAGTGGCCAGCGCCTCGCGTTGTTACAAAGTATAATTAATAAAACAAACTTTCTAAATAGTAACACTTGTTTAGGTCGTAATTTTTCCATACGAAATTTTAATTTTTCATCATTGTTTGTGCATTGTTTAAAGTGAAGCGTAAAATGCTCCGCAGTTCGTACACACAGACCGCATCACGACGGAGAAGGTTCTCTAAATAACACTCTCTGAACGCATTGCGCTGCACTGGACGTAATGCGACCGGCGCGGCGCCGCGGAGAGTGTATTGAGTTCGGCGCAACGTATTAAACTTGCCTTTAAGGAAAACTGCCCTTTATGGTTAGGTAAAAGAGCAGGTCCAATGGCCTGAACTTCACTACGTAAAAAATAAGAAATATTATAACCGTGCAAAAAATCTTCATCGTTAGGCCTACTGCCACTGTCTGTAAATGAAAGTTTCCTGGATAATATTATATAACACTAATATTGGTTGTTCGCAACTATGTCATATGTAGTGACAATGACCTCTTAACTTTGCCACGCCAGGACGAGACGTGACCTGGTCACTCTTGGTCCTGCAAGTGGAGCGAATACGGCAGGAACAAAGGGAATGTTCGATTCGGGTTTCAATTTTTTACGACCAGTAAGTGCTAAAACTCACCGCTCGTGCATTATTTGCAACAATGTTTGCCATTCATTCCCTCTATATTTTATCCGACCGGTCAATTTGTCTCTATCGGGCACAATGAGCAAATACTCGTGCGCGTTGATCATGATAAATGCAAAATTATTTCCAACTTACAATGATCAATGTACTCAAACCTGACAAAGAGACTCGTGACTGATTGGAAGAGAAATATAATTTTCATTAAGTTTTTTGTTTTTACTTTGTGTTTTAGCATAGTCTACATCAAAGGAAACATTCATCTCTCCTTTTTGTTTGATGAATGAAATGCAGTTGTTACCACGTTAAATCCGGTGAAATGTAGGAATTGCGCAAAATGAAAGAAAAGTTAGGTAATATGTTGTATTACTTTTTTCTTTTATTCTTTTTCCTACATTTCATACAAAACTGTGACATTCATGCTAAAAGTCTGTTAACATCACATGTTTTAATGAACAAAATATACCGCAGTGTATGATATGGCAAAAGTTCAGAATTCTCTTAGATTCACTCAGCTTTCTTAACAAATTTAATTTACCTTCGAAATGTAATTTTATAACAATATCATGCAATTACTTGTGTGACCTTTTCACTTTCTAGCAATTTTTGGTGAAATTAATCATTATATTCAAATCGTTTTTTTTTATCTCTAGACCTCGACTGGAAAGAGTTATATGAAAAACGTGTCTTCTATTATTTGCGTTGAAAATTACACCATTTTTGTTACTTGTAAAATTGTTTTTTAATTTAATAAAAATCAGTATTTATTGCGTATTATTAGTGGTATCAGTAATAATCTTTAGCCTTTAATGTTTTGTGATAGAAGTAAACGTAATTCCAAGAATAATGGGAGTATTTTCTATTATCGTTTTTACAGTATCCATAAAAGAAATAAAGGGAACACATGTTTTATCTTTACTACCATGTGTGTTATTATAATATATATTGTATGTTGTGAAGATATTTTTTAATGTTTTCTCAGGATGTAAAGGAAGTCTAATATTATGTAATACAATGTGGGATTAAACGTGTTATGCAAATAAAATAAGGATATGTGAAAGAGGAACTACATATTATAAAAATATTAATATAGCGGGTATTGTGGAACTAATTATCCTTAGTATTTTATGCGTCATTGTTGTAATATTGGTTGCATTTTATTGAACTTTTAGTTTAGGGAAATATCGCACATCGTGTAATATGAAGTGGTTATATTGCTAATCAAGTTAGTTGGGTTTCAGATTCATTTTAAGTGAAGGCGGTAAACTCTTCTGCGATATAATACTATACATTTTTATTCACTACCAGGATTTTCTAATCTTACATTTGGCCATGTTTTAATTGGTTTAATTAGTGTTTAAAATGAATGCACCGGAACATATTTGATGCGAAGAGAAAAATAATTGTAAGGCTGTCTCTCTGACGACGACGTATCATAAATGGTACAGAAACATAATGCTCGAATTAAAAGATGAAGAGTTTGGAAAATAATTGACCTTCCGAGAAAACAGTGATGATCTGGATCCGAGTTCAGAACTTAACTTCAAAATAAACATGTTTCTCTTTTATATATAATAATGGTAATAAGCAATTTGAAATTTTTTTGTAATATTGATATTTTGTATTATTATTTTCATGTCACTGTAGATGTCAATCCCAGAACGTTTATTGTTGTTGAAAAATAAAGTTTCGAAAACCCAAATCATTTCATGAATTAATTACACGTTCAGATCTGTCCCAGAAGAGGATCAATTCTACATATACTGCAGTAATATGTACAATAGTTTCAATGTATACACGATGTGGTTATTCTTTCTCGTGTTGGTGAATTCTGATATTAGGCGAAGGTTACCCATAAAACGTTGAACACACGTTCCGTCTCCGTCCAATACTCTCCTCGCTGGTGTGCACATCGCCTACTTGATCTCCCCTCTGTGTCCTCACGCCGGTCCCTGCTCGCGTCAGCGAGGGCGCAAATGCCTCTGATTAGGGTGACCCAGAACGGGACAGTGGTCGCCGGGGATGAGGTTGTCCATCAATCAAAACGCAAGCAGAGTGGGGAAGGGGGTGGTTTCAGATATTGGGTAAGGGTTGGTAAAGCGCTTATGAGATACTGCAAGACGAGAGCATCCTCGATGTTTCACAGTTGCCTCATGGGAGAATGAAACAACAAAGGGTATGCGGTACATAGCTACGTTTAACGGGTTCTTATCTTAATATGAGAGGTTTTTGATATTTCTTTTATTATTCATAAATGATTTGTGTACCAATAAGTTGAATGATTCTGCTTCACATAAAAAACACTTTTAGTTTTTTCTGTTAATGAGCACGATATATTTTTGAAAAGATAGGGGGTTTCTGACTTTTTTACTGAGGATATTAATTGAACAGTGAATGAATTTGACTCTGAAGGAAAGTTAATTCGTAGAACTTCCAACATGAAGATTGTAAAGAATGAAAAATTATGTTCAGTTTTGGAATCTACTTTTTGGTTCTGCATTTAGAGTTTCGTTTATTATTTTGTTTTATGTCCCGTAAAATATATTTTAGTAGTGAATGTACCCCACAGTTTTACTCGATGTCATTTGATCTTAAGTTTCACGTATGAAGAGATTGTTAATTACCAACTACTATTATCCTTCAAGCCTTAAAACTTCATCAAATCTTATCATCGTGATATATAAAAAAATACACATTTTTATGTATTTGTTACCTACGGTCGTGAAAGCGAAAAATAGTTAGTGTTTTGTGCAAAAATATATCGTACTAACTGTCAGATCGTCAAAACTCAAAGGTTATTCTTTCTGTGTGAAGCAGAATCATTCAACTTAATATAAGGACTGTTAAAATTGAATACATTGTTATACAAATCATATATAGACAAATTAAAGAAACATTACAGAACACATATATGAAGATATGCAACCCGTTAAACGTAGCTATGAATTGTGTATAATCTTAATTATTCAGAAATTTACCAAAGTTTCAAACACACGATCGTATCTTCATCGTAAGTATGCAATATAAATATATGATGTAGTTTATATTCTTATTACTTATGATCATTAAAGCCAGAATTATCGACTTCGGAATTATCTGTATGAAATGGAACCATTTCACTTAAAATATGATTTAGGTTCAAGTCTGATGAATTGTTTCGCAAGCTTTTTGTGAGATGTTATAGAAAACTACTCTGGTGGTAACTTCAGGTATTACGTTCTTTCGTGTCTGGCAAAAATGGTCTCCATTCCTGAAAATTGTGTGAAAATACCGAGAAGGAAAGATTCATTTTGTAATGGTGACTGTAAAATTGTTTTTGAATGGCAGAATAATTAAACGCGATTGATATACAAATATATTTAGTAAAATGAGTATTTAAACATTTGATTCTCCTTTGTGTATTGTCGCTTATGGTCATGACCAAACCTAAAAAAATTGAAAATACTGCATTATTTTGTGTTGTGTCATTAATATTGCGCAATATATGAGTGACGAGTTAATTGTTTTGAAAAATGTTTTATAATAATTAATTAAATAATTCCCGTAATAATGTAATTTAACTCAGTGATTTCCATAAAAGAAATAAAACCAGACGTGTTTTACCTAATGTGGAGAAATTGAAGGTATAATTTAATTACAGTTCATGTCATAAAGCATTTTGTAATGGTTATATTCTAACATTTATTTCTGTGACAGAACGTGAGCAGAGAATGAGAAAAACATCCTGTCAACGCACGTGCCATTCTCTGGAGACTCGCGCGACATCTAGGGCCGAGTGGATAAGGAGTGCGGTAGTGACGCGGAGTGTTGTTCGCGGGTGCATGGAGGTTTGCCGCTCTCCCGTACCCTCTAGCGAACTCTGGCTAAATATTGACTCACTCCGCGTATTCCTTGACTCTCTCAGGTGTATTCCGTGCACACATGAGTGTCTCCATACACATCAACACATTCTCACCAAAGCAAACTGGTCGATACCTCCACTTTCCTCACACGTGTTGTTTTAGAGAAGAAAAAATGAAACATTTTCCTACTTCCTTAAATACTATTTTTTCTTGGTACACTGTGTTGTATCGATGAAAATTAAAAGCTCGACATTTTCTTGCTCTTTTCTCCTCTCCCTTGTGGTTCGCAAGCACTATCACTTCCGGAAACTCCCGTATGCTTTGGCTGCATGCTGTTGTGACTCAGCGACGCTGCTCCCCTGCTATCGCGTCCGTCGCTCCAGGGATTCGGGCGACATTTTAAACTCCTCGTGTTTGTGCGCCGCCTGGCTTTCACACCTGTGCCCGCGATACGCTGGGCCCGCTCCCCACCATGGCTTCACGCAACGTTTCCCCGCAACGCTGTCGGTCTTCTCCCATTCAACACCCCGCGTCGCTTCTGCTCGCCTCTGATCGAAGAGTTCGGGAACAAATGTGGCCGGATGAAATACGGCGAGCCGGGCAAAGGACGGAAGTGGATTGGAGGGGTAGCTGGGGCAGGTTGCCACGAAGGGGTCTGTGAAAGGGGTGCTGGTCAGGACGGCCCATGAACACGCCGTAAATTACGTCCGGCTTATCCACATAAACAAGAGGAATAGAAGGGAATTTAAATATTCTTGCCATCCAGGGGCCGCTGGAGTGGCGTTAACTGTAGAGAGTGTGAAGTGGGGAGGGAGAAAATGGAAAAGAGCGGGGACGCGTAGAGGTATTGGGTGAGCCATTGCCAGCGATGGTTTATAATGCTCTCTACTGGTAAAATGTTTACACTACATTGTTTCCATATGAACCATCATTTCACGGGTATATATGATGTATACAATTAATATGGGGAAAATATTACAAGTCAACTGAGATACGATGAAAAAGTCTGACAGAAGTATGGTTCTGTCTGATGTTTACTTTCATTCATAAACGTTACTTTGTTGTGAGTTGAAACTGTATTCGTATTGTAGTTATTATAGTTTTCATATTCAGTTACATTTTTTCACAATACGATCTGCCTGTTTTGATATCCCAATTCCTTGTTTTACCATTTAATATAAATATACCATAAAACTCGTAAAAACTTATCCTAAAACAATTTTTTGCTTCCGGTTTCACTCTTTTAGGTTCTCAAGCAACAAAATGTATTAAATTTTGATTTCAACAATATTTTACTTCTACTTTTGATGCCACTTTTATCCTTTTTTTAATTTTCTGAATTACGTTTCTCACGTGAATAAAATAATATCGGTTTTCCTTCTTCTAATGAAGTACAAAATAATAATATTTAATTGAAAACCATAGTTCACAATTGTTTCAAATAGAAATGTAACGGAGAGATGAATGTGGTATTACATTACTCCTTCGAACGACCAGCGCAGAAACCATCGTAATTTTAATTCCATTGAACAGTTTCAATAGATGCACAGGTTAGCAACCTGATATGAAATTAAATACCCAAATAAAAGCAATGAAGAAATCGTGTGATAACATTATATAATGGGAAAATCAAATGTTTATTTGTTTATTCTATATCAACAATTTAATATCATTAAGTCAAATTGTACTTTGTTTCAGGTATGTGTACACGGACTGTTTAAGCTGTTAAAGAACTCTGGGTAAGTTCGTAAGTATCCATATTATAGCGAAGTTGAGAACAATTGTGGATCTTACTACACTGGTTCTCAAATTTTATATACGTGCCTCAAAAAATCATTTATCCAGTGTTTCAATTTTTGATGAACCAAATCTGTTTTCATAAACCATTGTTTTAATTATTTTATTTGCCCAAGGAAAAGGAAAAAAATCTAGAATAGATCGACCTTTTTTTGAAATTGGGAAGGAGAATACCATGTATGTACAAAGGACGGATGACGTAGTAGACTTTTATAATTTCATATAAAGTTAAGTATTGTTAATTTCATATAAAGTTAAGTATTGTTAATTTCATATAAAGTTAAGTATTGTTAATTTCATATAAAGTTAAGTATTGTGTGTCATTTAGGATTCTAGAAACTTGGCTAATATATCAAAGAAAATAATTTGACGAGATATAAGTGTACTTAATTACGATACAAACCTAGGAAAAAAATATTACGAGTAAATATTTGATTAATACCGCTGCTTATTGGTCAAAAGTTTGAACTTTTTGCATAAATACTAATATTGTTAGAAAAATAATGGTGCCATTGCAGTGTACTTTTCGACACATTTTCAGTATTTTTCTACCAAATCTCCAATAAAATATCTAAAAATGTTTTTTCAGTCAAATAAATAAGCTTTCTTTCACAAAAATTGTACTCAGATTTATTAATTTCAATTCATACTTCATTCTGCATTTCACACGAGTTTTAGAAATGTCATTTGAACCATTATTTTTTCTACACCCTTCAATTTTGAATTTAAGATAAATAACCTGTCTGTTTCCTTGATGGAGAGTAGGAAAAAGTGCATTAGCATCGAATAGCAAAGCAAGTAGTCCCTCAGCTATGATCCAGGGAGACCATTTGGACTTTGGGTAACTGTCAGCTGTGACAGGGAGAACTGGACTCCGCACTGTGGTGTTAAAGGAGGTGGTTTACCTCCTATACCATAAGTGTAGGGAGATGTGTCCACATATGTCGGTCAGCTCAAGAGAGAATGCGCCGGGGCACTATGTACCTCGTATACATTCTTTGTACATCAGTGAATGGTATGGAAACGGAGTGGGGGCTACACGCGCACCGCTCTGGATTAAATCCAGAGAAGCGCGCGATTTCAAATCCATCGGACCACTCATCTCCGACACAGTATGAAGAATTTGCGGGGATTAAAAATGTCACAAAAACAATGTCGTCAAATAAAGGTTAATATCAAGTAGTTTATGATGTCTCAATTATTGAAACATACATTTTCCCATTTTGCTCTAAGAGAATCCACAACTATAAAAACGTAAGAACACGGTTTTCAAAAATAATTGTTAAGATATCACGATTGTCTGGAATTTCTAAAAATGAACTAAAATATATTTTCTTTGAGTTAACTGGAATATTATATTTCCCGATTAAACGGGAAGCGCTCTTTACATTGCGCAGTATTTCGCCGTGACGAAAACGATGACGAGTCTTTATCGATTATTCTTTTAAGAAAAATGGATGAACGTTATGTTCATTAATAATAATAATAATAATAATAATAATAATAATAATAAATTTATTGTCAAAAAACAGTACAGACTGCGTATGACCACGTGGAGGACAATAAATTTATTATTATTATTATTATTATTTTTTACAAAATTATTAGTAGTTTCTATAAATTACTGGAATTAATGCTTTCATTGAAAAGGATACATTGTTACTTATTGAGTGAGAGTTCTGTGAAGTAGGACGATCTTCACAAGGCACTGAGTAGACACTCGTCAACATGTATGACTTTAGATGAGTGCTCTAGCTCNATAGATTATTCTGAGTATAGTGTTTAAAAATCATAAGAGTTGAAAAAACACTAAATTCACGATTTATTGTTACAATAAACACGCCCCTAGACAAAGCCTAGAGAACCTGTATAAGAAATCCGCCTCTACCCGAAGGAAAAACGGATTAACATGCATTAACATGCATTAAAAATGCATTAACAACATCGAATCCTTTCAAGCAGACAAGATTTGCTATTTAAAAACATACAAGAGAAATACTATGTACGTATTTTCTCCTGTGTGTCCGGTAACTGTTCCCGAAGGAGGAAGAAATGCGCGAACATGCCGGCGGCGTGGTGGACAGGTGGCAGCTGATAAGTGCTCGGCCGAGGCCAAGGGAACTGGTAGCTGTGAGGTAGCAGCCGGTGCTGACGGGCAGCGCTCGTGGAAGAGCAAGGCATTAGTTCGTTGCTTCTGACGGTGATCTCGTCTGCGCTGTAGTGCAGTCGTCTTTATGCACTCGCCCTACTGCCTTGCGCGACCGCATACATGAGGGCTTCTTGATTCTTCAGCCAGTACCTCTCGTTAGTTGGCTAGAACTGGTTCTGCTCCATTCACAGCAGTTGTGTTGTGCCTTTCCAAGCAAAAACTAATTAGGATGAAAAATTCTCGTTGTTTAATGTAATAAAGAATACAGATTTAAGACATAAATGGTTCACAATTCTGTGATGTCTTTTGGGTGGAAAGTCAAGTTTGTAAAAATATTTTACAAACGCAGCACATTGACATTGATAGAACGTGACAATCGCGGTTTTGGGCAAATACCAATAAAGAAGAAATAGAATTGATTCAAGTAAGTTATTGTTAATAGCGCCATTTTTTTAATTTTTTTGTTGCCACTAAAAGTTCAAAAGAGTCGACATTGACAAAGATTAAATGAAAATTAACTACCTGTACTCACGTAATGATACCAGCATTTTAAATTATATATTTATTGGAATATGATATGGTGTTCTGTATTTTTATGACATATATTGCCACTGTACATGATGCTAGGGTAAATTTCCGTTCAAAGCCCTAAATGGTAAATTTCTAGTGAAGATATATTGACAGTGAAATCTCAGGGATGTTTGTATTTAGTTTGATGTGGTATTAGCTATTTTTCAGTGATTCAGCACTGACGCACATTGTACAGCGATCTGAAAAGAAATGCAATTGGAAGTTTTCTTTCGTATTTTTCAGTGCATAATAAATTTGCGTACTATTTTCTGATTTATGTTAAATTGAGTAGTTGTAAGATGAGGTAATTGTTATTTTCTGTGAGTCAGTATTCACGTATCATGTGTAACAATTTGCGATATGATTGTTACAATATGATGTGTTGGGTGGTCTTTTTTGTATCGTATATTGACGTACAAAGTGCAGCCGTGGGATGTGTTATGATAATTGATTCTATTAGCATTGCGTCTTTCAATTAATACTCAAAAAAACTAAATACAAGGTATTTCTGCGGAACAATAACTTCAAGATCCGGCAGAATTTTATAGTTTTTTCCACAAAAATTTGAGAGCAACATTTGTGAAATATTTCCTTTTTTATCTTTTCTCAAATTATTTTTACCTTCGATGCAAAAAAATATTATTATGTACCCATCCATTAACAGCATCTGTGAAAACAGCTATGATCAATGAAAACAGGGGGGTTGCCTGTTTTTACGTTTTGATTTTCATACTGAATTGAAAGTATGTTCCTAAGTATTACTACGCGAAGCTTGTCTGATAATTATGGTGCTACCCTCCAAAAAATATTACGAAGGGTGTTTCGGCACACATAATTCTCCTCGGTTGGTAATTACGCTTGCCCTAAGTGAGGGTACCTGCTTCTAAGCACCTGTCAGCGAGGCTCGTTTGGCACCCTCTCACCCCCAAAAGTGCAGGCTACGGGGGCCTGCCTTTGTTCCGCGGAATACCTTTCACTAGGCAGCGCGCAATTCCTGCATCTTCCATTTACCCAAATTTGCACGCATTAGCATTGAGCTTCCTTAGCCCGCCGTAAGATAGTGTCAGTAGACGGGCATCCCTTCACCTTTTCAGCACCCCACCTGATCTTCTTTACCCTCGCACCACGTCTCAATCGTCCACCACACGTCCACTCCGACGGACATACTTGTTCGCTCCAGTAGCCACCCGACTTCAAAGTCGGTCTTTCCTTTCTAAGTCTGATTACTTAGTTATTTTTATTTAATTTTCTATTCGTTTTATTATAGAGCGAGTAACATAAAGTCGTATTGTTAAATTACATTTAAGAGCACCATCACAAGTTGCCGCACGCGACCGGGATTTTCTCCCATTCTGTATTTCCATTCGTGCGCGCGTATGCTTCTTATTACTATATTTCAATTCGCGCCCGCCAACTTAGCGTGTGCATCATTGTACTCCCATGCGAGTGCGTGTCCCGGAACTTCAAGACATCGAGCTACAGACCGAAGACAACGCCAGCTGGACTCCAAAGATTGAGTATTACCATTTAAGTTCTTGACGTACTGTGTTTGGTGACAATCCACGTATTGAATATGTGTGGGTTTTCATGACTTGAAACAAGAACTGCTCCGTAATAATTGGTTACATGTGTTCCTTTTGTTATCAGTTATTTCAATGGTTCTCTAAATGGTCTCGTCAGTGTAATCTAGAGCAGAACACTTTTCTTTCTTATTGAGAGACAGATCCCCACTGATTGTATCAAATTCAGAAAGAAAATAGAATATAAAACATTACGGAGTGGCAAGATCTTGAACACTTGATTAAATGCACCCGTAATAAAGAACCTTTCATTCTAATAATAAGTCATTTGGTTCTTGGATATTTCTTTCACTTTATCAAACAGTACTTCTATGTAATAATGAAATACGCAATGTTGTGTTGATCAAAATGCACCATTAATATAAGGATTTTCGTTCTAATCATAAGTCTTGTTGACTCTTGGATATTTATTTCACTTTACCAAGCAGTAATTCTATGTAATACTGAAATACACAAGTAGTATGTGTATTGATGGATAATGGTGTGCCAATTGTGTAATTATCTAGAAAGATTACTGATTTAGTGATACTTAAATTCGTATGTAACAATTCTGCTTAATCCAATTTTTGATTGCTCAATTGTTTCTTGTTTATGTATTTTTTAGTTTAATAAGTCAAGAGTGAATTCAATGTTTATTTCCTTTATCACATACAATGTTGTGACGAAATTCAATTCATTAAATTTATGAGGGTTATTTTTTATCTTTTCCTTATTGTACATCCCTCAAATTGCTTCCTTAGAAGCTGGTCCTCCGTCTTCATAAATCTGTTGTGTTCATTGACATCCGCCAGAGGATTTCCCAATCATTTGTACGTCGCCCCGGAACAAAGGGTATGCAATTTCGGTGATCATACATATCTTATTTGATCATTTCTTCTATGATCCAAATATGTGTTGAATAATTGTAAGGACATAAAATATTATTGTATTATGAAATTTTTGTAATACATGTATTATTTATGTTTATGAACAGGTATAGTTATGTCATATATCGATATTATAATTAGATTGGTAACATATTTATTGGTTCTACGATCCATTAATTATTTATTGACTTAAAAGTAAATGTTGTCCTACATTTTCAGTGTCATTTCTTAATTCCAATAACCAGAAGAATAATGTAAAATCTAGAAACTAGACTGTCTGACACTTGTAGACGGGAAAGAAATTACGTGTTTAATGCTCTTCTCTACATAGATATGTTTCATTAGAATTGTATTTCTAATTAAAATTAAATTTTTATCCAGTTATATTTCAGGTGAATTGTAACTAGGACAAAATGAATTTTTTTTAAAGTAATATTTTAAAATCATAAGAATAATAGTATATTATGTATATAGAAAATTTATTAATTGAGATATATAAAGAAAACACAAGAAAAATTTCTGAAAAGAAAGATTTGTACATTTTTATTGTAGTATGGTATAATCAAATTTAAAATGTGCGTTGCAACATTGTTGAGATGTGTGCAAACATTTTCCTACAAGCTGCTTTCTTTTAAGCATACAACAAAATCCTTTTGTACTATCATTTCATTTCATTTAGAACTTTCTACGGTTTGAAAGAGCTCATAAAAAATGTTCCGAAGTAAAAATATTAATGATTTAATTAATAAAAATATTAATGAATTAATATAACTTTTCATGTTATTATATTTCAGGGATGAGAATCTGAAAACAATATAGGAAATGACACATAGCCCAAAATATTCCGCAAAATCTTATTAACTCAAAAATAATAGGAAACATCAATTTCCAGTATCAGCAAAAAATATGTATCTGTATTCCGCAAAAAAATTGTTTATCAATATGGCGTGCTATAATAATTGCGTCGTCATAATGTATTCCCAGAATTGTAAAGCATTGACATAAAATGCGCTTCTACCAAAGAATAAATTATATATATATATATTTTTTTTAAACACAATGTTTCCGATGAATCGCATTGAATGGAATATAATTTAAATATAGAATTACTGGAAATTTATCTCATGACAAGTCGAAAAAAAAGAATTTACGTTTCAGAAATAACATTTTATATTTAATATTTTCGTGTTGTTTATTATCAAATCAGACAAGCTCCAGATATTGAATTTTTTAAATAATATCATTGCTTTTGGTATTTGGGGTATCCATTTGAAACAAATTTCGATTGCAATATATAAGTACCCATAATTTTATTTTTAGATATACAAATGTTATTATTTTTGTATTTGCGCACATTAATGAATAGTTGAATGATAATAATCCCACTTCTCAATATAGTTTTCTTTAAAATTTCAACTTGTTGACCCTTAGAACTTTTTCTTGTGCCTTTGGTATTCAGAAAAAATGAATTGTAACTAAAAAAGGAACATATATATCGAAAAAAATTTCAAAAAGGAAATTCTATTACGATTAGTGTTACGTTAGAGAGTTAAATTATACTATTTTACATGTTCTTAAGAAAATGAAATTACGAAAAACGTTTTACATCATGCGTCATAAAAATACAAGAGTATTCTTCTCATAAATATTATGTAAGACTAGCATATCTAAAATTTGATTCAAGGGAGAACAAGTGTTTCATTCTTGTAATGAATAGGCAGAATAGCAAACGGATAAACTGAAAATAACTTTTGATATAGATGAAGTTTCGTCAAGTAACAATTAACTTTAAAAATCAAACAAATTGACTTCTCATTGTAATTTTTTTATTATATTAACTAATTCCATATGTTGTAAAGTTATTTACATTATTTATATTGGTTTATTAATATCGAGGAATGTTTTCATTGGGATTTCACATATTTTTGTAAGGTAGTACATTGCATTTTTATTGTGCTTCAGATTCATTTTTACTACGTAATTCCATAATAAACTCATCTCCACGTTTTCAGGGATACAAACATTGATTATTTTTCTTCCCCTTTGCTAGTGTCGTAACCTATTAATTCACCAAATATCAAGATCTACTTGCTGAGGATGTTGATAAGTCAGCAAGTGATGAATCTACCAGAAATTGACTTTGCTTACTTTAGGGAGTATGAGTAGAGAATTTGCAATAAATGTATCATGTTAAGAGTTTAGAATTCTCATGATCTTCCAAAGTGAGGGTTATAACCAGGGGAAAGGGAAGATCACCACCCGGGCCCCTCTAGAATTTTTTAAAAGTTGTGATGCAAGTAATTTACCCGCATAAAATATTGCTAATGTACAATTTGCTAACTAATTAAAAATATAAATAAAACAATTGAATAGATTTTAAAAAGAATTAGGACGAACAACTTTAAAGGTAATATCAATAAATGTTGAATTATTATGAATTGGCATAGTTGAATGAGAAATCTGGGTCCTTTCCGTCTACCAACCTAATTGCAGGGTGCACGCTTTAGCCCTCTAACCTCCAGTGAAAATGCAAGGGGTGTCAAAATATGTTCTCTAAATATACTCACGTGATCGTCAATATATCTTGGAACTTCGGAGGGTGAAAAGTGCGCGAACCGTTTGTTGGAAAGGATGTACGGCATAAGCTCGACAGCTTTATCTTGGGAAGCGCAGTGCCATCCATCCAGATTTATTTACAGACATGACATGTGTACGCTCCTTACAAACATGTAAATCAATAAGTTGAATACTTCTTATACTAGTTTCACTATTCTTTATTAATTATAATAATTAGAGCGAAAGCTTTTACGCAGTCGTAGGGTTCAGAATAAAAAAACAAAAAGAGACGATGACGATAATAATAATAATAATAGTGAATATGGATTTTTAAAATCATATGTATTAAAATAGTAATCTGTATATATAGTTTTTGTTTTCATCCGCAGGTCAATGCCTTCAAATAATACGTTTGATTATGCTCACATATTTTGTCATGTATCTGTGGATTCCATTTCTAATGTGAAGGTTACTAATCCTCCTTCACTCTACTTCCTTCTCCACCCATTATTCGCCTACGTCCTTACACATCACCTTTAAGCTGTGGCACCTGTGAGCGTGTGACGAACCACCTCTATTACCGTCGTTGCACAGCGGAGTACTTACTTCTGGGTGAAACCTGACCAAAAGTATATTACCCCCTAAATTTGGCGAATTAAGACAATCATTTTACGTATATAAAAATGGTACGTCCATTAGTTTTTGTTAAGAAAATTTGTCTTCATTGGCAAAATTTACGAGGTAAAACGTTTTGGTCAGGTTCGGCCTGGAAGTTCTCCACTGTGCGACAGCGACAGCGACAGCGACAGCGGTGGCTCGTCACGCGCCTATAGGTGCCACAGCTTTAGTCTTCACCTCTGGTTGTGCGGACGCTCAGTATTTTGGCGTCCTGAAATCCTAGCCTTGACATTCCACGTTCACAATTGGAATAATGGTGCCTCCTCCCTCGCGGAGGGATGATCCTCCGCACCCACTTCTTCCTCACTCCATTTTAAATTCATTCACCTCCCTTCTTTTGTCCGTCGCTCGAATCCACGGCGACGCAACCAAACGAAAGTCGGTGAGCACGTCTTCAGTTTCTGAGCTGGCGCCAAACACGTCATCCAACCCTCAGCCGCCATCAGTTACTCCACTTTCCAAATCCTGGATTTCCTATCCACGCCCCATCCTGGCCTGGATTTTGCTCCGGATTTCCCCCGGGTAGTGGCGGATTTTCTTTGGGCGAAAATGTCATTAATACCTTTGTTTTATTAATTTTGAATTTTTACAGCACAATATATCTGCAATTTGTTTTGTAATAATAAATAGATAACAGTACGTATTTATTTAATAATTTCTTTTATAAATAGTAAATCTGCCACTGCCCTTGGGTCCTTGATCGGAAGGGATGGGATGGTCTCTTGCTGGTCTCCGGAGAGTAACTTTTCCCACACGAGGTCGGACGCAGTTTACAATTGCTTATTTGACAATAAAGTTAATAAAGTTTGTACAATTTATCTCTGCAGATACTAGATCACTCAGATCGTAGTCAAGACTGCGATGACTAATAAGACTACTTTCTCCCCATGCCCTTTCACACACCAATAAGGTCTCGGCCAACTGCCAATTTTATAGCACCATAGAGCGGAAGATTCAGAATTTTGCAATGTGTCTAACGCTAGGATCTTAAATAATTACTTTTTTATTCGGCAAAAAAAGGCGTTCCTTCTCACCCCAAACATATTCTGGAAGAAAATGTAGGTTTTTTGAGTAAAATACATTTTTTACTCATACAGTTTAGTTTTTAAAGCAAGCTTATGCAAAACAATAGTTTCTGGAATCTTTTTTTATCTGTAGAGAGAGTGTTTTTCTGTTGGAACAGTGAGTCTATTTTTTACATTTATTTTTTATTCAAAAACCTTGCTGACAAAGAATTTTATCCTTCACTGTCTTTGTAAAATATTCAAATATTTCTCGCCAAACTAAAACAGGTTTCTTATATAACATGACGTGAACTGGTTTCTCGTTTACTTACAACGGCTTTATAGTAGCTCACTTAAAACTGAAATAACAGAATTACAGTCCGCAAAGTTTGGAGAATAAACGTTCTCATTTCCTTTCTTCTTGTTCCCTTCACGTAGTATTAGTAGGGTCTAACTATAAAAGTTGTTAATGACTTCCAGGAATTGCAAATTAATGATCCACAAGTGAGTTGAAAACGTCGTTCTTAATGCTTACACATTATGTATGTATCTGAAGAAGCTCGATTGTTTCCAACGTAATACACTCAAACAAACGATCCTTAATACAATGTGCATTATTGTTCTATGTACCTCAGATGATGTTGCTTCGCTATAATTCTGACACCTTTTACTTCTCCTGTTTTAACGATAGTATTAATTGCAAATAAGTAATTGTTCGAACAAATATACCGTTTTACATGAATATAAAATGTTATTTACTGCCTCTAATACTATTTCTTCATTCAAAACTAATAGAGTAATCGTCAAAGTCTCCATAAACTCGTAAAAGAATAAAGACATTAGTTTTGTGAAATGAATTTTCCCAGTTCAAATCCTTATGGATTTAATGTAGATTCATTAATGATATTTGTAACCTACGTGCAAACTCTAATACACATTAAAAAATAATGTCGCGTGTGTTTCCCTTTCTCCTGAGATCGTAATGGGAGGGTAAAGAGGTAACAATGGAAATGTATTAAATCAGATAACTCATTAATCCAAAACTCCAACTGTCACCTAATAATTTTATTTGACTTTTCATCTATACTTTACAAGACTAAGTTTCGACATATCGAGTGTCGTAACATCTCTATTGTAAACTGAATAATGAGAACTTCATATACATATTTTTTTCGTGTTTTCAATCATCTGTACGCTGGATATCCCCAGATGAAAGAGAACTTCTTGCAGAACTATATGCGTTCGTGCATTGTGAGTGGATGAATAATTTCAGTTTTACTTCCTTACGATCGGAATTTTGTAAGATGTCCTCGTTAAATGATCCTTCTCGCTATTTATTGAGAACTATATCTAAAAAGATGTTGACGCGTGTCTTTCTGCCACGAACGATGTCTTCTTTTCACCTGCGAATTGGTATTATCCAATCTTTCCTTACGATATTTTGATTTCCGTTTTTGAGCTGGACATGTTTTGTTCCATTTGCGCACGGTTTCCTTGAGTAAGTGTACTCACTGCTGTGTTACCTCACGCGTCCAACCTCTTCTGAGCCACATTTCAGCTAAATGCGTGCACGAATCGGCAACTACTATCCTAACCAAAACAAATTCCGTGTTTTATTTACCACTCGTCCACCAAACCATGATAAAATAAGCTAAATTTCTTGTATCTAGCTTTCAAGTGAATCCTTCTGTACGCGAGTGTGAACTAAGATATCTGTTATTTTTGTTCCGATAGTGAGTCAATGTTTTTAGAAAAGTGCCATCAAACCATGCGTGTAGATCGAGCAGTCGCACAGTACGTGCCGCTGACGGAACCTAGCCTCCACCCTGCACCCCCCCCCCCACACGCTTTCTTCGCAGGAGCACTGACCCTGAGAGACATTGCGGGGGAGGCGCGTGGCCCGGAGATGTTGACGACGAAGCGAACTTGCCACCCTCGGAAGCCCTCCTACTCGTGTTTTCGAGCGAATACAAATTACTCGGGAGGCCAGAAGAAGAGACACATGTGGCTGTGTATTTACTTCCACGGAGGTAAAAGACCGAGACAATGTGAATTTAATGGCGGACTTGGAAAACTTTCCATCTGGGGGTTCTCTTTTCTCTTGGCACCGTTGCCACACACTCCTGTAATAATTCAAGACTTCATTTTCCCTGTGCGCAATCTTAAAAATTGAGGAAAATGTGTTATTGTAGAGAGAATTTCGTTTCCTAAACGCATGATATAAATTTACTATATAAATGAACTTCTCAGGACATATAATTGGATTTAAGTAATTTAGTTTCATCCGTCAATATTAAATATTTACTTGCAAATTAATTATTGTATGAAATTATTCATTGCTTGATTCAACCTTAATAATATTTGAAAAAAATCTTTGAATCCTCTAGAATGAACGCTTACACGAGACTCGAAATTATCACGGTCAACTGGACTAAAGCATAATCTGCTCATCATGTCGTATCTTTCCTCCTCCATACTAATTCGTCTTACCTAAAAAGTGATGGTTTAAAATGAAGAAATTTAAGTGCATAAAAAATATTTTTGCTGAAACAAATTTCCGTTTTAGCACATTCAGTGTATTTTAAGACGTAAAATAAACATTTCCCATTTATCGGTATTACATACATCTTTTATCTAAATAAATCTTTTTATCAGCATATGCGTTAACATTAGCACAATGATGTCTTGCAGGTATACATCGTATTTTTGCTGTGCCATCCTTATAGACATTTAAAATGTCTCTCATTAAAAAAAAATCTACAGTAAACTCTCAGGATATTTAAATCGCTTTTTCTCTACTCATATAACAGTGGAGTTGACTTTCCAAGTATTATATTTATTTATTGTAACTTAATTTCTGTATTATGTTTTGTGTTATGTTGTCATATATTTGGAATGAATGCAGTGAACTGAAACTTGCCTCAACACAGTCGAAAAGAAGCAAGTCCAAGACTGCAATCATGGAATATCGATACTTGAAGATCATTTTTGAATCCATGATTAATGACATAGTCACATTATATAAGACCAACACGATAGAAACATAATACAAATTAAGATGAACATATTATTAAGAGACGAGATGTGGCTTAATTCATTGTTTTGTGAGGAGAAGAATAAAATGTTCTTGCAGTGAAGGAATAAAGTTTATCGAATACAGTAAAAGTTAGATATTCTTATCGCATTTTCTTTAAAGAAGCTAAACGCTATGTAATACACGCCAACCTAAATGTTCAATGAGTTTTTAATTAAGAAATAATTAAATAAATAAGTATTAAGAAATATTGTCACAAAATCTTTACCACAGGTTTCTCTTTCTTTAAACGGAACACGATTAAAAAGTGTTAGGAATACAAAATTCTTAGGTCTCCATATTGAAGATAACCTCAAATGGAATTGTCACGTTGACAATCTTAATTCCCAATTAAGAAAATTGTGTCACATATTCCGAATATTAGTTAATGTAGTTAGTCCGCATATTTCCCGTTGCGTATATTTTGCAAACGTTTATTCCCATTTACGTTACGACATTACCTTCTGGGGCAATTCCAGTTAGAGTATTCAAACTTTCAGAAGGGGATAGTTCGGACAATTTGTAAATCCCACCCCCGAAACTCTTGTAAACCTTTATTCAAGGAATTAAATAAGTTAACACTTCCCTGCATTTATATTTATGAAACGGTCTTGTTTGTTAAGACCGAATTACTGAAGTGCCACCCTTGCTTTATACGAAACAGTCTCGTACACGAACACAAGACTCGCAATAGTAATAATATTCATCGGTCTAGAGTGTCAACCACTCTTTGCCAAAAAGGACCGCATCATTCGGGAATAGTTCTATATAATTCCCTGCCCAAGAATATAAAATATATTATGAAATTGAATATCTTCGAATCCGCGGTTAAAAACTACCTCCTGCACCAGTGTTTCTACAATGTAAAAGAATTTATTTGTTTTAATGAAAGCTAAATCCGTCATGTACTTTATCATGCCATTTCCGTAATACTTTTAAAATAACTTATAACAATTTCAAAAACTATTTTCTTGCATGATTGTGTTGTGACTTACGATTCATATTAATTTAGTTTTATGTGTACACAATTTTGGCACGGTTGTGTACATTAATTGTGTTGCTCCAACCTGGCCCGGGTTTTTTTCGGTTTTACTTCAGTTAGAGGCGGATTTCTTATACAGGTTCTCTAGACTTTTGTCTAGGGGCGCGATTATTGAAACAATAAATCGTTACACAATAAATCGAATAATATTGACATTCTATTAGTATTATAACTCGCAGCTAACTTTTTATCTTATCTAGGAATTTTTGCTGAATTTTTTGAATCCGCCTCTGCCTTAGGGCCCTTGATCGGAATTGATGGGATGGTCCCTTGCTTGCTTCCGGAGAGTAAATTAGTTTTTTTTTCCTCCACGTGGTCATACGCAGTTTGTACTGTTTTTTGACAATAAATTTATTTATTTATTTACGTTAATTTAGTGTTATTTCAATTCTTTTGATTTGTGAACACTATACCGAAATCTATAGTTCGACCCGTGGCGTAGCATCATATCCATCCCCATACACCGACCCCACATGAATTGGGAATAATAAGGCTAGGTAGTTATAAGTCTTTGTATTATTAAAGATCGTAAGTCTTTCATTAATTAGATTGTCTTTGTAAACAACGAATGACGATCGAAAATTTAGGATAGCAGTGAAACTCACAACGGTCGGAATACACACCTCGAAATGGATAGTGATATTCACAGCAACACGTATATATTCAAAGTCAAGTTGCTGTAACGAAAAAAATGGCTTCCTAACACGAATTTCCAACTAATACGAATTAAGTAATATCCGAATAAATATAAATTGTAGTCACTAAAGCGACTATTTGCTGTAAAAATACAAATGAATAACTCAACAAACCAAGACACAGATTAATATTCGTTCTACATGCTCGATGCAGAAAGAACAGAATAGTACCGCAGGAACAAGTGAATTTAATTGATGGCCCATGATGCCGATATATTTAAGTTTTCAGAAAATCGGATGTCCTGTCGGCATAACGCAAGGGTTCTAATATTATTACTCGAATATGGCGAAGAAAAAGCCTTGACTACCCTGTGTACAAACCCTGTGTCAAGACAGTTGAACTGGAAATAAATAAATAAATAAATAGATTAATTAATTAATTGTCAAGAGAGCAGTTACAAACTGCCTATGACCGCGTTTAGGCAATTAACTACTTTACTGCTACTATTTTACAATAAACTAATAAACACATTGCGTTCCCGTTCATGTTTCTCTTCCTCAGGTTAAATTTTCTCTGACCTCGAGTATACTCCTTCATCACTAACGATTAGAAAGTGCGAATATCCTTCCCTGTTCCTCAGCTTTGTTCTTTCCCTGGCTCTAAGCTCACAAGTTTTCGCTATAATATCTCTTACATTCAGTATATTTTTATTTTATCATGACCCACTACATGAGACTATATTTTCTTTGATCGGTGATTTGCCTTGACAGGTTAGTAACTTAACTGTTCTTGAAACATCATTGATATGAAGTGATCTACACTAGCAGTTCCAGAGAGATACGAAAATCTATGTTGTAATTTGATGTTGCATGTGTATAGAATTAATGGGAATGAGAAGTTCGGCTTTGCGGATTTACTAAGATTTATGTTTCCGATCATGGTTCGTTGTTTCACCATATAATGATTTGTCACAGCAATCTTCAAAACTCTGGAAACCTATTAATTCGTTTGTTTCATTTCCGCATGAGCAGATACACTCAATAGCGCCCTCCTCCGAAGACATCTCATCTCGTAGTGACTCCTCGAACCCCGCGGGGCTCTCCCCTCGCGCGTCTGTTTGCGCAGCTGATAACATTGTTTGCGCCCCACCTCCCACCCGATAGGCTCCTAGTGGGGACTCCCGCCACCAGCACTCGTGACCCTCCCCCGCCACCGAGCGCCTCATGCCACGACCACTGGGTCTCTGCACAACCCCTCGCGACCTCCCACATCCACTTCGCGTACGCGCTCTTCTTCCCCTTCTCCACTTCGCAGCCGAGGGGCGTACGAAAATGACCACGGCAAATTTGAACATTCGCCTTGCATTACGATAAGACTACATATATTATTTGTCTAACGTTGGTATTTCAGTTGAATAAGATAATTCATTTGTAATTGCAATACGAGTTCGAAATGGGACAAATAAATTTCGTGATCCGTGACAAGTTATGTTTGCCAAATGTATGAAAGTAAAAACATATTTTACGAGAGACCAATGTTTTACTCTCAACACATTAAATTATCATTTTGGTGAGAATCTTTCATGTAGATTCCAGAATAAGAGAGAGAATGTAAATAAAATATAATAAGATTGCATTGGGAAAGAAAATATGCGTTTAAAGCAACACATTATTGACAGGCGATGACTTGCATTCGCAATAATTAATACATCAGTTTTCCTGAATCCAACCTACGGAGATTATTCTATTCTCTACAAGAGTATAGATGCTCAACTGGAATATGAACAAAAGTAACTGTTAGGAAATAGCAAGTAAAACATTTTGAAACGAAAACCTTTGCTCGAATAAATTGAAAACAGGATTTTATCTAAGCAAAGGTTTGTTCACTCCAACTAACGTTATATCATTCCATATTCAGGTGTTGAGAAGCTGCAAATACTGTATGTGATTTGTGTACGCGTGAAGGCGTGCACCCTACGCGAGAAATATCAATTATTAAAAATAACTAATGTAGCAATTCGATTTTTTGACCCATATCCTTCTTCTTCTTCAACCCAGCCTTTTCCCACTCCATGTGGGGTCGGCGAATGGGGATGGATATATGATGCTTCGTTGGGGAATACTAGGGTGCCGGATGCCCTTCCTGCCGCACCTCCCCTGAAGCGGTCATTATGAATGACATGGGGTGAATGATTATGAGTGAATGTTGTGGTGGAATGATAGGCAGGGGAAACGGGAGTACCCCGAGGAAACCTGCCGCGAACACCGCTCCATCCACCACCTCGGATTCTACTTGGATCGGACCGGGTTTGAACCAGAGGTAGAAGGCGACTGCGTTAGGCACTACGCCACGGATCGACCCGATTTTTTTACCCATATATTTCAACAAAACCGCCATTATTTCATTGATATACTAATAAATTCTCAATAATTCCTGGAGTGTATGTCTGTTCGCAAAGCACGTGATCGAGGGGAGGATGATTTTGACTTTTTGAATTTTTATGTGAAAAAACTCGATATATCGATATGATATTTTGTCGTTCCTTTTTGATTTATGTAATATGCTGAAGAATGATTTGCAGTAGGTTTTATGACAATTATGTAACATAAAAACTGCTTTTTTGTGTACATTTGACTCTAAATTGTGTTATATTTCTAATTTCAGAAGCTCCGATTTTACTATTGGCTACCGTTCATTTTATTGGAATTCAGAAGCTCGTTTAAAAGTTTATTTTTCTCCCTGTCTATAGATGGAGTGTACTGAAGTGTTTCGAGTAGAAAGCATAACGAGCAAAACTTGATTAATGGAGATAATTCAATGTGAGCAGAGTTTCAATTAACTTTCCACAAATCTTTCGGAAATAACTTGCGTCTAAAATGACGGTCGAAATTATTCTTGAGCGATTTATTTTTCTTTTACGTATAATAAAATGTTGATGAACTTCGTAGATTTGAGCAACGTATCGCGTATGTCTGAAGCGACGCGATATGAATGTGAAGGGTCCGTAACGGTGAGGTGCTCCACTCACACTCACAGCATAAGAATATCCGATGTCACGTGTGGATACATTCCACTTTACGACACAGTTCCTGTGTAAAGAAACGGAAAAGTTATAGTATAAGATAAAGGAACACGTCGAAGGCTTTTGTATTGTAGTTTGTTTCTTGTTGTGAAAAGTGCTTGATCGGCTGGCAGCAGAAACACGATACGGGAACGATGTACATTTGTCAACGTCAGTTGCCAAAATTGCAACACATCTGCTTTCGTTGCGAAAAAGTGTCTGTGAAGACCATCTATCATCAACGCGTGTCAGAATGATGGTATCTACTAGCGTCTGCAATTGCGGAGACGATTAAACAGTATCGCTTGGGCACAAAATGAAAAGGGAAAACATGCATATTTAGCAGAAATATCCGCTTTGAATGAACTCGAGTAAATGTTCAGTATAATGAAACTACGCGTGAAAATTATCATAATTCCCCGTGCGTTTATGGTTACAACGATAGTAAATGTATCGAATAATTTGTGTTTTTACGTATGTTTTAAGTTATCAGGCAAATAAAATAAATTAACAGTAAAGAAGGACCTATAGTGAGCAAGTAATCGATGTGAACAATGTGCAAAAATTAGCCAGATGTTTCACCACGTCCAATGTAGAAAACTATATCAATAACGTGGCAAGCGACCTCAGTTGAGAAATGTCAGGGTGAGGGCTTCTTTTTCAATATAATCCGAGAGGAATAATATAACCCTGGTGAGTGAAATACCCTTAGTTTCATGTATGTTTGCATCATAGATGTACATTATCTATGAAATACATTGAAAGTACTTTTAAGCGTTTCGTTGAAGATAGATTTTTGATTGATTAAATGGTAGCTTTGATCTTCACGAAAATAAATCTATTACATGTATATTAACTAACACATTTCTCTTTTCGTTTATCCTACATTTACAAATAAGGTAAAGAATATACGGGTGCTAGATTTATGCTCATTCAGATTTCATTCAACTCTAGCAGCGGTCTCATGACGCCGTTGATGACATGCGGGTCAGAGTGGTAGTCAGTTACTAGACCCTGTGGGGTATTATCAATAACGTTTTCAAACCTTCCCCCCTTCTTGTCCAGTTTCAACTCCTAGTTCAGCCGTCCAGAGCACCATTTTGGTGGTATACGTTGATGTTGCAGCAAGTTATAATTCTGAAGCACAACTAGAACAAATTTGTTGAGAGTTTAGTCGAATTCAGAACTCATGTTAAGACATTGATGAAGTTCCCCTTCTCTTCACTTTGCTTCACTGGCTCAAGTTTAATGCGTTAGTAAAGGTTTCGTGATTGATGTCCCTCAATAATTTCCCGAAAAGATTAACTATACAGAGACATTAATAATGACTTTCCCAGTAATGTTAGAAATGTTCATTGACTCTTATGCTTAGAAGTCACTTAGGTACAAGCATTTATGTTTCATATGCAGTGATAAAGGGAATAAAATGTGAACCTACATTTTTGTGAAAAGCTAATTTATTAATTATAAGGTTTCATTTCCCTTTCAGAACATCGTGTTGAAAGTATTCAGACCTTCGCGTTGGTCCACAAACGGAGAAACAAAACATGCAGGAAGGCGTGTATAGATAACGAATCTTGTTCCGCTACATCTCTGTACAACAAAAGATAGAGCCGCGAATACAATGGAGAGTGTAGTGTAAATTATGCATTTGATGCTTATGGGCCAACACAGCTCTCGTTTGCGCTGCACCTACGCGTCCGCTACTTGAATCCAACGGCGTCAGAGGGAGGGGATGATCTCTCACAAATGCCGGGGCTCCCGCGAGTGTATGGGACCACGGATTCCGCGAACGGTTTTGCGCCGCCAGTGATGAATAACTCAGACACGGATTTGGAACAAGCCAGATAGAGTTGTGTCTAAAGTTACACGAGAAAAATATTATTATAAAGACATGGAGTGGAGAAATTAAGGAGATTCTGTATCCCGACTCTAATGATCGTCATGATGAAGCGACTTTGTATGAGATGGAATATTCGCAACCGTGAAATTAAGGAAGAGGTGTACCAACAAATGAGATGAAAAGGGGAGAGCGTGGGATATAGGAATGAAGCTATGTAGGAACATGGCAGCGGATCAAGAAAGCAAGAGGTATAAGAATGTCTGATTGGTTGAAAAGCGTGAGACATTCGCATGAATATACGATAAAGTCCGCTTTGCTTTTACGAGCTTAATTCATCTCTTGAAACAGCGGTCTCAACGAGTGGCTGACGGACGACATTGTGAAAAGTGTACACTTCCAGCGAGCTCACCTTTTCTGCCGTGTTTGCCTTCTCATCCGAGGGGTGAGGCGGGGAGTGTAGGGGCGGGACGTCGAGTGGGGATTGGGAGCACGTGAAGCCTCCACGCTGTGTTCGGGGAAGCTCGACACGAGCGAACTCTCACTCGCCTTCGGCTTCTTTACGCTAAACAAAGGGAAACTTGCGCCCACGCGCCATGAAAGAGCCATGCAAGCAGGCATTATCACCCTGCTGGAACAGAGCGGGTGCGCCAGCTCCACTCCGCATTCGGCGATTGTTCGCTGTGTGTCGCAGGACCCGACGATCTGTTCACCTCGCGGAGTCACTAGCACGATTTCCCCCTTAATGCTTTCCATCACTTGCACGAGACATGTCATTCAACTTTCAGATCGAATTGATTGCGTATCAGAACTTCAAGATAATTATTACTTCGTCCAGTTAATGAGGGAATGAAGTGAATTATACTCATGGGTTACCTATTACTTACAGCCATTTTACATTGTTCTTAAATTTTCAAGCATACGTTTTTTTAAATAAAATGAAGTGATACGATGTTAACAAATAAATATGTTATCAAGGAATTCAAAATTGAAACATACTATTGGATTTATTACACTTATTGTTACACGATTATTAATGTGACCAACCTAGTGCATGCATGAATCCCATGTAATCGTAATGCATGAATTATGGTAATTTCTCTCTCTTTATTGGGAGTTTCCCTTTAACTATTTCTTTTTTTATTATTCCAGTATCATACTGGAGTAATCAAAGCAAGAAAGTTAGTAAATGTATGACAGACTCAATATTTATATCATTTAACTGCTGAGGTGCAGTAGTTAATAATTAAACTGGTAATATATTATTATTTATGATATAAATTTTTGAAAAATGTAATATAGTGTAATAATCACTTACTACAATTGAGAGAAAAGCAAGCAGGATGTAGGGGAATGTAGGAGAATAGCAAGCAGGATTACCTTTATAATAAAGGAGATAAAGGGGACAATAAAGAAATAACCCGAAGGCAAATGTGTTTTTTTTGGTCATAGAGGATACGAATAATGAAAATAAATCTTTTTGTCTATTGTAGCAGAACTTTCTACAATTCAATTTTTGAAAACTGTTTCTTACGGTATTAGAAAAGTTTGTTAAAAATAAACTATTATGAAAAGCCATAGAAGAAAGTAAAACCGGAGGTATAAGAGGCGTTACGGAATATAGGGAAAACAATGAGGAGCAGATAGTATTGTTTCTTTATCATAGAATGATGACGTTTGTATGTTGCTCATTGTTTTATTGTTAGAAAGCTTTTTCG
>NNCF01125895.1:250534-263371 GCA_002313205.1 Laupala kohalensis | reverse complement strand
GAGTGAGCAAACCGACAAAATTACATACCTGATTATTGGGGAAATTTTTTGGCAAGTGCGCAGAGTGCGCCGAACGGAGGTCATTATATGGAAAGAGAAGGAGGGTTGCCGCGGGGAGGGGCTGTCGGGGTTTTCCAGGAACTGGCGGCAGAAGACAGAAAGAATTTCTCAGGGTTTTAACTGTTGGGAGTGGGGTGCAGTGTCCTGGAGAGTTGCGGGTGAGAGGGAAGGAATTTGAAGGCAAGTTTCATGAGAGGGGAATGAATTTCAGGGATTTGTTCATTAATTATTAAAAATTTTTGTTCTTTAGAATACTATTATATATGTAAAATTTCTAATTTGGTATCTATTTTCTACTTCTAAATTATAAAAATCCTTCTCAATGTTGAATGTGTGTGTGTTTTCTACTAGGTGGTAGGCGAAGTGTGAGACTTTAGTGTTATTTTTCCATGTATTTATGTGTTCTTGTACCCTCTGTTTGAGCGTTCGTCCAGACTGCCCCAGGTACAAGGAGGGACAATCACTGCTTGAAAGAGCACACACTCCACTTCGGAGGAGATGGGGTGTGGGATCCTTAGAGTATAATAGGGTTGAGTTGAGTGTTTGTGGAGAGAAGAAGGTAGTGTGAATGTCGAAATGTTTTAATGAAGTAGCGATTTTAAGTGAGAGAAGACCTATGAAAGGGATTGCATATCTGATTTGAATATTATTGTTTCGAGTAAGTGATGTGAGGTTCTTCGTGTGATATAATCTAACTTTCTTAGTGATTATATTATCCATGAGAGAGGTATTGTAGCCATTGTTTGATGCTATACGTTTTATTGTGTCTATTTCTTTTTTGATCTTATCTGATGAGAGCGGAATGGTGAAGACACGATGGACCATGGAGTGGTAGGTAGCATGTTTGTGCGAAGGAGGGTGTAGTGAGGAATTGTGAATGGTTGTGTCTGAAAATGTGTCTTTCCTGAATATTTCAAACTGTTGGCGGTTGTTTATTAAAGAAATAGAGGTCTAGGAAATTGAGTGTTCTATTGTCATTTTCAATTTCTGTGGTGAAGGTTATGTTGGGGTGATGTGAATAGAGAAATTGAGTAAAAATGTCAAGTTGTCTCTGCGTCCCTGTCCAAAGAGTAATTACGTCATCTACGTAGCGGTACCAATAAATGATGTTAGTTAGAAGAAAATGTCTTGCGTCGAAAATTTGTTTTTCAAGATGGTCCATAAACAAGTCTGCTGGTAATGGAGAGAGGGGGGAACCCATGGGTAAGTCTGAGTTCTGTTAATAGAATTTATTATCAAATTTAAAATAATTCACATCCAAGCAAAGAGAAATTAGGTTAAAAAGTTCTGTTTTTACAAAGAGGGGGCAAGACCCGGAGTCTAGGGTGTCACGTATACGAGTTTTACAATCAGGTGGAGAGATACTGGGAAAAAGATTTTTGACATCGAAAGAGATTAATTTCGCTTAAGGAGGAACAGGAATGTTTTTAATTTTGTTGGCCAGGTCCGCACTATTCTTAACGGTGTGTGATGGACAGAAATTGGTGTGTTGGTGAAAGTGTTTTCCCAAATCTTTATCATAGATTGATCATATACATCCAAGTTACTTTTACTCCGCAGAAATTTGCTTTATTTAATTACAAAGAAATTTCTCTTTGCTTTGAGCTCTCATGTATAATATATTAATAAATTATATATCATATTAAATAAAATATGAACCCTATTGTCCCCACTGCCAAAGAAGGGTAATGAGATGTATCCAATGGAGCGAAAGCGCGGTGTTGTCTAGACTAGCGTAGCTCTACCCATTCCAACCAGCACGCTGTAATACCCACACATAGGCTGCTACCCGTGGAAAAGCTTATCTCAGGAATATCGTGTGTCCTATTATGAGAGGTTAGATAAAGCCCGCCGACGTATATTAAATTCTGCCGGTTCAGCGATGGCCTACTTCATTTATGGAATATGTATTTATCAATATTTTAAACAAACAAAATAATCTTTATGTAAATGGTTGTAATTTTATAAATGCTTCAGTTTTTGACTCATTTTAATCGGAAAACTTTTACATAAATTAAAGGTTATAAAATTATTTGACTTTATTCTAATGTAATAATACCATAATTTACGTTCAAAATTAGGTTCAGTCCCACATATGCTCATCTGCATACTTCGAAAAAACGTTTTGTTCTCGTCATAAAAGCTGTAAACTTATTTAATATTAACATAGCGTGGTGCCATTATAATTTTCTGCAAAGCTATAATGTGTTCGTAGCTAGTTTTGAAAAATAAAATGTACTTACTTATTAGTTTCGAGTAAAAGTATACTTGCTTATCAAATAAGTGATGAAATAAAAAAATTATGAGAAACTTGCTTTTCATTTATTTTAATCAGAAAACTAAGAGATTCCATGAAAAATATTTCCACTTTTATTTATTTCAATCAGTACTCTTGGCAAAATGTCAATCTCCAAACGTAACACGTAAGAAGATATGTCAAAATATTTATGGAACAGAAACTGAGGGGATGGGAGCAAACGGGGTAGTTAATAATAATAATGATTTTGTTGTCAAAAACTCAGATGCAGATTATTTAGTATTTATTTGAATTTTCACGTTTAATGACTTGTGGAAAAGAGCTATTTGAGCTGCATTGCTTAATAACATTTAATGAAAATGTTGAAACAAATCTCAGAGACATGTATTCAGAAATACGGCGAAGCAGATTTACTTTGGCAAGAAAAATAGCAATGCTAGACTTCTGGCATCTGACGATGATCAAAACACTTTATTGTGTTAAAATTCAGGTCCACTATGCATGGAGAAAAAGACATTAATTTTTAAAATAATTCTAAATTAGAATTCAGTTTAGAATTCAACTACTACCTGATTATTAACAATTTTTAAAAGAACGAAAGAATACGCCTTTCCTTTTAATCCTCGATGGAAAACTGACACGTGTAGCATGTTATTTCAAGGTTCACCCTCTTTCCCCGATTGTGTAGGAAGGGACTAATGCGGGCGGCAGCGTCCAAACATAAAATTCTGCTAACACGAGTAGAACGCCCACGTAAGAAAGATTCCGCAATCTCGCAATGCTGGCATTGGCTTCTCAATTTTCATGTGGTCGTTAGGCTTGTCCCTCATTAGCTTTCTTTTGGTGCGAGGAGAATACTTAGCTTATCTCCACAAACAAAACGACGGAATTTGCAAATTGGATACGGCTGATATGTCCATTGTAGTTAAAAGATTTATATAATGATCAATTTGAATAGAGTAACATAAATAATACGAACAAAAATATAGAGGTAAAGGTCCAAAATTTCTCTCTCATTAGAATTTTTGTTAGTCGAAAGTGCAGACTGAAAAATGTATACGAGATTATGGTTATTGATGTTACTTAAATTTAAAGCATTGGATGAATTATATAATGTTCATTTGTCCTTTTGTTATGTGTATTGTTACTACTTGATCACCTGATGAGGGCGTAAATCCACTTCGAAAAGTAGTCAGCAGTTCACAAAAAATAAAAATATTATTCGTCCCAAACGGTCGTACGTTTTTAATTATTTATTTGTATACAGGAAAGTATGTGCAATGGGTTTGCACCACTAGTTTCTATAATCGTGGGATCTTTTCCTCTCTTTGTCATCTTTGTCCTCCGGAATGCACACTAATAGATGACACTATACTATTTTGACATTTTTTACGGGTACTCATCTTTGCTACTGTCAACTATCGATACGATTAAGAAATTGAATTATGAAATCCAGCTACCAACCTCTATTTATATGTGCGCACAAACAGGTTTTGTGATTCTAGACATTTTCTACCATGAAGTTAGTTTGAAAAAGATTCGAAGTGTTTTAAGTCATATTTCTGAAGAGATTTAAATGTGAAATCGTTTTAATTTTTAACTCTTTCCCTGCCAGAAATTTTATTAAGCAAATTATTTTTGTTCACGTGAGTTTTGATTGTAATAACGAATACTCCTTGCATTGTGAAAGGATTTTCGACACACCATGTCGTGTTTGAGTTGGGTCTTTTGTCATAATACACTTCGTGTTTTTGCCGAAACTTTCGAGACCATTCTTCACGACTCTGGGGACCATCTCTGACTTCTGACTGTGGTGTCTTGGGTGTAGGAAGGTATCATCCTCATCCCAGGTCTTCCACTGCTATTGCTTCACCACACCATTCTTCTTTATGCTTCCCATTAATTCGAGAGGGAAATTCTTAGTAAATAAATGCCCCTTGATCCACGTGCAGACGTACCGCCACCCCTTCATTTCATTTCATTTTTCAAAGTCTTTTCTTGGTGTGGGTGCGACCTCTCGGTCCCCTCCGCAATCGCAAAGGGAGATGGCATGTTCCACGGAATGGCGGAATGGGTTTCCGCTCCTTCCCCGTCAAGACCGTCCCCGCCTCTGCGTCAGCGAGTTGCTTCTGTCCGTGCTTCCCGTGCCGTGTTTTTCCCCGCACGGAGTAATTGCTGCGCGCGGTTTGCCCAGCGGGACGACTGGTTCGGAAGGAGCAGTGACAGAGGGGCGGCAGGGGGAGAGAGGAGGATGTCTCGGTGGAAGAAAAAATTCCGACGGCCGAGAGCGCGTCTTGTCCCTGAGGACCGAAGAGAGGGATGCTACCCGCTGAGTCTCGTGTTCGGTGCAGAAGCTCCTCAGGTGGCGTTATTGTTCCACGAGGATTCGCTAGGGAGCATGAAATATAGATACCACTTAGATCACGAAGTTGTTAAATCTTACTTTGCTTAAGGTTGTTCCAGAGTTGGACCGGACTTTCCTGTTTTCTAGCATATTAATTTGATGAGTTTTATATACGAATAATATTACCCTTCCCTTCTACCAAATCATTTGCGAAGCAACGACCCTAGTTATTCTTATTAAGAGATGAGGTAAATGGCCGATTATTTTCCTCAGTTCACAAAAATACCACCGGAGAATTATAATTACATTTTAGTTCACATCGTTAGATAGATCCCTTCCCCTTTTAACGAACGTTTTCTCTTTATTTTTTTACACAATACTTTTGAAAATTTCTTTTTGAAAGTTATTGTAAAATATTAGTAATTGTTTTCGAAAATTGCGAAATTGACTTGTATTATTTTTAATAGTTCAATCGTTATTCACAGTAAACTTATTTTAAATTATGCCTTACCTACTGCAAGAGAAATCACAACACAATATGTATATGATATTCATTATTTTCAAGATAAAAAAGGGTTGGACATCTACATTTAAGTTAAATATTACTAATTCCTTATAAAGTTTCATTTGATTTATTGAAAGTATTATTGATTTAATTTATTTTTTTCGTTCTTAAGTTTGGATGTATAATATATTCTAAAACTAACGTTCTCCGAATAGTCCTTCAGATTCCGATTATCGAATTTATCAAACAGAATGCGAAGTAACAAATCTGAGCGTCATAAAATAAGGTAACCAACATTGAATAATCCTTGTTTAGAGGAAAATGCAATTTATTTTTGCTTGCATTAATCAAATGAGTTGATTCAACGTAAATGAAATGACCAAATGGAACCACCACCATCAGAAGAAAGCATTTATAGGTCTTGTTAATGGATTCCCTTTAGGCAGAGTGAATTTAAAGTGATCACATTACTACGTTAGTGATCAATTTCGCATGATCCTTACCTTTTGTATAGTTGCAAAACATTCTTGTTTGGTTGTAAGCCCTGCGTGGCACAAACGAGGAGCGTAGCATTGAGCGTACACACGATGATAATATAGCTCTGTTACGACACAAAGGGACCACCGGCATCCCAGTGGGACAGAGCTCGGCAAATCTTAATTCCCGTGAGCTTGCACATGTGAACGCTACACATCGTCACCCTTTTCCCCGTTACTACATCCCTTCCTCTCCCACTACCAAACCACATGCATCTAGTATATCACATAATGAATGTATTAGCTGTCTACTCAACCCCGCCGATAAATCACGGACAGAGCGGACAGTGAGCATAGCCGCGGGGCTCCGCACTGGATGCGTAGATCAGGGTAGGAGGACGCACGAATAAATCATGAGCATGCGAACACTGACGAATCAATTAAAAGACGTATGGCAGGTGAGGTAGAATAAAGAGAAAACTGGACGAAAAATCACAAATATATAAGGAATGTACTCTTCGCAGAGGAGACAAGACGATGGTTCACATTGACCAAAGAGACAGTACAATATTTAACGGCACAGAGATTTCCGACAATGTGGAAAAACAGATGACGAATATTGCTACTGCGGACATGACAAACACACACCCGACCACATATTATGGGATTGTCTATTTTATGGACCAGAAAGAGCGAACTACATAAAACAGTATATGAGACAAGACATTCTGAATATTAAAGATAAAAAGAGACATTTTATTCACGGAGCATATGTAAGATAAACGGAATAAGCACAGCACTACGTTGGACAAGATAGTAGATGAGTGCACGCGTACCCGACGGCAGTGACGGGCAACGCAACTCTGATGGCAAAGTTTAGAATCAAAATAAAGAAGAGATTGAAAGTAATATAGAACCACGTATTGCGTATGCAACACAGACAAGGTGGTTGCGAGCAACCAAAGATAATAAAGGAAAAAAATACTGAGCCTTCTATAGACCTCGCGCAGCCGGTCGCGTTCTGAACGGAATCTCGACGTCCTCCCCTCCCTGCCGCCCCTTTTCTCGTGCCCCTGTGCCCCCTGACCACTTCTTTTCATGCACCTGCAGCGCAATTCGCTCAAGCTGAATGCCCTCGAGCTCGTGAAATTCGCAGGTGCTCACAATCACGTTCCCGAATGTTACGTTTAATTACTTATGAAATACGGGACACTATTTATTCCCGAAAAATGCACTTAAGTATTAAAGGTTCGCGGAGTTTCCGTGATAGCTCAGTTACTTTCACTTATGAGATTCCGGGTAGTGTGTCCGACAACATCGGTACGAGTCCCAAATTAAATCATAATCTTAATTGATACTATGATATCCTATGAATTAGTTGAATACTTCATTATATTTAAAATTACTTTTGTTTTCCAAATTAAATTCTAATCAATATTTAAAAATTATGAACGGTATCGGGTACGACATTGCTTTGTTTTACTTTAGCATTTTCCAGTGATATAGATTTTTCTTCACCGTTTATGTTTATTTCTAACGGGACGGCTTTCTTTTGTCGCCAGAAATATGTGATTCAACCGTTTGCTCTATGGTTCCATTCAATATTAAATCAGCTTTTATGTGAGATTTTTGCACAATGTATGATATTTTTGTTGAAATAAATTGATTTTTGACGATTTTTTATTTTTGTGATTGAAAATCGGCGTAATACGAGATCATAAATTCCGAGAAATATAAAAGAAGGAATGACGCTAAGCCTCATTTCTATTACAAATCTGGCGTGTATTCCTGGGCTTTCCGGTGGGTACTGCATCTGGTCGTAGTTTCTTGACGTTCAAATCGAGAATATTTAAATCTGGAGTGTGTTCCACTCAACTTTCCAATACATCTTAACAAAAATATCATAGTAGTAAACATCATAACGTACAATTCATACTACATCCGATAATTTGTAATTGGAGAAAGATAAATACATTAAAATTATCAAACCTACGTGATAAAATAATCAGTTAAATCTCTATAAAACTAATTATATTCAACACCTTATCAAGTTTGGCAGATACCCTCTACACTGCGAATTAAATATCAGTACCACTGAATTCTTGTCCTCCTTAAGTCTTCGCAATTCCGTTATCAGCTAAATTGAAGTAGACACCTCCAAAATATCTCACTATATCTCAAAAAACGGTGCGACGTATGGAAATGTTTTTGGCAATCTTTATGCAGAAATTAATGTACATTAAACATGTTTATATTCAATTACAAAAAAATTCTATTTTTAGAAATTGGAAGTGGAGCGCAGGGTGTAAATTAAGTTCGAATGAGCTACCGAGAAAAAGGCTTCTACTGCAAATATAGTGAAAATCAATTCTGAAATTTGGTTCTGTGCCTCAATTTGTTAACGAGTTATCAATAGAACAAAATCTTTAAGACGCACACATTGCAAAAAGCAAATGTACGATTAAAAAACGATAAAACAGTTTGAGGTCAGTGAAGAAGTATATGAACATTTCTTAAACATGGAAAATTTGAGTGTTAAGAATTTGTGCAATACACCAAATATGGTTAGAAATTCATGTAAATTTAGGTCTTCCTATTAGAGTTTCAAATAATTTCTTCCGGTATTACATTTAAAATACTCAATCGCTTTGGTGCTTCCTTCAGCATTTCGCAATTATTACTCTGAAGTTTGGCCGGTTCTCAGACATCACTTCTATCTCCTTCCTTCGCCCCGCTAGTAACTTGTCTCTCCTCTTTCAGTGTACCCTACAGCCCTGTGTGGACTGGCAGCTCCGGACCGTAGTTCCCGCCTTCGCCCTCAACAGCCCTTCTACAGTCCCACGCAGTTCCCACCCTTCACTCTCCGTCGGCAAACGCATCCCAGCTGCCACCGCACCCTTGCGGGAGATGTATGGCTCCTAATTAGTTTCCCGGAATTATGAGGAGAGAATGGGAACTGCGAAGTAAATACCACAATCGTGAGGATGGGGGCGAAGCGAGTTGGACGAGACGCTGTAGCCTCTGAGCGATGTGCGACACGAGGCATGACATGATCGAGTAACACTCGCAGTGTTAGCCGTCCTGAGTGCGACTTCTTTTGTCTTCTTTCGCAGATTCGCGAGCTTCTTTTATGATATCTCTTCCATTCTTCGTTCGATGAAACTTGGTCTCTTTCTTTGCCCCTCATTTCTTTCACCTTCTGATCTCCCTAACCATTAAATTTTTTTTATGAATATTCTCCTCAATGTGGAGACTCGTCTTCTCGCCTTTCACTCCTACCCATCTTCTATAGAGACTCTTCATCGTACCACAAAACTAGTCTCAATGGTTTCTTGTTGGTTTTTTATCCCACAACATTCATAAATAAACTTTAACACTATCCATTTTTCATAGTTGTATGTACATAAAGTTACAAAATTATGACACCGGTCAGCTTTGAAAATTACAAGTTACAGAAAAAAAAACAATATCCTAACGCATAGTTTTCACCCTTTCAAAAGTCTGTTGACAATCAATGATAGTTCAAGAATTTTACAAGTTACAGAGACCTATGAAACCCACACTATTAATCTCTTCATTTACAAAAAAAAAGTTAGTTCACGAATTTTTCATTACTCAGTCTCTCACAATTCAAGTAACTGAACCAGCAGACGCTTGGAACTGCCACTCAAGGTGGTTTGTGCAGGCAGTAGGTAGTAGATGAAATATAGTTCTCTTCTGTTGTAGGACAATCACCTCGTCAAAGGAAAATACTTGTTCCTCCGCTCTTACAATGTCACTTCATAAATGTCAACACGATTTAACATAGTGAACATAACACGAGTAATAAGATGACGGATTCACACAACCTCGTTTCTTTAGCTGTTAAATCAAAGGAAAACTTCACACCTTGTCTGGTAATCAACCTGGGAACAACACAGGTCCCGATATTGTCGATTCCCTATTTCCCTTTCCTTCCCTCATCTCGTCACCCTTCGACCGTACAGCCTCCACCACCTCCGCGCATGCGCAGAGCAAGACGAATGTTCCAAGTATCGAAATCACTTACTCAATCGACATCATCGATATTAGTACACCTCTATACATTTCTCTACAAAAACACCTCATCTCTACGTTCTCCTCGTTTTTTTGCAATTCCTCCAGCACAATGTAAAAGGGTACGGAAATGATTTGGGGAGGGATTCTTTAGAAAAGAAGAGAGAGAATGCGAGAAAGGAGGAAATGACTGGGAGGCTCCGAGTGGTAAGTTGCGATCCTCCAGCTACAAGTAGAGACCGTGCATATTTCTCTTCTTGCCACGTCCTTGCTCGACCTCACTTCCCATCTCTCACCCTACTTTTCCTCCCCTCGTGCAGCGACATTTGCCTGCGCAGTGAGAAGTTGTGGATACTAGTGAGTAGGTTTGTGGCGGGGAAGTTAGGGTTGTGTGTAATGTCGATTCCATGATGTCTGTGAGGTCGGCGCGGAGATTTGCCAGCATCAGAACTACAATCGAGTAGAAAGCGGTCAATTGTCTTCTCCAACGTCACGCTTGGAAAAGGGAAACGGACCAATGTCACAAAATTAGATTCCAGTCATAAGATGTGAAGGGAACATTGCTTACATTCAGTGGATCTGTACGTAATTCATATAACTGACGGTTTCACGGGATTTTGAAACCATTCTTTTTAATTGGACAAAAAATTAAGTTGAAGTACATTATTTTCTCAATTATGCGTTTGTGAATTAGAATTAATACTTAAATCTATTCAAAATATTGATCAAATATATATCTGAATGTGACAGAAATCCTACAATTTATCAATTTCGACAAACGTGAAAAATAATTTTAGAAATTGTTAGAAAGTGCAAGTTTTGTCCTTCATTTATGACTCAAACATATTTATTTCCTCTATTTTAGTAGCATGAAGATTCGTGTAAGAATATCTCGTCTTCTTTATTTACAATTTTTCTCATGAACCAATGAAAGAAATGTAAAAGAAATCATAGTAATAAAGGTCACAAAGATCTGCCTTGAATTCGTACAATAGAAGAAAATCAATCATACTGAATAAAAATTTTGTTAAAAATGTGATGATTCATTTGGTTGAGTAAAGTAAAATACGGTAATTTAAGCAATAACGCAAAAATTTAATTGAAATTTGTATTGCAGAGAAGAAACTCCTACTCCCTGGGCTACTCATACACGTCTTCTTCCAATTATACTTGATACAATTTGAACCAGGGAATATTCATGTTCAAAATAGAAATCAATATTTTTTTGTATCATGCCGTATTTTCAGGTAATGAGCTCAAATTAATAACGGTGCATGAATACTAACACAAATACAGGAAATGTACAGGATCATTACATGTCTGTGTTTCTGCTGCTTAAAATACATAGTTTCATTTATATTACTTCTTATGTGGCAATAATTGACAAATTTGAAATATCTAAATTCACGTGAATTTAAGTTCTGATTTGTTCAAGACATTCGTTATTGATCAGACGTAAAGAGAACATCATTATAGTTTATGGTAAATAACATGAATATTGGTTTCGGCAAATTTGTAGTTAAATACGTTTAAAAGTATAAAAATGCAATGATACTAAAGGACTCATTTTTTTAAGGACTCATTTTTATACAAGATACCACGTAAAGTGTGTTTTTGACTCTCGATTCTAAAATTAGGCTGTTTGTGCATGAATACGTTAACCGGTCTTATGAAGTTTGTTCACACAATTTAATATTGATATCCACACAGGATTAAAGAAATTATTTCATTACGAACTAACAGAAATGTTGTGATACTCATTTCTATGTTGTATGTAGCTAACATGTAAAAGAAATCTAAAAAAACAACCTGAACATTTATAAACGTAGGCTTCCGCGGTTGGGGTGAGTATGACCGTGTTTGTCCGGGACAAACCGCGTCTTAGTAGATAAAACTACTAACGTTTCGGCCATCATGTTGTGGCCTTCTTCAGGGCAATGTCAGAGTCGTACAGATCTAACTCGCTGTCGTACTCTGGTAGCACAGCACGATGGCCGAAACGTTGGTAGTTTTATCTACTAAGACGCGGTTTGTCCCGGACAAACAAGTTCAAACTTGAACATTTGTTTATAAGTGCACCTAATGAAGAAACTCAGTTCTTTATTGCCTGTAATTGCTTACGTATAACAATTTCAATATTTACTATAATAATTTCTCTTATTTCGGGATATTGAATACGCGTAAAGTATTGCTCCCTGGGTCATCCAAACTACATTATACAGAACAATAAAATTTTAGATAAGTATTTGATCCATAATTATGGTTTTTTCATCTACCTCGATGGAAGAATGGAATGAGATAGGTAGAAAAAAGGGAATGTTATAAAGAATTATGATTGTATTTTCTCTCGCGTATGTTTCTCTATATTTTTTATTGTTTGGTATTGGAGTTAGTTTTTCATTTCAGTTTAAAATATAAAATAATAATAAAAAATTAAAAATAAATAAATTTAATAATAATAAATAATTAAATTTTTCGATAAAATTAATATTACATTTGTGTTAGACAATGAAATTTAGATATTTTATTAGATAAACTATATAAGATAAACAGAGTTCCTTCAGTCCATTGCTCGTCTGGGATGTGAAAGTAAAAAATAGAAGCAAAATAAAAATCTAAGATATCTGTGCTTCATATATCATCGACCGTAATCCCAGATGTACTGCAACCTAACAGCAGTGTTGGCGATCCAGTGTCTCCACGGTGATGTTTGGCGCATGAGTCTTGCTAGTGAACGTGCGCTGGCGTATCGCCAGTTGCAACCTCCCACTCTTCCACGTCCTAATCCTCCGTCTGCCTTTTCTCCGTTGCCATCCGTACCCACCTCGTGTCAAATCGGCCCTTCATTCTCGGCCAGTTCTCCAGCTACCGTCTTACGATTTCTATTTCTCTCTCCATCTACAAAATCTCTCTCTCCGATTTAGGGAGTGGTCCGTCCCTTTGCTGGTTACACCACTTTCATGTCAGTGTTTTCTTCTTATATTCCTTGTTATAGCTCTTTTGTGTTATTGGTCCTTCAGAAACTCAAATATGAACCTTTTCCTCCTCATTCTCTTTGTACTCATATTCGCTGTTTTCTACACCCCATCTGTGAAAATTTCTATCGTAAATGTAATCTTACATCTAATATGAGTCAGGATTTCATTTCGGTTGGGGGGGG
>NNCF01125895.1:188419-248511 GCA_002313205.1 Laupala kohalensis | reverse complement strand
ATATGAAATACTCTAATTTCAGTTTTTACCACATCTGAAACGTTTCTGTATTTAAATGTTGGGGGCCTCCAAAAATGACTCCGCCCCGGACCTCATTAGGTGCTACTGCGGGGCGAGTAAACATCAAATATCGACGTCATAGACGTCGCCAGTGATCTTATTTAAAATAAAACGCGATAACTTTAAGGAAAGTTAGTTTCTTTTTTGTATTACAGTTATAACCTCATTCTTTGTAAAACCAAAACTATAAATGATCTGAAAGTAAGTTTAAAGAATAACACGTAAATCAGTAAAGAGGAACGAAAATAAAAATACCTTTTTGTGTTATGCTGATGTTACACGACGTATATACACAAGAAAAAACCTGATAAGAGTGTCTGATATTTTGATATTGTGGTTTATTCTCCTCGCAGCAAAAGAAAGCTAATGAGGGACAAGACTAACGACCACATGAAAATTGAAAAGCCAATGCCAGCATTGCGAGATTGCGGAATCTTTCTTATTCTAATTTAGAATTAAGCTAATTTAAATTCACGAGTTGAAGTAATAAATCAATACCGGGTGCATATTACAATTTTATATAAAATATTGTAGATTTTTGTGAAGAATTAAGTTTCATAAATTAATGCCTTTTCTCCATACATAGTGGAACTGAATTTTAAACAAAGTGTTTTGATCATCGTCAGAAGTCTAGCATTGCTGTTTTTCATACCAAAGGAAACCTACTTCGCCGTATTTCTGAATACATGTCTCTGAGATTTGTTTCAACATTTTCATTAATGTTATTAAGTAATGCAGCTCAAATAGCTCTTTCCACGGGTCACCAAACGTGAAATTCAAATAAACACTAAATAATCTGCATCTGAGTTTTTGACAATAAAATCATTATTATTAACTACCCCGTTTGCTCCCGTCCCCTCAGTTTCTGTTCCATCAATATTTTGACATATCTTCTTATGTGTTACGTTTGGAGATTGTCATTTTGCCAGGAGTACTGATTGAAATAAATAATAGTAATATTTTTCATGGTATCACTTAGTTTTTTGATTAAAAGCAAGTTTGTCATAAATTTTTTATTTCATCGCTTATTTGATAAGCGTATATACTTTTACTGGGAACTAATAAGTGAGTACATTTTGTTTTTCAAAACAAGCTACGAACACATTTTAGCTTTGCAGGAAATTAAAGTGGCACCACTCTATGTTAATGTTAAATAAGTTTACAGCTTCTATGTCGTGAACAAAACGTTTTTCAAAGCATGCAGTCGAGCGTTTGTGGGAATGAACCGAATTTTGAACGTAAATTACATTAGAATGAAGTCAATTAATTTTATACCATTTAATTTATGTAAAAGTCGTCCGATTAAAATGAGAGAAAAACTGAAGCATTTATAGAATTACAATCATTTACAAAATTACAATACATTTTTCATAAATGATGTAGGCTATCGCTGAACCGGCAGAATTTGATATACCAGCTGGAACGACGAATTTTATCTGATTGGCCGATAGGACACACGATATTACTGAGATAGGCTGCTACCCGTGGAAAAGCTTATGTGCTGGTGTCGTAGCGTGCAGTCTGGAATGGGTGGAACTACGCTAGGCCACTCCCCGCAGAAGACATATGACAACACCTCGCTTTCGCTCCATTGGGTACATCTCATTATCCTTCTTTGGCTGCAGGGACAATAGGGAATCGTTCTTTTCTTTCTTTTAATTAATGTTTCCGTCAAGATTCTTCCATTTTCAGTCCGCTCCTCGATAATATACGTGTTTACGTTGTAATATTTTGCTTGGCAGTATCTGGTGTTTTGTAAACAAACCGTGTTACAGCGCACTACATTCTCATCTTTCGTAAGCACTTCATTGTTTTTTCTCTCAAAAATGGCAACGTCGAAAGTATTGCTACCTAATCTAAGCTACCCTACCCTAAGGATAAACCTGGTAAATGGCATAATCTCTATCGATTACTAAATATTTGGTTAGCGACCGACTCAGGAAGTGCCCAGCAGATAGTGGAAGAGCGGCGATAGGCGACGTAAGTCAAATTAAACATTCTATAGCATGTTCCAATTCGGTGAACTTTCGAATACTGAAAAAGGATGTTTCTTCATTAATAATTCCAATATCTTCATGGTTTCTTGAATTTTACAATTGTCATGCTATTTCATTATTGTTTTTCTTAAGAACATCATTCTTTTTCTGACAAGATATTTGTTATGGCAGGATCTTTAAAAGGAATTAGAATACCTTTGTTAATGTTTTCGTCTTTATTCATGTCAACATCAGGGCTGTCGTGAGGATCGGAGGTCGACCATAGGCGTAACTACCACTTCCAGGACACAGGTAATGGTCACATCGGAGGCCACAGCTAAAATTTTATTGTCAAACTTTTATAAATTTACCATAAACAAGTAAGGATAACTACAAATAAATTAATGTATTTATACTTAAAATTTGCATCCAAATTTCCCTTTAACGAGTATGTAATGTTACCGTGTATCAACAAAATACTCTGTCGGCAGAACAAGCCTTCGTTATGGTTCCAAAAATACGGGTTGTCGGGGGGGGGGGTGTTCCTCGCTTCCGAGGCAATTGCACCGGCATTGGTGGTAGCCATTGAGGTCGACCCCTCAAGAACAGCTACGCTTCGCAAACGGAGTAAGACATGTACCCCGCTTCCATCCCCCAACCACTTACAGCGACATTTTATATTGCGCAGTCATCTCGCAACAGGTCTTTACTTCTACGTTCTCATAGAAATTTGTAGATGTAACCAAGGAACCAAAATTATGGATTGGTGATTGACAACACATTTCGCACACAAAAATCAGGAAATCTTGAGAAAACCACGACTCATCATAAGAGCAACCAAGAGTTGTGAATTATAAGTAATAAACCTAAGGTTCTCGACTATTATTTTTGTCGGATTATAACCAATTCCAATATATTTCATGCATATCGAATTCAATCCACCAAAGAAACAAAACTATTTTTTCAGTAATGTATTGACAATTCTAAAGAAAAAGGTTGAAATAAATAAATTCACATTCTAAATATACATTTAATTTTCAAATTTATTCATATTCCTTTGAAAATTTCCAACTTCTCCAATATTAAAAAATAATTTTAATTTTTTTTCCTAACTTAATTTAATGTATATGTTGCATACCACAATTTGAAGTGAATACAACATGTAATTAGCATTTGGTTTTCAATGTAATCATTTTCCAACGTGTTTGGAAAGTTAATCAAGAATGGTAAAACTAATTTGTGTCATATTAAAAAAACATTAGGTGAATCTGTCATTCAGGCATAGCCTGATTAGAAGATCATATTGTAAAATCACACATATGGTTATGAACATATAATTGACAGTATCATCCACTTCGATGATATGCCACTTGCTTACGTAATATGCATTTTAGTTTATGGGTTGGCTTCTTCATTCCCGGTACATTTTTGCTTTCTATTGGAAAACTTCTTTTACGTTTAGTAATGAAAATACATTACTTGATCTGCCAATTCGCTTGACGTTTCTGACAACAGACTGATACATTTCAAGGCTGATGTCAAACAGTCCATCTCCAAAATTCTGAGTATGCGATTCATTTATTCTGTAGAGGCGGAATCATTCGCGTGGGGAATACACACTATTCATTTTATGAACAGTAATGCTGAATTTTATGATATTTTATTTAATATTTTATGAAACTTATTTTGAACGAAGTATATTTCTTCCTCAGAAACCGTGCATGTTTCGTATACAATTAGTTTTGCACTTGTTGGATATCTTTACTGTTTTCTCATATTCCAATCGAGACTGTGTACAGAACGACTAGAAATACTAGAAAAGGTATTTGTTCATTACAAAAAATACGTTTTCTAGTATTTTACGAAAATAGTGTATGTTACATTTTAGGATTGAAATGCCGTCTGCTGTCCTGACACGTTTTTCTGCAAGTGACGTCACGGGGGAAAAATCCTATCAAATTTGTTCTACCCTCATTTCAAGTAGATTATATTCGTTATTTTAAATACATTATTTATTATTTTATGTTCTCGCGTATTTTTAAGTAAGGTACTTCATATGAACTGAGGAATGTTTTGATATTTTAAATGTTGGTCCACGTATGTACGCTTTTTTGTAGAAGGATGTCATATCTGTGACTTTGACGTATTATGCTCTTGCACTTCAGACAATCTAAAAGTATTAATTTTTACACACTGCCAGACCTAAGATTATATATTAACAAAAGGAGGTATTTTGATGGGAGTTAAGTAGAAGAGGGTCATAATTCTGGAAGAACGAAATCTATTATTTTTGGCCCCTTTTTAAGTGATGATGAGTGATAAAATGGTAGTTTGTGTTTGTGTTGTTGTTGTTGTATATGATGATGGAGTTGAAGTTAGATATTGAAATTTTGTTAGGAATCATCCAAGCTCTGAGGAATGTAACGTTTGCTGTTGAAACGTCGGTCTAGTTAACAAATATATTGCCTAGACGCAATAATTTATTTTTACATCCCATCATAACGGCAAATAACATCCCGACCATCGAGAAAAATATTCCATCTGGAATCTTCAAACCCGAGTACGGTCATCCAAGAGCATGAATATCGATGCCACGTTAATCTAGATTATGGTCGCAATCGTACAGGGTGCTTTGAGTGTGCCAGTTGAGCACTGATGAACGTTGGCTGAATCCAGTTCAAAGAGGTTGCATTGTCGGACTCTGCGAGTAATCGGATCGCTCCATACATCTGGTGCTGTTTCCAGGGTACTTGTGGCCTGGAGTTATGACCGTTCGCTATTGGTGGCCAGGGAACAATCAGTTTATGACGTTGAAACTGGTTCTTGTTGACGCACAAGAAATGTATTTGGAGTCTGTCATTTCTTGTACTGGTCTGGGATTTCAACCTATATAATGAATCAACTCAGATGCCATTGAAAAATGAAAATTCGTTGAATTACTCATCTAATTATTTAAGCTAGATATTCCTAGTTCTTAGATCTCTGGTTTCTTAGTTCTATTATATGTGACAGAGTAAATTAATTCTATGTAAATGTGGGTAATATCCCCCTATCGCATTGTTTTCGCAATGTCTTACAATTTCTAATCTGTTCCTGCATTCCAGATGGAATTTACTAAATTCGGATTATTAAATATTTTTATCATGTTGATATATCTAAATAACTTATTTCCTTGTGCCAAGCAAAAATTAAAAAATATTTTGCTTTGAAAAAGAATATTTAAAGAACCCTGAAGAAATGTGCCGGTCTAATACGAAGCGGGAATTATGGTGTTCTGCATGCCTACTATATAAGTATTCTTAAGAAAACTTACACAAATTAATATGGCGAATTTCCTATTGACGATGAGATTCTGTTTGAAGCATGGATAATATATATTTAAAACTAACGCTGCAAAAGCATTGCTCACACTTTCTCATACACCGTTAACGATCATCACTACAGTATGATTAAGAGAAAATAAAAAAAGGGACAAATTTGATCAAGCTCATGAAACTTTTCGTCGAAGTATCTTTGTAACATTGCATTCGTAAATGTTGTGAAAGAAATCGTGTTGTAGAATTAGCAGACTACAACTTGCGCACTCCATTGTTTGCAAATAGACATTAACTTCTTTTTATGCTATTGTTTACTGCAAACTTCGGACAGAAAGAAAAGGAAAACAAAATTCGCAGACTTAAAGGATATTATTTGTGTTATTTTAGTATAGAAGAATGTCTGGAAAAGAAAGTTTGAAATGTTCTAAAATATGCCCCATTAATAATTAAAAATATATGATTTATACATGCTTCTTTGTTTAAAATGTTGTTACTTAAGTCACCTTACCTCTGTTAACATTTCTTATATCTTTGGTTTCAGTTCGTTTTTTTGTGTGTGGGGCTTTAGGGCTCGTCAACATGGAAGGTCATTAGAGCCCAGGTTTCAGTTCTACAAAATATAATTACGAAACATGAATGATATTAACAAACCCATTTACTCGGAATTGTGCGTAGAGACGGGCAAAAATGTATAAACTGAATTTTTGACATAAGGGTTCCTCAAAATGGATATTACCGAAATTTCGTGATCGGAATTAAAGAGATATTTTTCTTTAAAGTTGTACGCCGTTTCTGTGCAAAATTGTGAAACAAAATTACTAAAACAAGAAAATATTTCGTAACAATTATTTTGTGAATTGTCATGTATAAAGTAAGATTTCATCTTACGAGCACTTTTATGACAATTGTGCTTTCCTCAGAGAATTATTTAACAAACTTCAAGTTGCAATTTATTACAGTATTTCTCTTCGCTGACTTTACCTGACATCCATTCTCTTCATGACGAATCCGTGCCCAAAACAGGTCAGAGAATTTATACTTGTAATGTTAGTGGGGTTTTCATTTCATCGGTTTATTTCCTGTTTGCATCGTTATTCCATCTCATCAGAGCTGGGAACATTATAACAATCTTCACCATGACACAACCTCGTGACTTATGGAAACACGTAAAGTACTGATTGGGTGCGATGTTATCTCATGATCAAACGCTATTTGGTCTCGACACTTAGCTCGGGAAACCGAATACGATTTATCTCGAATTAGAGGAAATTAAATTATGCAAATGAAACAAACCCACCGCTAAGTTGCGTACCGTCCATTTGCACTGAGCTTGTGCGTACTGATGGGGTTTGGTTGACATTCCTGTCTGGTAACACGCTATGAAACTCCCACAAGACAGCTCGAGCAGTATTACTCTCTCGAACTCGTATTTTGTCAATGTTAGTTTTCCAATTTTAATTCCATGTAGCTATCTTCGAAACAGTCTTCAAGAAGAATTTTAATCTTATGGCAAGTTCGATCCAATACGCTTTCCCCAATCAATGTTCTAGTGAAGTTATGGAAGAATGTCTAAAACACTAGTTATGCCCCTGACTTAAAAAATATATTGTGCAAATATATTGTGATCCAGAATCTTTTGTACGGTGCAGTTGAGGTCAGCCATAACTGACCGATGGCCGAAACCAAGATAGTGAAAGAAACGTTCCATGTACATTTTTCACTAAGAAATCACGAGATATAACAATCATCGGTGAAAATGCACAGCGATTCACAAACTCTATTGCACACTTCTAGGTGTTATAGGGAGGACGAAATAGATAGAATTGTTAGGAATATAATTGCAGCAATGCATGACTTTCTTAAAAAATAATTTCAAAGATAAATCAGTTTTCAATCTTCCTTTTCACATAGGTTAAAGAGTTCTTCTGTGAACATTATGAGGGCTGTTTGAAGTGGTGACTCAGATGCTCATTGCATAATGTGTATCAGAATTAAGCTTCCTTACTCACAGTAAAATCGTGTGTGTTTTGCATTGAGTTATTTTTGCTACAGCCAGAACACATTCAAAGAAATCTATTTCCTTAGTTTAATTTGTTTAAGCAAAAGAATTCTATATAGACGAGGGTCAGTGTCTCTGACGTATCAATCAACTGCTCTCACAACTTGAGTAACTTAGTTTATCTTTTCATTCATTGATTGTTTCATTAAAAATGGAGGGCATCTGAGTATATTTTAAGAATATAAATATTCATTGTTGTTAGCGGTATCCAAGTATTCTTCAAACTTTTTGGAATCCACCCCATTTAAGACATTTATATATAAGGACATATCCAGCTCTACACGACTGCATTAATTCATTTTTCCAAGTTTTTTTCGATTTATTTATACAAAACTTTAAACGATTCAAAAACAGTATCACTAAAGACGATTGAATTACCAAATTTAAATTCAATTATATAAGATATACGTAAATGTTTCCGTAATTATACTGGATGTGTCAACGCATATTGACACCAGTTTAAAATGCAAAGCTATAGATTGATCAGTGGTCAATGTATTCTGATTGCTTCCAGAAGAATATTGGTGTCATTCTGGTGTTCACTTGTTTGCTCTACTCGACATCCAGAAAATATTTATAGACAATATCGTTATATGTTTGTATAAAACAATTATCACCCACTTTTAAATACCACTTCTGTAATAATATAAATTCTAAATAACAGCTTTGGAACGTATGCGATCATAGATCCATATCTTGTCATTTTACTTGCCTCGAATTTAATTGCATTCTCGTATTTAATTAAACACCTAGAATTCGAAATCCTCGAAGCGAATTACTTCAAGTAGTTAATGCAGATCACGAAAAAAAATTACCTCTGACGCAAAGTGTTCGTTAAAAGACGCCGCACGGATCTCGCTACGTTGCTATCAAGGTACCCCTCTATGCCCTTAGCCCTCTGATCTATAGCCCACTGCCCTTAGCCCCTCTATGCCTTTAGCCCTGTGTCCTTAGTCAAAGTGATCTATATCGACCCCCAGGGGTCAACTGCGACCTGCAACGGGTCCGTATCAGCGAAAAACAAAATTGGGGGTCCATTAGATGTTTAATGAGGGTCCACGATTGTGGATCTCATTAAAACAGGTTGTGACCTTCATTTTGGCTGTCCATGAATAGAATCATCCACATACGTTTTATTACGTCATGTGTATGTCATACCTGTTACTTATCCCGTTTAATGGAATGTCGTGAGAAAGTTTTTAATTGCTTTTCCATCTTCATACTTGGTGGAATGGGATTTCAGCGCGATTGCCAATCTCCTAAGAAAAAGGAAACAGTCTGGGCATCACTGACTGAGTGAGATTAAACCTAACTCAATTGATGCCAAATGTTGAAAATTTCTTATTAAAGCATCAGGTTCGTCCCTCCCACTAAAAACATTTATTTTTGCTTAGTTATTTTATGCAATAAATACTAAATTTTAATTTGGTATGTTTTTATTTGAATTCAATTAATAAATGTATAAAAAGTAACGTGTTTTTTTTCACACTACTGTTAGAAATTTAAATCTTTCAAAGTGAATAACACTGTACCAGCTGTCAAAAACACATTTGAAGTTGACGAATTTGCAAAAAAATCAATGTTAGACAAGCAGGGGGTCTACCCAAAAAAACCCAAAATGGTAAGTGGTCCACGAAACAAAAACGTTTCGGGACCTCTGCTTTAGCCCACGCGCCGGTACCACTACTCGCTGTGCAACGGACTCCACACTCCAACTACTTACCACGCTACTCCCAGCATTTCTCCCCATTCCCTTAGTGCATATGCAGCTTCCCCCACAGTCGTCCACTGCACACCTCTGCTGCGTTCGTTACGAATGAAATCACGCATCGAGTTTCGTAACGTCTAACGTGGTGTAAAACGAAACGCGTAACTCACTACACCATTCTGCAGCATTGGTATTCCATGCGCACGTGGAGCTGGTAATTACAAACTGTACTGTTTTTGTGACTAAACGTATGAACGTGTTACGAACTGCCCCGTTATACACACAACGTTACTGTTCAGAAGCTATATTATCCCCATTTTGGTTAAAGTGTTGCACTAAGTACACATTTTATGTTTCTTCCTTATTACTATAGTTTGAAGAACAACCGGTAGCGCTAGCTATGTTTCTTCGTAACTATTCTTCATCTATCCTGCTTGTCATCACTTATGCTTACAGATGCACACAAATAGAATGCTTTAAATATATTATCTGTGAAGTCTACAAATCAATATCTGCTTTGTTATTACATTGCCATTTTAAAATAAATTATTTCTTTGAACATCATTAACTACTCTTTGCGAATATTTGTGTTTTATACGCTGTTAGAAGCAATTAATGCAATGACTATTGAAATGAAATTTCTATTGTGGGTTCCTTTGCTTGAACAAACGAAAATTCAAACATACAGATGTAAACCGTATTCAAGTTAACCTAGCGTGCACTACAATTGAAAACACGCAAATGACAACATACCACATATTCCCTATGAGCAACTTCCGGACTCACAATCCGAAACCCAGCGTCGAATAAACCCGTTCCCTGGTCCGAACATTTTGTAACCCGAGGTATTTGCAGTTCATTGATCAAATGTGAAAAAGGTAGAGTTCACTTTCCATGGTTTCATTCATTCCATGTTTACACCAGTTCCATTTACGACTGAGAATCGCTCGAGGAAACGATAACTCTGTTGAAGAATCACACAGGAAATGCATACATTCGATAGAAAACGTCATTGCAATTATCAGAAACAAATAGCTCTTGGTGGCATAATTCATACAAAAATATCAACTCAGAATAATTTTGCTATTTCAATTAAAAGTAATTATAAAAATACTTGTTATTCTGTCTCAAATAAATTAACAAAATTTATGCTTTCCGAGATTAAAAGAAATAAGAGTATTAAACATAAGCGTCACAGAAATGTATTTAGCAAAAAATATATAAATATCGTTTTATATCAACGCATAAAAGCAAAGTAGATTTTGGAACGCAACGAGCAATGTAGATTGCATGAATATTTAACATTTTCAAAATAACTTAAAATACATATGCATATGAATTTTACTAAAACGCATGAATACACAGAGTTTTCAATATAAATAGAACTCTGTTTCTCCAATGTTTATTATGTCTGTCATACGCTGGAAGCAGGGCACTCAAAAAATGGAGTGTTTTCTGGAACGACTCTTTCGGATTCGGATTGATCAATCATGAAATTTTAATTATATTTTCGTAAACTGGTTTATTGCTGATTTATAGGAAGGGACAGGAACTATTTCAATGTGTGAGATACGTACCTACACGAATAACTAACATATGTTTAATTGCATATTTTCTTTCCACATTTCTTTTGAGCTTTCAAGAGCAACTCATGCAAAATATTCGTATTTATTTTCCCGCATTTACGTATTACTTAGGTATTTTTATTGGCATTTATGATTTCCCGTGATTCATCTTCATCATTTACGGTACAACGAAGCATTTTAAAGAGAGATCACATGGAAATTATTGGTCAGATATGCGAGGCATTGTAGCCTTCTCTGGTGTACTCGAAGTGAACTATTACAAATCTGGCGGAATCATCGATATAGCTGGATGTATCAAATGTGTCTTTCACGTTAATTTCACTCTTTCTTTTTAAATTATGCTAGACGATCAAAGATATTGCCCCTATTTCTGAGGTACGAAAGCTCTCCATGTCGATTTCACAAAAAAAATAACAGCTCACCTGTGTAATTAATTCTAAAACGTAACATTCTACCGATTACTGAAGAATAAGAGGTGTTCGTAATATTGAATTCATAATATTGAATTCATAAACGAGATGTGTGTAGGTGCTGAAGATAAATACCTTGTTGCTTGATAAATACCTCTCTTCATTGCTTACCATACAGCAAGACAGAAAGTAAATGCATTCTCTAAAATATCGACTTTCATGTCGAGTAGGGGTACTTACATAGCGTGATTTACGGAGAAAATGAAAGTCATAATTGATGGTATTAATTTCACAAAATTATTTCTGACATATTTTGGTGAAAGTGGAGTACTTACTAATACTGTACTATACGTGACTTACTCTGGTGTTAAAAAACGAGTCGTTGAATTCTTTGCTTGATTCAGTGATTTGTTCATTTTAATTTGATGTTATCAAAACATGCGAGGACAATGTAAATAATGTTTATTGTATTGATTGGTCATTTTATTTGTGGCCCTGTAAATGGTGCGCGATCTATGGAACCGAAATGATAAAAAGTATTAGCATTCAATAACCGAAATAATATATACACATTAAGATATGTTTAGTTTTAATCAAGCAACGTCTTTACATAAACAAAGAAAAATTGAGATGAAAACAAATTTCGGATATAGAAAGCAAACCATTAATCCCAGACGGTAAAGAAGAAACATTTGCTCCGCTGTTTTTAATAAAAGAGATATGTCGTTAATGGGATTAATAAAAATAATAATTTAAAATAATTGGGCATAATTTAACCAAAACTATATTTTGGTAGAAATTGTGCCTAATTCTTTCATAAAGTAAACAAAGACACTACCAAATCCACAATTTCATAATTATTAATTATGAGAATGGATTTAGGAAGGTAGAATGGTGATTGGGTTCGATAAATCCAAATAATTAAAAAATATAAGTAATAGATGTACTATAATTATTTATTTAGTTATATAAAACGCATTCTTTTAGCACTAGCGTGTTGAACAAATTTATTATTGAACAACAGAAAAAACTGTGTAAATTATAATTTTATCTCCTATGTCTTTTCATACTAGTATTATAATTTTGAGAACTTTGAAGCAGGTACACTCAAGTCCATTGCTCCATTTGGCGCGGAGCGGCTCCAAAGACAAATCTACTTGGAACAGTTCCACCAGCGCGATGCTGTGGGATATACACCTAGACTGAAATCCATTTGGAGACGCTCCATCCGTCTTCGCTACAACTCTCCGGGATGGGGAAATCTGACCTCCGCTCACTCGGATGGATCTGTTCAAATACAAATATCCATCTGATAAATGGTGAAGAAGATTCTGGTTGAGAAATTCATTTCGCAAATAACTAATACGAGAAGATAAAAAATGGTATACTATACTGTAACCACGTATTTAAAATTCTAAAGCTTTTTAACTCGTACTAGTTTTATTTCCATACACACATATATTCAATTTAAAACATACGTCTGTAAATGGTCGAGCATTTAACTTGAATATTAAAATCTCATATGCTCGTAATCTACAAAAGTCATTGGAAAATTGTATATGTCATAAGATTAAAACCTGCTCTATGGTAATAAACAATCGAAAATCAAAGGATTTCCATTGAACAGTTACAAATAAAAGCTAATATAATATTAGTGTCAATAAAAATTTTGTAAAATTGCTTTTAGTTAGAAACAGGAATTAGTCATTAAACTACGAAGTTGTTAGGAAAATGTATACTTATTTTTTGATTAATTTAGTTTGCTGAATGAATTTTTATTCTCAGAGATTTATAGTAATTTTTTTAGATTAATTGCTATCAAATAGACTGTAATAATGATAATATCAATAATAATTACTTATTTCCTGAGTAAGATTTTCAATTGTTATCGATTTATCTTTAGCCAAGAAAAGCAAAAATTACTCTCGTAATAGCGTAAGGTAACTATTATAAAAGTAATTAAATTTGAATTATCTCCTTCATTTGAAAGAGTATTATCCGTTCAAATGCAAACAGACTGCTATTTCTCATAATAAATTGCGAAGAAATTGTTCAAATATAAATAAATAAACAGACGTATTGCTAAAAAAGCAGTACAAGCTGCATATTACCACGTGGAGGACAAACTAATTTACTCTCCGAAAAAAAGCAAAAAAAGGGACCATCCCATCAATTTCGATCAAGAGCCCTCAAGTAGAGGTGGATTTAACATTTCAGCAAACTACTAAGAATAAAAATATTTTAGTAAACGTTATAATATTAATAGAATATTAACGAATTTGTATTTTTTTAAATTCGCAAGTACGTATTATTATCAAACTATATATTATTAGGAAAGTATTGGCGATAAATCTTAACCATCAAATAACACTAAATACGAGATTCCAATAATATTCCAATAGATGCTGCCCCTAGGCAAGAACCTAGCCAGTCTGTATAAGAAATCCGCCTCTATCCGAAGGAAAACCGAATTAGTGTACAGAACCGTGCCAGGTGGAGTATATATAAAACTAGGTGGAGTTCTTATATGAATAATAAGACATAACACAAGCATGTAAGGAAATAGTTTTGAAATTTTGTTTTAGAAAGTACTACAGCAATGATGTGATAAAGTACAAGACGAATTTAACTTTTATTAATATCAACAAATTCTTTTACATCGAAGAAACCCTGGTGCAGTAGGTAGCTTTTGACCGCAGATTTCAAAAGATTCAATTCAATAATATATTTTAAATTTTGGGGGATGAAATTATACAGAACGATCCCCGAATGATAAGTCCCTTTTGACAAAGAGTGGTTGATACTCTAGGACGATGAATATTACTCCTATTGCGAGTATTGTATTCATTTAACTTGAAAGTTTAACATGAAAGATTTCGTACAGTGATCCCGTTAAATTAATTAATTTAACAACAGAATATTTAAAATTTCGTTTCCATATCTTTTGGTTATCTGCATTTCTAGTGATTTTATTATCCGGATAAACGATTTTCTATTCGTTGTCTGACGACTTCTCTTTGCCACGCTCTTGCTTTCGCGTGACAGTTACCACCAAGAATTCAACGTGGAGCGATGGAGTACGCGTGAAAATCCCCATAAAATTCACCTGCTCCAAATGGAGCCGCTCCGTTTGGAGCCATCGTGAATGACTGGCTAAACACGGGAATATTTAAGTATTTTTATCATGCTGGATATCATGAATATTTCGTAACAATTAAGTAACGTTTCGGAAAATCTTCATCAAAGCTATCTTATTGAAAAGTACTTCTTTCCACAGCCAAATGAATTTCTCATAAAACTTTATGCTAACAAACATTTATGCCAGTACTCGTTAAAAATTTTGAGTTGCCATCAGAAATATTAGCTCAATGGAAATAATAATCCTCAATATTAATTACTGAATCTTTGCTCGCTCGCATCCAAACACGCCATGCTCCTCGCACAATTCCCTTACTTTTGCTGTCTCCGATACTTTCTCTTCCTGGAGGAAATCCATTGTAAAGACTGCTCATTAAGATCTCAAATGAAGCATTTCAGTAATTTTCCAATATCCTCTCCAGAGTTCTTTCCTCAGTCTCTCGAAAACTGTCGATTATCTTTCTCCGTTGTATATAAGCGAAGAAGAGTAATGACGAAAACCGTCTAGAAATAACTTTAAATATCGCCATTCTCTATATAAAATTAAACATTCCTTTGTCTCCGGGGAAGAATATTAAAAGACGACAGGAAAAATGCTTCGAATCTGAAAGTTTCTACATGATAGTTAAAGTAAAACGAGAATTTAGTTAAATCGTCTTGGGAATTTATTTAACGCGATGGACGCAAGGAAAATTTAATCGAAAATAATTAGCCCCGACCTTTTCACTTGTCTCATTAAAGGGATAATACTTAAAATACTTTATATTCAGAGAACAGAGGAATAATTTTATCACCAGGTGCGCAGAAAATTGTGAATGACAAAAATATTCCGATAAACGATCAAAAGAAACGAAGGTAGAGTAAAGCAAGGAAATATTCGAATACATTAAAAAACTTTCAAAATTGGTGGTCATAGATTCTAGAAACAATTGAATTTTTTGTTTGTTACACCACAATCTAAACAACTATTAATTAGCACGCTTGTCTTTCTCGGAAACTTTTGTGTGTTGGAATCTCGAGTGAAGCGTGCTTGTGATATTATCTGTCCAACAGATCTATGACTTCCATTTAACCATCCTGATACATGTAGCAGTTTAGTCTTAAAAACTGTATTCAGATACCAAAGCTTGAGTCCGGTGTCATAACAAACTCCAAGAAAAATGAGAGGATCTAAGAAAAATATAATATTTGGGTTGAATGAGAATATGTATGATAATATGTACGTTTTAGTATGGCACAAAAAATATAATTTAATTTATCCGATTCTAGTCTCTGAAACTATCTATTGAATGTTTTATTTTGAGATGAGAAAGGTAAGGTAAATGCAGAGATAGTGACTACAACTGGTTTCCCCTCCTTCGCACTTCGTCCTTGGTGATTTACACTAGTTTTTTATTGTTCCTGCATATCTTTTCTCGGTCCTCTCTGTTCGAAAGAATTGCCTTATAATTCATTTTACTGCTGGATAATGCCTGTTTCCTTTATTTACGCCAAATTAAAGCTATTAGACGATCGCAGGAGCCGTAAATCTGCTGGCGACCAGATGCGAAACGCCACCCTCCCCTCCTCTCCACAACCAGGTCCCCATTTTCGTGCTCCTCTCTTCCTTTTAGTAGCATTCCACTTGCGTTCATCGACAAACTTTGGCGACGAAGAATTGCGTTGATAATTTATTGACGATTAGTTAATTTGTTTAAATGTGTGCTCGTGTTTTTTAGCGATAATACTGCAGGCAAGAATCCACTTAGGGTTATTGAATGTCAAGAAAATTTAATTCGTTTGAGCTGTCGGCTCGTCAACGTCGTGTTTGTTTCTATAGATATCGCTGCTACTCTATCAGAGCAGTAATTTTAGAAAATCATTTTTACCATGTACGGAATTAAATAAATGAGATGTATGATTAGCACTGGTAGAGAGTTAAAAATATTCAACAAATTAGATTAAGCGTAACTATTTTAAGTTATTTTTTAAGTGGCTTCCTATTCATAAAGGCACTATGTCCCATTACTGTGCTTACATTGGAATAACATTGAATGCATTTATTACGAATACTAGACATACACACTATGGAGATAAAGTATTTATACCTTGGATCCTTTAAACATAATGAAAAATTTTAAGCGCGTTTTTCTGTCAATTATGTTCAGTGCGTTTACGTACGTTATAGCTGAAGTGGAAGATGGGTATTTCTTCGTCCAAAAGAAGTTGTTCTTGTAATAGTGATGTGCCGTTTAAGAAGGATAAATATCCCATAGTTCCTATTTACTCAACTGTTTTTTCAACATACCTTACGCTGTTTGGCCTGATACTGAAACACATCTTTTAACGTGGCACATTTGTGCAGGATGCTGTAGAAAGGACGAGACACACAACATATTTGTCTTTCGTGCAGATTATATTTTCCTAAGTACTTCTACTTTCATCACAAAATCAGGTATTTTGATACCTAAGAAACTTTTGGCACAGTACTACGGTTGAAATACGACTATCTTAAATTTGATTATCAAATAGTTTTTGTTTTATTCTTTTCCTTTTCGATTTCCAACTTTCCTCATTTTTACCTATTTTTCATAATATTTATAAAGAACATCCAACTCATATAATTTTAATGATTTTTAAAACTATAATTTAATACCTTTCAAAATTTTTAATTTGAAATAATATCTACTCATATTCGAGCAATTGACTTATATTCTAATATTGGTCAGCCAGTGTTGTTCGTGATGCTGCCTATTTTCAAAAAAAATATTTTTAAATAAGATAAAACTGTATTTCTATTTTTTAATAACCATTTATGTTCCCGTGGGATGATGTTCGTACTTTGACCTGAAGCGATATGACTGCCCTCAAGCGATACGACGCGCCGCACCACAGGTCTTCAGAACAGTCACATCGCGTAGGCCAAAGATTTATCATTTCGTTCCGATAGGTTTAAGAAAATTAATCGATTAATGGTAATTGATTATGATTCTCATTTTCCCTGATTTTCTGTCGATCTGGGATACGATGAATGTACGGGTAACTGATCCTCAACAATGCGTATTTCTTAAGGATTGTTTGATCCCCAACTCCCCTGAAACACTTCTCCCTCTTCTCGATCCCCTAGTTCTTTATGTTTATTGATCTGTACCAATAATACCAAACGAAATCATTCAGATATATTTATCCAATTTACCAAGACTGTGTAATCTAAATAAATTTAAAATATGTATATGTAAATATAAAGCAATGAATCTTACCTGCGAACCAGAATACTACTGAGTTTTCTTATTTCGCCAATTTTCAGCAGAGTTACAGCAGAAGAAATGAAAGATTAACTGAAAATTAAAGATAGCTCTAATTTTAAATTAGAAAAATAAATCTCTAATTGTATTTCTTTAGATGACGAAATGGTGGGAGAGGGGAGGACACTAGTGGTGACTCTTGGTGCTGTAGCCTCTTTGAAATAAGATGGATGCACTTTGAGTTCTTCCTCTTGTTCCGCTCTCCTCGATGGCCGCTCTACTTCCTCACTCGTTCTTTTCCTTGCAACCTGCCCGCCCCATAGCCAAGCGCGTGGAGACTTACTTTCCAAGTTTCTTTCACGAGTTTGTTGGGTGTCGTGGTCCCGTCGACAGGGTCGTTAGCCACCCCAACCCCGCTCTTTGCCCACCCACTCTCTCTTCCTTTTTCTATCCCTTTCTCTACTCAGCGATATTCTCCTCCCACAGCTCCCCAACCCCTGTGGTCCCACGCCGCATCTCTTGGCACATCACGTCACGGGAATTAACGGCTCATTTATTTCGACTTGTCCCACGATAATGTCACAGCCTGGATGTCATTATACGAGATATTGCAAGAAATTTATTAAATATTCCTCGTCTCAATTTAAGCAGTTTCTGATCGGTGAAGGTTTCATTTATCGACATGAATAATAGATCTTCAAATGTGGAGTGGTCATAAAACTATCCTGTTATACAAAATTTACCCTAGATATGAACCAACAGTAAAACATTACATGATAGCAAGACATCTTAAATCCAGATATATTTCTTCTTTCTAACATTAATTCTCAAGACCGCATTATACTTGTTATATATTTCATCACGATGATTGTTAGAACAAGAGTGAAAACTTGTTAATGATTATGACGTAGGCTATACTAGTTTCCCTATTTCATTAACCTTTCCAACAGAATATTCATCCTTAGTAGCAGCATATCCGAAAAATATTAATAACGTATCCTTAATAGTAACATATCCTGAAATTAGTAAAAACGTATCCTTCATTTTATATCGTCGGAAAGGTACAATTTTAAAATATTTTTGCCATAGACGAAGTTATTCAATTAAGTTTTAAACACAATTTATTCAATGATATTGAAATAAAGCAACTGAAATTTCTCGCCCTAATAGTCAAGTTTCAATTTCATTCATTTGATCAAAGGTTTATTTAACTGCAGCAATGCTGTGTATACACTACCAGTAACAACCATCTTTAACCTATTCGTGTCACTTACCTAACTCCTAAAGCAAGGGATTGGGAGAGGTATGTAGTATGAAAGAATGATGCACGAAAAAGGACATATTCACCACCAACTTATCGGCATACGAAGCCGCAGTAGCTGCAAATGATATTACTTTATTACAACTTCTTTGAATATTCCAACGTTTTAACCTGATTAATAATATTCAACAGGTTAGGACGATGGATAATGTCCAATGAAATTCTTATACAATTCAATTTCAACATCATCAACTATGTCGTGCAGAGAAGACCTGGAATAAGATACTATAACATCCGAAATATATTGTCTTATAGAATTTTTTGAAACAATTTTTTGAAACAAAAAATTCTATAAGTATTTTGCAGAGACATGATTATTCTATTTGTCTTTAATTGAGATTAATTGTCATCGGGACCGTCACCAATTAACGGTGTACCCCGACTTAACTCTTGAAGGTGCATGAAATGTCTTAACCCCTCTTGGATTTCTACGGTATGTGAATGTCACTATTCATACCAATGACCCAGGAAACTGTGTGTTCGACACTAATAACGGTAATTTTTTTTAAATGTGTAATTCCTTCGCACTGATCTCTAGGAGTGATTGGGCTGTCGTGCGCCCACAATATACTTTGTCCATAGATATTACATAAACAGTTTTCTTTCATGTTTACTGCTTTGAATGGTGAGATGTATTTTCACATCGGGAACTTGAGTGTGATTAAACAGCGCCTTGTCGTCGAGCACTGGCCACTGCAGTTCGACGTCGCGCCCGCCCGCTCAATGCTGCGTCCCGTAGAACAAATGTGTATAGCGGGTTGCTAAGCTTATGTATTACCAGCATTGCCATTTGCTGCATGCAGATGAACGGAAACAAATTTGTAGACCTTTCTGCGGGTTCATCAATATTTTTGTCTCGAGGTTAGGTGTTATTTACTTTAAGTTTCAAATTTTCATTTGTTATTATATTTTTTGATTCCGCTTTCAATTGAGGAAGTTTTTTAAGCTGGGGCAAGGGAGTAAACCATGTATTTTTTTTCAATTTCAATAGGACGCTTTATTTACAAAAAAAAATATTATTTATTTACAAATGTGTGGCGAGGTTTTTTTGCCTGTACGCCTTTAAAATGCCCCTTAGGTAGAGCCGTGGGCTGTGCATACAATGCCCTGGTATTCACTCTCACTGAATGGATAGTTGCAATTTTAATTTTGGAAATCTTTGTTTTGAACTTAAAATGATTATTATTTTATTTACTTGTGATTTGTATCATAATAGTATTTTTTTAGCATCCTTTAATACTTCTTTAATATTGTTTTACTTAGTTGTAAGATATCTTTTAATTATACTGGAACTATCGATTAAATGAGCACCGTTAGGAACCACGGGAAACCAACGGTCAGGACACGAATATAAACAATTAATATAGACATATTTACAAAAGTTACTTAAATAAGAGAAATAAATTATAATGTAAAATATACTAATTTTGCCATAGAATTAAAGATTAAAATAAAATTCAGTTATTTAAAATACTAGAAAACAACAACATATAATTCACGTAATGCTTTGGAATGTCTTCTCAACATGTCTCCACCTGAAACAAAAGAAAAAGACGAAGCGGCAGAATCACGGTTTATTTGAATCAGCTGTTTCAGCGCATATTACTCTTTCTCTCATTTCCATCACATAGCTTCCTGACCCAGGGACTGCACTACAGATACTCTATTGTCCCTCATTATTGCAATGGCTAAATCTACGTTAATGTGATAATTTTGGAATGCACCAACTTGGATAAAAGTTCGTTTTTGATCTGTTTTCGGGCATGTTATTAAAATGTGAATCCAATCTTCATTTTGTTCCCCGCAAAGTGGGCAAATAGAGTCTCAATCCCCCTCAGTTTTCTTAATTTCCAACCTCCTACGCGAAAGCATCCGTAACCCGATCGTTCTTTTGATTTAAGGCAGTCAGTATATGGTTTTCTGCCCTATTGTCCAGCTACTAAAGTTTGCACGATAAGTGATCTCTTTTCCAGTCTGTTAGTTTCTAGTTCACGACGGTATAAGTCTTGGAATTTTCTCTTAATATCTTTTAGATCGTTTAACGATGGACTATTCTGACTCACACAAGTGATTCCAGCTGTATGAATTAAATTTTTAATTTGTCTGTCCCATTTTCATTCTGTATTAGAATGGTAAGACTGAGTTACAAGTGGGTTCCTGGTGCCTGCCCTTATCGAAAGCCAATATTTAATTGCTCTTAATTGGAGAGTTAGTTCAATGAGAAGCAACCAAAATTCCCATAAAATGCCACTCTTTGCTGTGCATTGAGCAATGCCCGTCACCATTTTAAGGTATTTCGTTTGAAGCGAGTTTAAAATAGCGTTATCCCCTGCGCCCCATATTTCCGCTCCGTACGCTATTCCCGGGATTGAAACATTTTATCCATAAGTCTTGGTGCAATTTCATGAATTGTAATTTTTGATTTTTTTATTGTACCTAAAATGTATTTGCTTTTTCGTCGAGCTTTCGCCTTATGTTTCGTCCAAGTTACGTTCATGCAGATGGTTTCTCCTAAATATATGTATTCTTTAACGTTTTCTAGCGTTTCTCGTTTATACGATTAAGTTTCATTCTTACTGTACGCCCACCCATTTTTAAATGTCAGGATAAAAATTACGGAGCAGCGATGCATGCTGAAATAACACAAAAATTACAAATCACGCAAAATTTTTGACCTCCTTTTCAACATCCTATTTCCAAAACAACCGTCTCCGTGAACTACCACTCAACCTGGAAGCCAAAGAAGGAACAGATGAAGGCAATATTGATGTCGCAGAAAACGATTATTTATTTGTAACTTGTATGAAAGCATAAATGTTACGTTAAATTTCAACATCTGAGTAAGTGATCTGAATTGATTTATTACTAATACTATTATTATTCTTTTGTGTCAGTGTACTTTACATTTTCTCAGCAAATACTCTTTAGCAAAAGGCACGATCCAAGTGTCTATTCCCTTTTAGTTCTCTTAAGATAGGGTTCTTGGAGGAATTTTTTTGATGATGACAGATTGTCCTTTATAAGTAATAAAATACTTTGTCATTCTGTCCTTATTTATAATATAAAAGGTCTTGTCGGCCGCATAGCGGCTATCTGCAATGCCACAAATTCTTTTTACAAAATATAAATTACAAAATAAATATATTCATTCTAAAAATTATCTACCCCCTTCTACTTCGAAAAGTTAATATTTTTTTAAAATATTAAATGAAAATATAAATGACAAAATAAAAAAATTGAAATATTCTAAAATTAATTTACCCTCTTCTTCTTTGAATAGTTAATAATTTTCAATATAATATGCAATAGTAACAGGAAATGAGAACACTGGCGTACCTGGGTCCTTTTCGTGTAACTGGTTTCAGTTTTTATGGCTAATTTTATCAGGGGGAGGAAGTATCTGGGATTTGATGATTGAGTGTGAAAACGTTGGAATTAAGTGAATTGTGAATGTGAATGTTTTCTAATTTAAGTCTTTTCCAGTAATTATTTTATATTTCTAAAATTTGGAAATCATTGACTGTGTGGAACGTGTGATTGTTTTCTAAAAGATGTGTGGCGAAATGCGAATGTCCTGTGAGGTGTTTGAAAGCGTGAATGTGTTCATGTAGTCTTTTAACAAAATTGCGTCCAGATTGTCCCACGTACAACGCGTTGTACTCACCGCATGCGAGCGCGTACACTCCGCTTAATTGCGAGAGGGGTGTAGGGTCCTTTGTGTGGGAGAGGATGTTTCTCAGGGACTTAGGTGCAAGGAAGAAAGTGTAGAGACCGTGGTGATTAAATAAATTTGCTAACTTAAGGGAAAGATTGCTTATGTAAGGTATCGTAATGCGAGGGGTCGTGGTATCTTTATGAAGGGGGAAAGTGTTATGATTTGTTTTCGGCGTATTGTGTGTTTTTTCTTCTTGATGATGGAATCTATCAAACTGGTATTATCACCATTTTTAAATGCAATTTGTTTTTTTGTACAAACTTCTTTCTGAATTTTGTCCGGAGGAAATGGAATGGAAAACAGTCGATTTATTATTAAACAGGAGAGTTATCTTTTCGTCTATATGCAACCGAATGGTACTATCTTCAAGACCTCATAAGGAGTCGAGTGTTCAGCATTTGCTGTCGCCAGAAAGAAAAACAGGTGAGAAAACTGGAATCCCTGGCAATTAAGCCTCGTTCAGCCCATAATATTAACATTCGTAATCCATCTTTCCATCCCCTCATATCTAATCTTTCATCTACTCCTTTCTATGAGAAAGAAATTGACCTCCTTTCCAAAGGTTTAAAATATTCTCCTAGCATCACACTAAATCCTCATATTATAAAAACATTTTGTGTACACACTGATACTGTTCTCTCTCATGACTCCTTATATCAATTTAATTCAGTTGGGCATTTTATTAATAATATTTACATTTTAAATTACATGTGGTGAGGCTTCAGTTCTTTTGCCTTCTTAAGCCCTTTAATGCCGTGGGCTGTGCGTTAAATGCCCTGGTATTCACTCTCAATTAATTGTTCAGTTGCGGCTACTTTTTTCATAGAAAGGTTGATATTTTTATTTCCTGCTGCCGTAATATTAAATATACTTATGCATGGATATAAAATTAATTATTATTATATTATAAACTATTGGCATAATGTAATAGTTTCTTAAATCTGAAAGAGATGCAACTGACGAATTCACTGAGCACGGTTCGGAACCACGGAAAACCAACGGTCAGGACACAAAAACTGTACATGGAAAAGATATTCACAAGTGACAATATTTACAAAAGACATTTACATAAGACAAGAGTCTACAAGAATTATTACAAAATTAATATTTACAAATAGAGTCTATAAGAAAAAGTATTTACAAAATAGTATTTCTTCACCCGTACGTAGGAAGACGTTTCGTAACCTCTAACAGAGAAAGCAAAAAAACCGGCAGTATCACGTTGCTTTTTACCCAATCATTATAATTTCTTCATTCATTTCCCCTTTTTTCCCTCACGTAGCTTAGAAACTGTCCCAAAGATTTCACTACAGACGCATTATATTAATTGTAAAATTAATGTTTCTGTTTTCCTTTATAAATCCCCCGATTTGCAAAGCTTTTCGGTATTTTTCTGTTTGTGTACAATGTAACAGGATGTGAATCCAATTTTCTTCCTAATCAACACATATTGGACAAATAGAATCTAGATTATTTCTTAATATTTGTATTCTCCATCCCCCTAGTCGAAATCATTCGTAACCTGATCGCGTCCTATATTTCAGTGAGTTTATGTACGGTTTGCGTCCTCAATGACCTGCTACAACTGTTTGAACTGTCAGTGACCTTTTTTATAACCTGCTCATTTCTATTTTTAGTCTGTACGCTTCATATATTTTATTTTGAATTACCTAGCTATCACTACGCTCTGGTGTGGCCTGCTATAAGCGTTCCAGCCCTAAATTACAGATAATTTTTATTTAAGTATTAAAGTATTAAATATATAAGAAAAACATTTCACCCTGAAACATCGAAATAATTGATAAAAGAAAAAACGTACTGCGAATTTTATTTCACTGATGACCCAAACACTCGATTTATCCCTTTCGTGTACTTCACTTCACATTTCCCTTCCCACCTTTTCTAAATCATTTATTTCCCTCGTATCACTTCACTTCACTACCCACCATTACTCCATTAGCTTCCCATCTACACTAACTTACTAATTCTTCCCGAACTTGCCTAATCCTTTTAATTTGTCTGCTCCCCTTTTCTTAGAGCGTTTTTGAATTAAATATGATTTAAAAGCGCACGATATCAAAGAAACTTTTTGACAGTTTTTATACTACCAGGAAAAAGTTCTCGAGATGAGGTCTGTCGAAATTTTAATCACTTATCATATACAATCTGTAAACGTAATGAATAAATCTTGGACTGATTTTTGAAATCATATCTCAACATGGGGTTGATCTATCGATTGTCTTAATTTGGATCACAGACTCAATACGTGAGATCATAAGAGACGATTAGGTTCTGCAGAGCATACAAACTCCAACAGTCCAGTTGAATAGATGTATTAATAATAACAATATATTTATTTACTGCAATTAGGCAGATCTTACCCGGTGGCAGTATATAAGGAAATACAATAAAACATAACAAATGCACATCACAGAGCACTGATATAAAAACTGTTAAATAAATCATTAAACTATATGATACAACTAATATTAAATATAAAAAAAACATTTTACCCTGAAACGTCTAAATAATTCATTACAAAGCTCATGGCACATTTTATTTCACTGATGACCCAAACACTCGATTTACCCCTTTCGTGCACTTCACTTCACATTTCCCTTCCCACCTTTTCTAAATCACTTATTTCCCTCGTATCACTTCACTTCACTACCCACTATCATTCCACTAGCTTCCCATCTACACTAACTTACCATTTCTTCCCGAACTTGCCCAATCCTTTTAATTTGTCTGCTCCCCTTTTCTTAGAGCGTTTTTGAATTTAAAAGAGGTTGCTGAACCCGATAGAGCTCCCACANCCACGACATCCGCAGGCAAATTGTTCCAGTCCCTGATTGATCTATTGAGAAACTAGTATTTTCCAACGTTTGTTTTTTGTTTTCTTTCACGAATTTTGAAAAAGTGATCTTGTCTATCCAATCTAGTCTGTTTTTCTAAACGCTCTTTGACATCTCGCCAAGCTGGTTCGTTTTTAAGTGTACTGAACAAACAACCCAGTTGCGCTCCTTTTCTACGAATTTGGAAAAGGTCTATTTTTATATAATTATTCGCATTATTACCCATGTTTATGAATTTAATAGCTTTTTTCTGATTTTTTTCTAATTCTTCTATTTGATATTTTCTATAAGGATCCTATCCTGACGCTGCATATTCCAGTAGAGGCTTAACAGGGCTGTGTATGCTAACTCTTTTGTTGTCGGATTACTGCCTTTCCTTCAAATTCGTTTAATGAAATTTAGAGACTTCCAAGTTTTCTGTGCANCTCTTTTGTTGTCGGATTACTGCCTTTCCTTCAAATTCGTTTAATGAAATTTAGAGACTTCCAAGTTTTCTGTGCAACACTGTGAACTTGATCAGACCACTCTTGGTTATTCTTGAAATTGATACCCAAATATTTGCATGAATTTACTTCCGGTATAGGACATGAACTGATTTCATAGGACCAATTTTGCCTTAAGCGGGTACGAGTGAAACACGTAGCTTTTCTCTTCTCTGAATTTATTTTCATTTGATTTATAGTTACTCATTTGTGGATTTCATCAAGGTCTTGTTGCAATGTTATCCTGTCTTCCGAGTTGTTTATTGTTCGGTACATTATACAGTCATCCACGAATAATCTAATATTTAAACTTATTTTCTCAGGCAGGTCGTTGATAAATGCTATAAATAGTAAAGGCCCGAGAACGCTGCCTTGTGCCACGTCTACTTCTTCCGAAAATATTTCCGAAACCCTAACCCTTTGCTTCCGATTACGTAGAAATTCACGGATCTACTCTACAACTCTTCTATCTTTGCCAGTATTTGATATTTTCTGAATTAATAGATTATGAAATACCAAATCAAAAGGTTTTGAAAAATCTATGACTGTATCTGTGCTCTGTACCTTGTCTAACGTGTCTGCGATATTATTTGACTTTCGCGCGAGTACCCCGGTCGAAACCCATGTTGTTTGTCACGTAATTGCGCCGTTCTACTCCACTCTTCTTTTAAATAATTTGCTATTATGTGTTCCATTACCTTACATACAACCGATATTAAGCTCACAGGTCTGTAATTTGATACTGAAGTTTTACTACCTGATTTGTGTATTGGAACTATGATTGCATTCTTCCAGTCTTGTGGTATTTGCGTATTATTGAGGTTTCAAAAATGCGAGTTAGATATATTATCGCTTCCCCTTCTGACTTTAAAATATGTGGTTACCCCGTCTGACCCTACCGATTTTTTATTCTTTATGTTTCTTAGACGTTTTCTGATATGACCCACCTTGACTCTAAAGGAATTATATTCTGTTTTATTCTATTGTTGTGACTTCAGAATTATCACAAAACACTGACGCGAAGTAATTATTGAATAGACTATTTTATAATCCTATTTGAGGTTTAAAAAGGATAACTAGAACGTCAGCGAACAATGATTCTGGCATTGGTCTACAGTTTTCTTTTATTTTAGGAGCATCCGAATTAATATTACGTAACGCATCAATGAGTCGATCTATGAATAATGTGAAAAGATGTGGAGAAAGCACACGACCCTGCTTGATCCCTTGATTTACTGAGAAAATATTTGTGATGGTGCCATCATAAAGTCGGACACACGCACTCTCAGTACCATATATGGATTTTAACATAGTGATAAATTTAGTCGATACACCCTTTTCTCATAATGTAGTCCAAAGTATATTCCTATTTACCGTGTGAAAAGTTTTTCGAAATCAACAAAAGCGCAATATAGATTTCCTCTTTTAACGGCTGTTGCTCGTTCCGCGAGAGAGGTAAGAATATAAATATTGTCTATTGTGCTATTATTTCTTCTGAATCCTGCTTGTAAATTTGATAGTCTTTCTTCATTCTGAACCCATCTTTTCAGTCTACTGCACAGTATTTTACAAAAAACGATTATTCCTCTGAAATTCCTCCATAGTTATTAATGTCGTTTACATTGCCTTTGTTGTTATATATTGGAAAAATAATTGATGTGTTCCAGATAACGGGGAATACGACCATTGCATACATGTAGTTAAAGATATCACAAAATACCGGAGCAATTTCGTGGTTTAATACATTAAAAAGTTCGGGTGGTAGGCGGTCGTTTCCCGTTGCCTTGCTGTTTTTAGTTTCTCTATCGCGAACATTACTTCTATATCTCTATATTCTTATCTAATTCAGCTACTTGAAGTTCCGTTTCAATTGTTGTAGTAACTACTAAATTTTGAGTATTGAGGAGATCGTAGAAGTGTGTTTCCCAATTCAATCCGTCTATATGATTAATAGTATACGATTTCCGAGTTAATTTCCGTATAGTTGTCCATATATCGCTAGCATTGTTTGTAATAATTTTATTTTGTATTCTAATTGATTCCGCCTCTTGCCATGCTCATTTGGTCTCTAATACGGTCTTTTTATACTGTTTCCGTAACTTGAAGTATTTTTGACGTAAGACCTCCCACCCCCATGCCAAACAAAAATTTTTAGTGCGTTTTCAGCTTTAATTTTAGCTTTTTCGCAATTAGCGTTGTACAACCTGTCCCCCTCTGTCTAGTCCTGCTTGTTTCCAATACTCTCATATTTCTATCTGATTTATAAAGACCGTTCTGTAGTACTTCAGCTGCTGCATTGTAATTTCCTATGGCTAGGTGTGAGCGAATAACTGAGTAGGAACCTTCGACGCTCCTGCAAAGATTCTCGATGAGTTCATGTTTCTTTTATTCATTCCATTTGAAACGCATAAGTTTTCTATGTGTGATTTAAATTGGAACTTATTTTTCCGGGATACTGGATTTTAATCTAACGCATATTGGCATATGTCCTGATTCTACCCTACTTTCAATCCAGAAATCGTCTAGCCAGTGCAATGTTTTCTCGCACGCTAAGGCATAATTGATAACACTACTTCCATTTGTACTAAGATATGTGAAGTTACCCATAAGGTCTTGCCCATGATTTCCGTTAAGGATTTATAAACGATGTGTACACTATAAATTTAAGAGATTCTTTCCATTTGTATTAAATTATTTATCCTTACTTTGCCTACCTTTTACATTTGCATTAATGTCATCATCATAATAATCAATTATTTGAGGGACAGATGTTTCTTCTCCAATTCTCGAATTGAAATCCCCTAATATTAACAGTCCGGCAAACGGATGCCTAGTTTTAAGTTGGTCCAGTATATTTTCTAAATCATCATAAAATGTAATGTTGTAGTACGTCGATCCTTGTGGATGTGTATATAATATTACAATTATCAATTCAAAATTCCTACATTCTAATCTCAAAAAAATTGCATTTCGTAAATTTACTGTAATTTCGCGGAACCTAAAGTTATCTTCAATTTTACAAAGAGGTACAATACCACCAAGACGTTGACCTCTTCAACCTTTTCTCATCAAAAATTTACTAAAAACCTTGTATCCGTTCATTGACACGTCGTCTCCTACTTTGTTCCACGTTTCAGCGAGACCAATCACCGAGAATTATTCCAGGAAACCACGAAAGCTGTATGGAGGCAGTTTCCTAGAGAGCCCTTCCACATTCCAAAAGCAAATGTTCATTACCTCATGCATTTCTTCCTAGCGGTTTGAAGACTTACTCTTGTTTGACTGTCCTCCTGTCCCAACAGCACCTGCCACCCACCTTATCTAATGACATCAAATATCTAACATCTCAGACAATTAAAAATCATTTACAAGACACACGCAACACAAGTCCCTCGGATCATTAATTGAACGCACTTGTGTATCTGAAACAAAACAAAAAAAACTACTGACAACTTAATAATTACACAAAGAACAGAACAGTAATTATGGAAAGAGACACATATCTCAAGAAAACTTATGATTTTATTCAGAACAACAGCATCTCTAAATTAGATAAGGATCCCACAAACAAACATTTGCCCTCATTTAAAAAAGTAATACTCTCCACAAGTAATACTCTCATCCCTCAATCCAGAAATTTCATCCCATCTAACCCAAGACCACCATTGCTTTATACCCTTCCAAAACTACATGAAACACACGCTCGCACCAGACCTGTGGTTTCTTACACGAACACTATCACTCACAGACTGGCTAAGACACTTAATCAAGATTTTCAACACTATACACATTTCAATGCTACATGCACGATTAAAAACAGCACAGAATTGGTTAACAAGATAAAAAACATAAACGTACCGAAGAATGCGAAATTAATTTCTTTCGATGTGACAAACCTTTTCCCCAACACACCATCATCAGATTGTAAAACACTTGTAGATTCAATATCAGAAAAATCCAATTGCCCCAAATCTATTCAGACTGATTTATCTAAATTAGTTGCATTTTGCAGGGATTGCAACTATTTTAAATTCGACAACAAATTATTCTCTCAAGACTTAGGCTTACCTGTGGGTTCTCTAAATTTTAGCTGATGTATTTATGGACCATTTTGAAACCAACATTTTTCATTCTGGACACCCACTCTTAAAGAACATTGCATACTGGTATCGTTATGTAAACGACATAATCACACTTTCGACCGGTACTCTCAGACAACTTAATCAGTTTTTATCATACATCAATTCCATACATCCAACCATTAAATTTACTACAGAAACATATGACGAACACAGGACACTCAACTTTTTGGACATCTCCATTACACTTGTTGACAATCACCACTAGTTTGACGTTTTAGAAAATTCACACACACAGATACGATCATTCATAACTCCTCACTACATCCACCCACACATAAACATGCAGCGTTCCATGTTACGATACATGGACTGTTCTCCATTCCATTTTCTCCGGACAAAATTCAGAAAGACGTTTGTACAATAAAACAAATTGCATTTAACAATGGTTATGATACCAGTTTGATAGATTCCATCATCAACAAGAAAAAACACACAATACGCCGAAAACAATTAACAACACGGTCTCTACATATTCTTCCTTGCACCTAAGTCCCTGAGAAACATCCTCTCGCACACAAATGACTCTACACCCTTCTCGCAATTAGTTGAGCGTACGTGCTCACATGCGGTGAGTACAACGTGTTGTACGTGGGACAAACTGGACGCAATTTTGTTAAAAGACTACATGAACACATTCACGCTTTCAAACACCTCACAGGACATTCGCATTTCGCCACACATCTTTTAGAAAACAATCACACGTTCCACACAGTCAATGATTTCCAAATTTTAGAAATATAAAATAATTACTGGAAAAGACTTAAATTAGAAAACATTCACATTCACAATTCACTTAATTCCAACGTTTTCACACTCAATCATTAAATCCCAGATACTTCCTCCCCCTGATAAAAGCCAGTTACACGGAAAATCTGTAACGTCAATGGAAATTCCTGGGACTTCCTTGTATAACCCGCCCCTTCAGGAGACAACTGTACTTTAACCACTGCTTCCCAAAGGACCCAGGTACGCCAGTATTCTCATTTCCTGTTACTATTGCATATTATATTGAAAATTATTAACTATTCAAAGAAGAAGGGGGTAAATTAATTTTAGAATATTTCAATTTTTTTATTTTGTCATTTATATTTTCATTTAATATTGAAAAAAAAATATTAACTTTTCGAAGTAGAAGGGGGTAGATAATGTTTAGAATGAATATATTCAATTTGTAATTTATATTTTGTAAAAAAAATTTGTGGCACTGCAAAAGGCCGCCATGCGGCCGACAAGGTCTTTTATATTAATAAATAAGGACAGAATGACAAAATCTTTTATTACTTATAATTGGGTTGTTGGTATAATAATATCTCTTTGAACACATTCGTGAGTATATATTTTTGCGATATTCAGTGTTTCCAGACTTGAATGCAGATTTCTTAGAATTATTCGTGATGTGGATATTACTGTTGTCGCTATATTTGTATGTTTCGTATACCAAATTCTTTGCACTGCCTTTGTAAGGGATGTATTTTGAAACTTTCTGAGATATTGTCCTTTGTGTGTTATATGTGTTTGACATGGAGANTCCATGAGGAATGTGGATTTATTAATTTGGTCAGTTAATGCTATGTCTGGACGATTGTGGTGATTTATAGTATCAGTGAGGATTCCTCAATTAAAATAATGAGTGTGGGTTTTGTTCTTAAAGACTATCTCTGGTTGATAGTCGTAAAACGGGGTTTTGTCTTCAAATTTTATTTAACTGTCAATCTTTGGTAGATAGTTTTTGCTATCGGGTATGCCCGTATAAATAGTATGTTCGAGCCAAAGTTTAGAAACTGCAGTGATGTGCTGTGTAGTTACTGAAGTAACATGACATGTTCTTAAGCTATCATATTATATTGAATTTCAGGATCATTTTGTACACATTTACTGGAATTTTTAGTTCTGATGATCTGGTCTTGGATTGCTTTCACAAAAATTGGTCAATCGTTTGTGAACCTAATATTGGCATAGACCATTAGGGTGTCGTCCATGCGTTTCTTTGTAGGTCAATGTTCCATATGAAATGTTCTGCTTGAATCATCATTGCATGCTTTTATGTTAAGATAACTGTACTCAGTGTCTACAATTACTATTGCTAAGTGAAGACGAGAGATTTCTGATTTGTTCTTGAAGACTTTTTGAGTTGTCTCATTAAAATTTTGTAGAATAATATTGAGCATCCGTCTACCCCTTACGATTTAGAAATCATGAGCCTTAATACGACGTACAGATTGTTAGGTGTGTTTTCCCACTCCTCCAAGAATATGCCGACCTTTGCGGCCATCCTAACCTCTGCGAGCGTTTTTCCTTCCTTCGGTGCTCCTCCGTGTAATACACGCAGATCTTTCTCTTTATGTTCATTGGTTATCACTCTTCCTTATCTTATTTCAACAATCACGCCAACCCCTTACCATTGTGTTCCAACCATCCCAACCATCCCAACCAGCTTTGTATGCGGTGCTTCTCTTAGGCTTCGGTCTTCACGTATGTTGGTTGCGGACTTCGTAACTGGGTAAATTTCCATCTACCATTGTGAGACACATCTTGGGTGAGACGGTGATTTTCTAATTTCCTTCTCTTGCAGATTAGTTATCACTCCCATGTGTGAAATATGGCTCCGAGACTGTCTTGGATTTAGTTTGAACTTGGTCAGTATATCTCTCTTGATGAAAATCGTGAGGAGTAAGGCATTTGCTTTGGACGTACGATTGAGGAATCCTCATGAACATCCTGTGCAACATATGGTTCTGACAGACAACTAGTATAACGCTTGCTCTCTGTAGCTGTGTGGAGTATCCTCGTGCGCTTACCAACCTACTCATGCACTCATCAATCTCTCCTGCAATACCGTCTTCTAATTGGCATAATCCGTCCATTCACGTCTCTCCAAGTCACTACATAAACTGCACGTACGTGTTTCTCCTCGCAATCCACTATACTCCATATAACGCAAGTGGTGACACTTACTGACGTAAACTATGAGCCATTTTCTTGCGTCCTGGGAAGGTGGTTGAAGATTTATTGGAATAGTCTTGAATACTATTAAGAAAATAAATTTTGTCACGTCCCGAAATTCTGACTCCTTTATTTTTAAAGCCAAAACTCGTTTTTATTTCGAAAAATCTTCAAGTAAAAAAGAATGTTTCTTCATTTCGACTTCACCTATTTAAAACGTTCCACGCAATAGAAAATGTTTGACAGTCAAAAACTTACCTCAAAACAGGAAATGTTGGCTGAAACATGAAAAATTGAATTTTGTATTTCAAAATAAACAAATTGCTTTAGTTTTTGTTCATTTAAACGTTAGGCTGTTCAACTCTCCCCCGTGTTTTCTTGAAATCCCATGTGTTCTGTATAACACCACAAATTATGGAAATGTCACCATACTTAATACAGCATTACAGACTCTCTAAAAATATATATCAAACTCACTATCATGATACATGGTTAATTTTGTAGAAGAACTGCTCCGAATCCAGAGATACTTTTTATGCTTACCTTCCTATAGCACAATATTTTACCGAGGTTTTCTGTAGAGTGATGAGTATCACTGATATCAGAGATACTCGTAATATTTTTCTTGGTAAATCATACAAAACAAGTCGTGTAGCACCGAAAAAAATACTTGTCTCCTTTGATAATTATAATTGCGAGGTGAAATAAGGACCTGAAGGTCAATCGATTCCATTACTAACTAAAATGTAATTTCTTATTCATACTTCTGTTTAATGTAGTTACTTCAGATGAACGAAGCAAAATGTATTGAAGCAATAATATCGGGTTTGATTTAAACTTACAGACAATAAAAAGAAAACTGATACACGATTCATACTTCATATGTATAAAAAACATTGTGTGTATATTTTCGTAATTTCCAGCAACAATATGTATTTATGGGCCACGGATGATATATAACAGTATTGAAAAACTGAACTTAATCTAAAATATTCCCTATTTCCAGCAGTTTAGCCAATTACTTTACCGATATACCATACTTCTCTCTTAACACCAATCTTGTGAAATAAACTTCCCTCCCATGACTCCCGCACCTTAGAAAATTCTCCATCCGCCTCCCAAATGTATATTTTATATCGATAGATCTCGTAAGAGGAGGGCACCTTAGTTACATAGAATCTGAGAAGGGAGAAGTCGACGGAAATCCCATTGTGCATCGGGTTATTGTCAGGTGTTAAGAGCAGAAAACTGAAGAGGGGTAGGAGAATGGTCGTGGAGAGGGAGAAGATGCAACGGTCGAATCTCATGCACTTCTTAAGAATAAATGAAAGATGTGGTGTTCTCTACTAGTAGAATATTTATTCAGATAGTACTTTCGCCAGCTTAGTTGGCATATTCAGTCTAACATAAAATGAAATACAAAAATATAAACATCTCATTTTGCCGACCACCTACGCTATTCACTCACTCTTTTAACATTGATCAAACCATCCACATCCTTGAAATAGAAAACATCTTCAGAAAAGGATTAATCTTAGAAAATTTCCACATATATAAATTATTAAAACAGTATGTCCCTCTCTGCAAAGAACATATAAGCAACCTTTCTCCTCTTTTGTCCCTTCGCCTGGAATAATCAATTTACTTCCCTCGCCCCTACTTACTTGTAATTCTTAAATAGCACACCATCCAACCCTTCGGCAAATTTGCCCTTTGATACTTGGCATTGTCAGGTACGTTCAACTTACTTATATATATTTATATTTTCATTTAGTTGCAGCTTTCAATTCTTATTCACAGATTCATTCTACATTAATTTGTTGCCGTTTCCAATACACATAAAAAATAATTATATTTTAATTAATTTCATGTTTTCTTAATAATTTTAACGAATTTCAAATAATTTCAAATTCTCATAATTTTAACAAATTTCAAATGTTTATAAACTAAACAAAATTTTTTGTACTTTGCATTCTTACATATGGTTTATATTATGTATTTCGTTTTATTTTAGACTGAAGATGCCAGCTAAGCTGGCGAAAGTACTATCTGAATAAATATTTTACTAGTAGAGAACACCGCATGTCTCATTTATTCTTCAAAATGAATATTATATCCTCACCGATATCCAACTCATGCACTTCATATTCTCATGCAGCAATACAATTTGAATACTTCAATGAAATGATTCAAGCGGCAATAATCGCAAAACACAATGAGTTCAACGTCAATTTATTTGCAAAAATGGGAAAAATTAGAGCGGTATTCTGTAAACAATGTTCAGAAAAGAAAAATATTGCTATTTTTTGGGATCACGAATGTTTTCTGCTCATGAGGTTGTCTGTACTCGATTAATTTTAATGGAAAATACTGAAATATAGGAACTGTCTCCTAAAATCCTCATTTCAAACTGATACGACATTCTTGGAAAAGATTTCTCGGTATTTGAAATTACTGTTAATTATAATTGCGACTCAATGTTTTGTAACTGTATAAAGTATACAGATGAATATTTATTTTTATCATGATAAAAGTTTTGAAATGTACTACAAATATTTAAAAGTGATTAGTCTATGTAGCAGATTTAATGCGGATTGGGTTTTTTGTATAGAGCAGAGCAAATTAGTTTGAGAAATATGTAGCAAATTATCTTATCACCAATATAAATATGGCGGGCAAGAATCCAAAATTGAAAAATTGTATGGTCTTGCCATCCTATTTTTAAATAATAATACCCTGTAGGAAAATGCCTTGAAATTTTTCATTTTGAAACCATCATGGTAATTCTGGAAGAGATTCCGGAGAACCCCAGAAACACGATGACAGTGCGAAAAGTAGTCACTGCTCCTGAGGTGCAGTATACATAAGGACAAAGGACGAAGTTTCAGTACGTGAAAGGATCGCAAGAAGAGTTTCTAATATATACTACTGATATAGACTGAGAGATATACTGATATAAGAAAAGCAATGTTATCTCCACATCACATTACTGTATACGTGCAACTGGAAGCCATCGAAATATTGAAGCACAAGAATAACTTTAATAGGAAGCAAGAAGGTTTATAACAACACAACTCGTTGTATCGAACACTTCGCAAAGTTTGGACGCTCTAGAAGGAGCACAATATAGTTGGTAAAAGTTAGGCGTATATGTGGGTGGATATGGAATCATTGAATGCGTGTATATTTATGAGATACTCACTTTGCTCGCCGGGGGTTACACCCCAAGACTCCCAAATAACTGGTTGCGCCAATGCTAATGCATTGAGGAAAAAAACCTTATTACTAGATTAAAATGATTCACCGCGTAGACCATCGAACGCGTAGTGCATTCGGTGACACTTAATCTAAAAGCGGAAAATAGATTTTTCCGGCGCTGTATAATAGCCATAAAAATTTACAGCAAAATAATTGATTTATTGTGTGTATTTACTATCATCAATTATTTTCATATAAAAATGTGTATTCCGTAGAAACCAATGTGAAACCAATGTTCTTTTAAAAAAATATGAATGTGAATTTTCAAGTCATGTGTTACAGTCATTCCCTGCTAATTAGTAATTGAATACTAATAAAATATAAACTAGTACGAATTGATAGTACAACGTAATGATAGTACAAATTGGTAAATATTCTCTCAATGAATGCACAATTGTATTGGATATTGATAACAAAAAATTTGTATTGATACAACATTACTATTAAGAAATGCAACTGGAACAATTGCTATGAAACAGTTGCCACATTTGTAATAGTAATTGGCAAATCAATGCAACAATAGAGCTATTGTAAAAAATAATGAAACAATAAATTGTTGTTTCATTAATCTCAGAAGTATTATTTCAATATTTTCCAAGAAATAACAAATATTATGTATTGCATACATGTGACTCCCATAACTTCTTGTGAAATACACTGAATAATATTTCAAACTACTGGTATAGATTTTATACTTATAGTTCATGTTGTTACTAGTCGATACCACTTGTACTAATAATAGAAATAATATGAGTTTATAATAAGTGTAAATTACGCTGTTTTAATAGGAAACGAATAATGCACATTTGACTGCGAGAATTCTGTTCACATAAATGTGATCAGAAGTTCACCCTTCATTTAGAACAAAAGAATATCGATTGCACTCTATAGGGAGACACTCGTCGTACTCGCGGGTGGTTGTCGCTCAGTTTACAAGTCATTTCTGAAGAAACTAACCATCATTTGAAAGTGAAGTTTCTCATTAAAATAACATTCCAACTATCTCACTTACATTGATTCAAACATTCAAATTCCAGCGCTTTCAATTATCTAAAAAATTGCGAATTGCGTGTGTCAACAGTTTGAAACCTGTAATATTCGAATATTATAATTCTTAATAACATAATGAAACAAACATAAATATATGCATTCAATAGTTGCTTGGTTAATGATATAAGAATTATATCAACAATTTGAAGGAACTCAACGTGTCGTTACAAAACGCAAGTATCCACAAAAAGTAAAGAACTACTAACTTACAATAATACTTATAAAAGAGAGATGATTGACATAATTTCAATTTCACAAGAAGCGTTGAAACGTAAACTATAATTTTGTATCGTAGAGAGCTTAAATTTACATAAATAAAGTAAAATATACTCAGTGTTTTGCTGAGTGTCAAACAATGAGTGTCATATTGCTATGAACATACAATGTGAATACGGACCATTGTTGGATGTATTATAAGAGATTTAGAAAAAGTGAAATTTAATAGAAAAATTTATAAATATGTTTAAAGTAGATCATAAAACATTGTTCTGAAATAAAAATTTACCTAACATTCTTTTACATAGTATAAATTATTGTTTCATGCCTAAAACGTTATTCTTTAAGAACGTAAACAAACTTTTACAATTTATCAATTAATCGATACAAATTTTCTCGGCGTCCTGGATACATGTAATGGCTTGATTATGTTTTATTGATAAAATTAAAACACGATATAATTTATAATGATCTTAGTATTTGCACTTATAAAGATCCTAAAACGAAATTCAATCTCAATACTACAAAAAAAAATAAACATGTCAAGGAAAACGATACATTAATTGTATGCATCTCACGTATTCAAAACTCCACTTTAGCAACGAAAATAATAAGTATCTTTACAATGTAAATGAAATACAAATACGTACCTGAACTAAACATTCACTGTACTTATACGACACATTATTGAATAAAAGGTATTTTAACGAATACAACTTCACTATGATTACTTTTCCAACCTATCATTGTTATTTTTCAGATCCCGTTTCAAATGTTCAGAAGTACAATCACTTAAAGAAAGCAATATTTACTCTCTGTATTTCGCTGAGTGTTTTAAAAAAAATATGAAATGTAAATACGGTCTTTTGTTGGACGCATTTTAAGAGATTCATAAATAGTAAAATTTATTAGAAAAATTGATATATACGTTTCATGTAGGACATAAAACACTGTTGTGAAATATAAAAGTAACCTAACATCCTTTTACATGGTAAAAATTATTGTTTTCTACCTAAAACTTCATTCTTTACGAACGTAAACAAACTTTAGAAATGAATCAAGGAATTTATGCAAATTACCACCGCCTCTTGCGTAAAAATCTGATAAAATAAAAACACCATATAATTTACAATGATCATAGTTCTTACACTTTTGAAAATCGTAAAACGAATTTCAATATCAGTACTATAAAATTATTCAAAGCGAGTTATATCAAACATGTCTAGGACGATAATACATTCCTTAATAAATACACATTAATAAATAAAAGCTATTTTAACTAATACAACTTCACAGTTATTACTTTTCCACCTTGTCATTTGTTATTCTTCAGATCCTGTTTCAAATGTCCACAAATACAATTACATAAAGAAAGCAAAATTTACTCACTGTATTTCCTTTCACTGCACAGCGTGTCTTTGCAATCAACATAAAACGCAAATACGGTTCATTGTTTGACATATTGTAAGAGATTAGATAGTAGTAAATGTTATTAGAATCATTAATAAATATGATTCAGGTAGAACATAAAACACTGTTTTGAAATATAAAATTAACCTAACATACTTATACATGGTTAAAACAATTGTTTTTTGCTTGAAACTTCATTCTTTACGAACGTAAACAAACTTTTGAATGATTCAAGGAATCTATGCAAAATGTCACGGCCTGCTGCAAACATTAAATGACATGACCACGTATAATTGATAAAATAAAAACGCTCTAAAATATACTATGATCTTAGTTTTTTTCACTTTTAAAATTTGTCAAACGAATTTTAATATCAAAACTACAAAAACAACAACGTAAAAGTGAGTTATATGAAACATGTCTTGGAATATAATACATTCCTTAAAAGTCTCTCACGTATTAAAAAACACTCTTTGCCAATGTAAATAATTAACATCTTTGCAATATAAAAAAATACAATACGTACTTAAGCTGATTATTCAAAAAAGCGCATACGACACATTAAGAAATAAATGTTATTTCAACGAATAAAACTTTACAACGATTACGTTTGGCAACTAGTCATTGTTATTCTTCAGATGATGTTTCAAATATATTCTCAAAACTCAGATTTTTTGTATATTTATTTTCGCACAAAGACACAAAACAATTAAACATATATGGTACACAATACTACAACACGTCTATAAAACCTTAAATAACTTTCACTATCCTTCGATTAATCCCAATACGATTCTTCCGACGTTCGCCGTCAGTGTGCAATTTCTTTTAACAAACATTCGAGGTGGCTTTGACATGTTTGCATGGCATCTCCACAATCTAATCTTCGTTTTATTTACGTAATATTAAACCACCAAAAAATGTACTTTAAAATTAATATTGTCAAATTTTAGGAATTTTAACATTCATTGCCATTCTCCAGCTATGAGATAAACCAAGCTTCATGCATATACCTTTTACTTCTGATATGTCAATCAATGAATGAGTCAGTTACACTTACGGCTTTATTTAAGATGAGACTAGTAACCCACCCCGGTTTCCTATGGAATTTTTTTTTCAATTTATCAAGTTTCTGTTTAATTTCGCGTACTAATACACTGTAGAAAAATATAGCATAAATAAATAATTTATTTGGAGAGATATAAAAATTTTTCTTATTCCCTACATCACAGTTGTGTCAGCTGGGGTTCAGATACATATTTTTAAAATATGAGTATTCTGTACATTGTTTCAATTTAAAAGGTAATTATTTCTTTTCACCGCAGCTTATTTTATACTTTTCGGTTGATTTCAAGTGTTGAGTTATAATGGTGAACAGAAACATTTTATTCTTTACAATTCAACTCATTACTAAGATTATAAACGGGTGCTGAAGATGTTCCGATAATTCCCACACAAGTATTCTAATTTATCTTTTATGTCTTTATGTACTTGTAGATATGATTTATTAAACAGGGAAAAACGTATTACATAATATTGTAGCTAAATAGAAGGGAACCAAGTAAGTACTCCTATTTTTCAATCCCAAGGACACAGCCACGTTCCCATGGTCAACACCTTGGTGAGAAAACCAGGGTGTCATCACTTGTGGCCTGGCGATGGGAGGGGTGATCACAGAGGAAACAGAATAAACACAAGGAACTGTGAAGAAATTATAAGATTTCCATCGATGATATGTTTTTGAGTCGTAAAAGTGCNAAGAGACAGAGGAAGGGGAGGGTACAACAGTTTTCCTTCTGGGGTATACGAATAAACGAAATTTGAATCATGCTCTAAGACTTCACATTATCTACATAGCAGCTTATCAAATGATAATGGTGTGAATAAGGCAGGATTGAAGAGCCCTAAAGCCCCACAAAAAATAAGGCAGGACGCTCATAAATTTTGATCAAATATCACGGCAACGGATCGTTAAACAACAGTTGTTCTAATTTCGTTTTATTCGTCTATCTGAGATGAGAAAAATCAGCCGTTACTAAATAATGTAAGAAGAGTGGTTAATTTTGTAGCAATACACGAGCAAATAGGATTTCTCTTAATTACATTTATTCGTTACAGCTAGCGTTCGTCTCAGTTCAGAACAATAGAAAAAGATCTTTAATAGCACATTAGGATATTCCGACTACGTGAGTGACAATTTTTTAAAATCTCTAGCGCATACTTAGAATATTATTAGATGTCACTTACAGCTTGCTAGTCGATGACAACAATTGTGTAGTTCACAAGGTATTTATTTTTATATCTAATTAATCGTCATTTAAACGTGCTATTTATTTGACTGTTGTTTCATTTATCATGGGTGGTACCTGATAGTGTTACATGGATGGAAGTTTTAAATATANTATATATATATATATATATATATATATATATATATATATATTACAAGTGTTTTACAAAATTATTACAAGTGTTAGGTGTTTTACAAAAGACCTAAGCCAAGTGGAAGAAAGATAGTTGTATTTCTGTTTTCTACCAAAATGTTCGCTTAAAGATATCCACTTCAAAAACGTAAATGATGTACTATCTATTCATATATTTCTTATTTATTTATTTGTGTATTTGTTTGTTTATTCATATTTTCTTTCTTATTATGGGCTACTGTTTATTGCTAAAAAAGATAACAGTTATTTTGACCTGATTATTTTTAAAAACACATGATCCGCATTATGAGGCCTTCAACTGCATCGTGAAAAGGGACGTGTTCTGTTTGTGTTTGGCGATAGCAAAACCTTGTCCCTGGCGCTCACAACCGACGTGACGCCCTCGGTTATTGAGACACAATTGAAACAAATGTTTTTATTTTCTGGAACTAAAATATGAGTGTTCAGAAAACTTATTTCCAGTATCCGTACTACGTGTTTTCTTTAAATATAACACAAAGCATTTACACAAATGCACTATTTAATTGTATTTAAACGAGATAGATGAGTTGTACTTTATGATGAAGCCCAGAATTAACATTCGTTTCCGTCTAACCCAACTTCGCGCACCTAAAATGCATGTTGCAAAAGGTGTAAAATGTTATGCAACTTTTATTCTTCTTACCTCTCCCATATGTATTGCCTCTCATTTTCTTTGTAATTACATCTAGATTTTATCCCTACTAAGGCGTAATTGGTTGCTGGATACTGGTTGGATTAAATCTCAGTCACAAATGCAAATGATGAATAGGAAGACCGTATTAATTATGTCTACCCTTCCCACGTTTGCTCAGAAATTCCCCAACAAATTGCAATCAATTCCAATTTAGTGTTATACCAGAACTCTTCTCAAATTTCCAATATTAATTATGAAGAATCACCAAGTGAATCAGTGTCAAAGGAAAATTACTAAAAAAAGACGACGAGGTAGAGTCTGTCAGAGGGTGCTGGATAATCAGCCTATTGATGAGTTCTCCTGGTAGTGGGAAACTCACTAACTCTGGGAAGGGAAATCAACTCTAACAAGATTCCTCCAAGAACTGGAAGCATGCTCTTAATTAATGAAGTGTACTTATTGATGCACCGAACCCTTAATTTGCGCTATTTATTGTATGAGTTTACGTGACCTGAGCCTTCATTCACTGAACCTCTTTTTCCCTAACTATTATGTGTGTGGTATTAAATCTAGTGAAGTAAGTAAAGTAGTAGAGCACACGCGCTACTAGTTTCTGTTCTGTAACTTCATAGTTTGAAAATATGCAATAACTTTTCTAATTAAAACTTTGACTTTCTATATTCTCCATTAGCTTGTCTACAAATCAACAAACTTTGTAACGATCCAATTCCTTATGAAGTTTTCTAATTATAATTCTATACTTCACGTAGTATTCTTGTTGGAAATAATGTTTTCATGTTTCGGTACTAAAGGCTTCTGTTTGTCGCGTTTTCAGGTGTTCCATAATTATGCCACAAAAACTTGTTAATTCCCATCTCGAATGGCATGCTATCCCTCGAACATTACGAATCAACAACTTAATTATAACCGCCACCCCAACATGCGAGTCACATCTGTGTCGCACACCAGCCACACTCCGCAGTCTGTCTTCACAGGCCGCTTGTCACTCGACCCATCACCTCTCATCCGCAGAAACTTCAGTCCCCGTCACTCGATCCCCGTCGTCCGCGCCGTTCCCCGCTTCCCGGTGGCTGACTGCCGTGGTCGGCGCGGCGGTGCGGCTGTCCGTCTGCGGTGGTGTCTGCGGGAGTGGTAGACGGCGGGATGCGTTCGGGCGGGGAGCGTCAGACCTCCATCGCCGCCACTGCCACAGCAGCAGCCTACGCTGACGTATGTGCGGTGGACGCTCGCCCCTCCCTCTCTCTAGGCTTGTCGAGCGCCCTCTTTGGAGCGGCATGCGTGACGGGGGCTTTCCTTTCTTCCCCACTCTCTTCTCCCGGCCTGCGTTCCAACAAACTCCTCTTTCTCGCCGAGCACCAATGGAGACGTCGATCGCGTGAATACACGGTGTTGAATAAGTGAAACAGCTAGAGTTCCATGGTCTAGCGGTAACGTGCATTAGGTACAGGATTGTTGAGTCACGCTGAGTTTAATTTATTAGAACGTCGTCAATGCAACCTTATGCAAGACCAGGCGAGTGGTCACCCACGTATTTCCGTGCCAAGAACCATCTTCCCAACACCAAGGACCCGAAACCAACACTGTGTTGCGCACCTGAATCCACAGTCCTCACTTGAGACCCTGAATCTTAGAATGGAGGGTTTTGCGTTCGCCTATAATACAGATCCAGGACATCTTACGTCTATTCGTGAATTTAGTGTTATTTCAATTTTTAAGCACTATACTCAGAATAATCTATAGTTCGATAATAACTTACATGTAATTTTTTGCTTAAAATTACAAACATATTGACATTCTATTAGTATTATAACTCGCAGCTAACTTTTTATCTTATCTAGGAATTTTTGCTGAATTTTTTGAATCCGCCTCTGCCTTAGGGCCCTTGATCGGAATTGATGGGATGGTCCCTTGCTTGCTTCCGGAGAGTAAATTAGTTGTTTTTTTTCCTCCACGTGGTCATACGCAGTTTGTACTGTTTTTTGACAATAAATTTATTTATTTATTTATTATTCTGACTCTAGGAGACATAACGCATCGCTCGCTTTGATCCCAGGATTAACCTACACGCATTTCAAAACTTCTGAGTGGATGTGATAGTTTGTTAGGTCGTTTAAAAATGAATTCTTCCATGTAACAATTAACGTTCATTGTTCCATCAGTGATATCGATATTCCATTAGGTGATATTCAGTAATACGTTCTCTGACTATTGTGAGACTGTGTTTAGATGATATAATTATGATATGAAGGATTTTTTTTCTTAAAAACAAAATATTGTTGGTACATAATATGCAATTATTATCTATTATTTTTTCCAGTAATTCTCATACTCTCAACATTATGTGACAAAATCTATCCTTATAGGAGGCAAATAAATTAAATGTAATGTGTCAAAGTGTGAGTGTTGAGAAGAGAATTTGTCAATTTTTATCATTGCATGAGTTTCCCTTTCCATCTTCAGAACATTCAACAATGCTCTCACAAATCCATGTTTGCGCACGTGTGATTAAGTGGGAAATGCAACATTACTTCTCTGCTACTAAACCTCTCGCAGTCGAATATTCAACTCACGTGAACGAAGTGAACGTGTTATTTGCGAAGCTCGCGACGCGGTTCTATTAACGGGCCAGGGACGGTGGCTGCTCGCGAGCACGGCAGATCCGCTTCCGGAGTGCGCATTCCGCACGAAGCAACTTCCGTGTGGTAGTCGGAGACTTCCTCGGAAGGCAGGACGATATCGCGAATTCCAAGGACGATGCGGAAAAGAGGGGGTGTCGGTGGGAAGGGGAAGGCTACTGGTCCAGCCGCAAAGATCTCACCCGAGAACTCTGGTCTCAACTACGTGCATTTGAAACTGACCTCTGAGTCACGAAAGTTAGTGCGCGACCCCTGAGTCACGAAACTTGGGTGCAAGTGGTCAGACGTAAGAGGGAACGGGGTGGGAGCAGTGTTAGGGGTATATCAGAAGGGAAGGTGAGAACGGGGTAGGGACGGAGCACGAAGTTCACTTCTGTTCGTCGATGAAACATGCCACCAACACATTAAAAATTCACATACATTTTATCCTCTTGACGAAATGTCATATCTACAGGTAGATGAATCCAAAATATATTGTACTACACAGGTATATTACAGATGTATCCAAAAGTGAAAGAAAATATACAGTATGTGGGGGTTGAAGCTAAAATATCCATCAAAATACAAGTAACAACTTTTGTACATTGACTAAACTTTCAAGTTTTCACGTAACCTTTCTTGATTTTGCATTAAATTGTTGACGATTTCAGTAAATAATTAAATAAAGCTGAGTAACAGCGGATAATTCTACTCATACGAGTTTAATTGATAATTTTCAATAAGACATACATACTAACTTTATTAAAGAGAGATAATAATACATTTAAGTAATTTTAAGCTCCTCGACCTTGATGTTTTTTTAGTTATCTTTAAAATTGACCAGCACGTCAATAAAACTTTAATTCATAATTTCTGTGTCTTCAGATTGGATTGCGTCCCACTCAGTCAAATCTGTTTTTGAATCGCCAAGTTCATTTATATTGAATGCCTACTTTGTGTTTCTCACTCATTTACTCCTTCATTAATTCATGTTTCCACTTAATGCAGCCCGACGGCAAGTGGCCGGCAATCCATTTGCTCTCTTGATCCTTTTTTACTGTCCTTACTTCACGAAAAAATTCCCTTCTTTTTTTCTCTCCCATCATCCCACGAAGCATCGCCACTGCCGAAGAACCTCTTTGTGTAGCTGTGTTTCTGAAAGAAGTTCTTAATTTAACTTTAATTAAATTTCCTCCGTCAAATTGTTTATCACGAAACCGTAATGAAGTCTTGGTCAAATAGAAATAAAGAAGTGACATTTCAGAAAAGCAATGAGGAAAGCTGTCTTCCCGAAAAATAGTGGTCCAGGGATATTTTAGCTTTATGGTGCGAATTTATTTGCTGATATTGTTCAACTCAGAAAAATAATTATAATGTGACGTTATAACCATGGCATTATTGTTTTATATGAAAGGTGTGATTCATTTTAAAGTGTTAGCTACTATTTTTATTAGCTAATATTATATGTCATTCTCCTTTTAATTTTAAATTATTTTTCCGTAACTAATACTCGTCCGCACGCTAATGATTTCAGTGTCGTTCTGATAATTCAGAGAAGAGTTCAAATGACGAGAATTGTTGGAGTATGGGTTGAGTCAAAACACACTAGAAAAGGGAATACTGCCGTTTTTATTTACGTCAAAGGGGTTTGTTAGTTTCCTGTTATTTTCGTTCTGTTTACAGTATTCTCAATATATTACTTTTAGCTTATTATTTTTATTGAGTTTTTATTGAAAAATGCTATATAACTTCTATGGCTATCAATATTAAGGGAGTTAATTAGTGCGGAGAATGTGGACAGAATACCTGAAATTATGTGCAAAATATACCAGTAAATGAAAAGATCTTGGCTGAACGAAGATATTTCATGGATGAAAGCTTAATTTGATCTTCTGCTATATTATCATTCCACGTCAAATAAACCAATGCTCTGAATCATCTTAAGAGTTTCAATTTTTTGGTTCACCTTTAATACATCATGAGAGCATAAACATAAAAGAAAGCAGGTTTTGTCGACTATTGATTTTTTAGTTTTAGAGATGCAAAAATATGTTTTGGTTTTCATCGCGTATTGAAAGTTTTAAATAGTAGTAGGTAGAAAATATTTTGAAAAATGGAATTGAAATAGGAGTCATTCTCGTCTGCGCTAAAATTTTGAAAAAGATGCGTGGGTTTTATATGCTTTTTCACAACTGGAATGCAAATTTTTAGGATGAACTATAAATGAATTCTTACACTACAAAAATATTTTCATTAAATTGGCATAGGTGGTACCAAGCCGGACTGCAACAAACCATAGCATTTTGCATTATTAAAACTAACTTTTTCCTTTCTACACAAAGAACGAAAATTATTTTACAAACTCTTAGAGGAAAAGTTGGCTAATTTACAGGTATTACGTAACGGTAATATTGATTAAAAGTATTCATATGTACCGGAAAATGAAGTACAATCATTTCATTGGACAAGCAACCACGTGACGTATTTTGGAATTTATTATCAGTTGGATGGAAACATCAAGCACAAGATCTATTAATTTCTGATTCTTAGGAGTACAACTGTTGCACTTTATTATTTTTGTTTCAAGAAAAACTAAGGTTGATCTTCAAAACACTTTGATGTTGTTGACTCAGACATTTCTCAAACTAAATTTCTGGTAATAGATATAGAGAAAAAATCCATAGTCTGTGTTCATAAATTGAATTTTGAGAATAAAGCGGAACAGAAAGTTTCTTTGACATGTCTAATGACAAGACTGTTTGTAAATAGCATTTGCAAACGATAGTGGCGTCTAGTAGCTTCACATTTCCTCGAATTCTGCCGGTTCCTCCACCCCAATGAGCACACCGCTCGGTCTCTCCACGGTTAAGCTCTTAGTCACCTACTGGTCTCACAAAATTGGAAATGTTACCTTTCTGATGTAATTTTTTATTACAAAAAATGTAATGTTTGTATTCTATATTAAACTGCTAATAAAATGAATAAATAAACAATATAATTAAAATACAATTAAAAAGGTTAGGATTAACCGTACATGGAAGAAACAACTTGATCTAAACCCTTAATTTTTTCGTAATTATATAGTGTTTAGATCCATGTTCTTCGAAACTGCGTGAAGATTGCAAAAATTGCATAAAATGGTAATACAATCCTAACTAAAAAAAGTAACATTTCCAATTTTTTGGGTGCAAGTAGGTGACTAAGACCTTAACACTAGAGAGGCCAAGCGGTGTGTTGATGATCAAGAAAATAAATGAAATGATTATACTTAAAACTAATTTTGCCCTTATGAGTTGTGCATTAGACAATGGATACGACTAATATATACTTAGTAATTGTGGAATGTTGGCAACATTATCAAAGAATGATAAATAACGTCTTATAATTTATCAACTAATATCTTGTCAATGTTTTTGCCGATGTACTGAGCTTTCAAAGCACTTCTGAACCTCCACATTTTATTTAATCCCTTTTTGCAGTTACTTCATTGATACACCAGATAAACGATTTAGACTAAGGCTCAAGGATTTGAATCTTCAACACGAGTTGAAGTGAGAAAAAAAGAATATTTTGTAACTAATGAAACGGTTGGACACGCCGAAATTTGATTGTAAACAAGAATATGTCCATGCATCTTAATGCACAAAATGAAAGTGAATCTTAAAGATATAGCACATTTTGCCAAAACTAACATAACGCATTTAACAATCTCTTGAATGAATATTGAGTTCTCGAATAGTAAAACATAAGTTGCTTTATTGAACCAATGAAAATTGAAGTACTTCTGTCATTATAGAGTAAAACGCCTAATGACTTTGAATTACGGCTTACTTTTTGTGGAAAATATTTTTGAAAAAATTTGTAAGTACTTTCGTTGAAGAAATGAAACTAATTGTGTTGCTTCATGCCTTTCAATGTCCATGCAACAGTGTACCATAACAGAGCTTCGTTACCTTTAAGTTATCTGAACCGAAATCTCTAAACGAGGAATTGAAATGTTCTATTTATAGGTCATTTGACGCACCAATATTGGAAAATACCTTTCTCTTCTGAAACGAGCAATATTTGTGAAGCAAGAGTCAGTTACTTATCGGAATTATTTGTTTTTTTCTGCTCAATATCCCACCCTTTTGGCCGTTAAGAAATATTACAAAAACAATTTTACTTTATCGGAATTTGTGGAGTGAATCCAATTAGTTACACAAAGGTCTAGAATATGACTGGGGAAATGCAGATTCGTAAATTTCATAGTAATGTTTTGCCACGACGCTTCGTGAAGTAATGTATCCTGCAGAAAATCTACACTTCCAGCTGTGAAGACAATTAAGTACATGACTCATATCTCATTCCTGTGATCGTTCGGTATTGGAATTAGAATTACACCATGACCTGAGAAATATCCCGTTAATCGTAATTGAACTACGTAAACGTTTGAAAGCAGTAGCTCTCCCTTCGTAGTCCCTTCTACCCCTCCAAACCCGAGGGAGAGAATTTTGCGTGCTTCCAGGGAGCATAAAGTGGGTTTGATAGTCAGAGCCATAAACGGGTGACATTGTAAAATTTGCATTGGTTTAGAGCTTGTCATGTAGTGCTATTTGTGACAACGTGTCTGCGGTTCATGTAGATGTAGTGGTTACAAAACATGTTTCGAACCCCAAAGCTGTGAAGCGATTCCGTTTACAAACCTCAACCTGGAAGTCGAATTTGTCAATTGTCAGTAAATGGTGTGCTGCAGAATTTTTGTAACACCGCCACGGAGAAATGTGAGCGCGAATGTCCAGATCGTTATTAAGATACATTGACTGTTCGAATGTAGCATGGGGGAAATAACTCTTACTGCGCGTCGGAATGTCTTGCAATTCAAAAATGTGAAATCAAACATCTACTCTGTTTTATGTGTGGTGTCTAATTTGTTTTGTGTGTATTACATGAAAGTTTCTCGCTTTCTGAGCCAAAACAATGTTCATTAAGAGCAGTAGTTAGAAAGTAAGAGATTAATATTCAACCTCTGACTAATATTATGAACCAGTTTTGAACATTTCATACATACACAGATATATAATGAATATTAAACATAAGTAGAAATTGTAAAATCTTTCGTCTTTTCGATTAAATATTAACCAACTATGTAAATACCTCATATGGAAATTTTCGTACTGATTTACTCGTACCGGTAGTGCAAAGCACCAATGCGACATAAACCTATATGTTGACGTCATCTAATAGAAAATGTGTAAATCTGTTAATTCTTAACCCCTATTATCTTTAGTCATTACTTGTCTATCATACGATATTTGAAAAATTATTTTCATAAATAAGATAATGTGCATGAAGGAGTTTAGGTCTTAGTTACTTTCATTCGATAGAAGCTCCGTAAAAGCTTAACATTAGATTACTCGTTTGAAATGGTAAATTGAGAAGCTTTAAGAGCGTATACTGCAACTAATACATTGTTACAAAGTATCACTATTCATTATTTTTCTGTTTATCTGTGCATTTCTTCAAAAACTCACAACGTATCTGTGTTGGATTCTAAAATTTAAGAAGGACCATCCATTTAGATACGCAGTCTGAGCCAACTTTTATATGGTGGTAATATTTTCGAGCTATTGCAGATGTCTTTCATTTTGTGTTCTTCAATGAGAAATACAGAATACGTGCGTTCGACAGTTTCATAAATTACGAATCCCTACCACGCAAGAGGACTCGCCAAATGTGCTCCAGTTCCTCGCCTATTCATCCGTTGAAGAATTTTGAAATAAACACCAAACTTCAACACGGATGGCTGGAGGTGCGTCCCTTCTCCCCACTCCTTTGCACCCCGTGATGCGGGGAGGTTCTCAATCGCCCGCGTCTTCGCGCCCTTTATCACTTCAATTTACGGCGGCTGAAATTTTACGCCGCGGAAATTTTATTACTTGTGCCGATGCTCGATGGGGGAAGGAACGCACGGAAGCGGGAAAGAAAAAGGAGAGAGCATGATGACTGGAGCAGTGAGGAAACGGATAAGTGTGCAACATAGAAAGAGGAGAGAATCTGAAAATGTAAACATGAGTCAAGAAAAAGGGAAGGTAGGCAGTATTGGGAAGACAAACGGTCGGAGAGTGGGGAAAGAAATTATAATGGAAGTACAAGAGTGACAAGGGAATGGGGTGTGGGAAAGGGACGTAATGTCGGAGGAGATCGAGCGGGAAGGGGCGTCGCCGTTCCGTGGCGACGCTACACAGCGGCGCCCGACGTTGCGCAATAAAACTTGTAAATTGCTCAGATGAAAATTCAGCGCCACTACGGACACGATAATTCAGCGTTAGCGAGCACCGCCGCGGATCGACAGAACGGGTCGCTGGGCGAAGGTAAACACGACAGTGGGACGTCCGGGGAGAAAGGTGGGGAACAGGGATGGCGAGACCAGATGTAATGGGTGCACAGTCCATTGGAGCGTGTTGTTCAAATTCAGAGAACAGGACGGAACAGTTAGATACCGTCTGCTATTCTGCTGCGACAGATTCGCCAGAGTTGATATCTCTCGTGGAGATATATTCTTATTTCTGCAATTAACCCTGTCTGACCCCGTTGAGCGTCAGTGTGAAGGATTTCGGTTTGTCGGTGATTTATGTTAATCACTGGCTTCTTAGATCATTTACCCTCGAGTTCCCTTCTCACATTTCAAGTAAAATTCAAAGGGAAATGGACACACTATTAGGATCAATGTGAATTCCCTTCTTTCGGAGTATTAAAAAAATCATCTTCACTTGACAGGGTGTTCATCTGAGATGCAACTCATGAAATGAAACCGGTTACGTATCTAAAGATGTCGGGGTAATTTCTGTTTTATTTTTCCATTTGTATTAATGTTTAGTTCCACTGTACATCGACTACAAATACATGTACCAAATTCATAAATAAGAAGAAAAAATTCACACTATAAAACAAGGACATATGGGTTTCATGCGCAATTATATTCCTCAGTTTTCATCAATATTTTTCAAATGACAAGAGATTTCCTAGTTACTTTACATATGCTCCATGAAGGTAAGTTTCACATGCGTGACATATAAAATAACGATATTAGAAACGAATGAATTGGGTTTAGTATTCAGATCCTACCTGAGGAAAACTTTTAGAACGAAACTCGAAGAGATTCAACTCCGAAATGACTGCATGTCGAATTGCTTTTAGGAGAAGGAAACAATCAAATCAACTTCAAATTCTTTATTTTTTTTCAGAAGAAATCAATATGTCAAACATTTCCACATTTACGAAAGAGGTATGTTATTTATCCGGAAACATGTGCACTGGAAAATTCTAGTTTTTTTACCTCAGTATAATAACAGTAAATGGAAAGAAAAATACTGTTTATACACATGTACTGTCTGAGAAATGGTAAGGAAGTGTAATTTCAACGATCTTTGAAAACCATAAAATGAATCGCTAATATTGAAAAACAATACAATTCCTCAAACACCATACAACAATGTTATTGCTGCGCATACATTTCGATAACCTTTATCGTCAAGACGTAAAACAATAACTTCTTTAAGCGTAATAGTATAACTATATATATAATTGTTGAAAAATAAGTATATAAATCTACAATTGTATAAAAAGCACCGTACCATTCATGCATTTTACCATTAGTTATTGTTTTTATGGTTTATTTAGCCTTGATAAACACAAAATTCATCAAAAAGTTGAAGAAGATAGAAAAAGAAATGTACACCAAGATGCAAAACTTTACTTTTCACAATAACCAAACCCATTTGAAGAAATTTCTGGGTAAAGTTCAATCAAGGCCTATATGGGATTCTTCCATATTGTCTGTTTATTCTGGGAACCAAATCAGCGTCCTCTCTCCTATCATCTCTCCCGTTCCCCATCTGTCTCATGCGCTCGGAGCTGTTTTTCCAACCTCCAACAACCCTTCCACGACACTGACTCACTCGCGGCTGTCCGTAGTTTCCCCTCGATGCTCCCCACCTCGGAGGGTTCCTCCGGGGACCGGCTGCAGGTTTACACGGTGTATCCGTGGGCAACGCGACGCGACGCGATTCGACCGTTGGGCGGCGCGTGACGGCGGCGTGGGTGGTAGGGAGGTCGCGACGGATTGCTGGCATCGTCGACGCGGGTCACGTCCAACGGCGGCGCTTAGTGACCGCAGTCGTTTTGGAAGTTTCGCTGCCACCACCTCCGCCACCGCCGCCACCACGAGTTCGCAGAGCTTTAAGCGTCCTTGTGTTGGCGCCTCGACATTCACGAAGTGACGCGCGACTTCCGACGTCGCAGCCCGTATGTCCTCTCAGGTCGCGTGAACCGTGGCCTCTCACACTTCCCCTCCGTCTCACTGTCTGTCGAGGGTTTCTGTGCGCGAGCTTCTGGCATCACTCAGCTCACGAGAACGCTCGTTTTCGAAAGCCAACCTTACAGCCATGTTGTTCACTTTCTCGCTGTTGTTGCCGATTCGCACTGTTCACACGTGTAGGTGCACAGGTTTTTAGTGCTTTGTAGTCCTAACGTTTTACCTCAGACTTAAATAACTTTTACAGTTAGGCTGTCCCGATTTTGGTGTATCATTTTGAAACTGTGCCTTTTTGTGTGTAGCTATGTAAACACGATATTTTGAGGCGCCTTTAACTTAGGTAAACATTCGTCTTATAAGTCAAAAATAAATTAAATATTTCAAAAAGAACTATTCTAACAATGAGTTACGTTTTATTATCATTAAATATTTTACAAATAAATTGTTTTAGAGATTGCATATTCGCTACAGGTTTAAGTAAAGGAAACTCCTCGGTCACTGTTGCTGTTATTCACCATTGTTTGGGGTATGCTCCCCTCTGAGCAAAAGAGAAATTTGATGGGAAATAACTTCCGATGAGATCAAGTTTCATCGAATCAGTTCAATTTTATGGTTAGTTATACAAGAATAAAACCACACAGCAAGGGCTCTAATGACCTTGCCGTTAACGAGACCTAAAACCGCACAAAAAAATTAAAAAATAAAATAAAACCACAAGGCTGTCTATAGTCTCAACTTACTTACTTTACTCTGTTTCATAACTAAATTATTTGTGGGACTTTGATTACTAATCAAGTTCAATAACGGTTTTAAAATGAAATGAAACATTATGTAGAATTTCATAAGCAATTTATAAACTTTTTTAATAACTCTCTAAATATCTTTGATTCATGATTTTTTAGTTTTGATGTCAATTTAATTTCATGTCATGTTAGATTTAGTGTCAGATAATTTTTTTCTGAACTTAGAAAATCAATTTCAACGCATTTCATTCTTTTCAGGTATGTGATTCATGCAGCACGCGTGATATGACCTACCTGTGGACACATTTCACCTCTGTTAATCAACGAGAAGATTGTTCCTCAAAGTGTGTATGTATTTTGAGCTGTGTTTGTATCTGTGACGCACGAAACATCTTCAAATGTTACATTACTGACACCAAAACAAATAGTAGCAAAGGTACGAGAAAGGTATATCAAATAGTTCTGGCACATTGTGTGATAATATTTATGTAATGCATGTAACTGATAAAACGAGATTAAGAATAAATTTTCTCAAGAATTTGTCCAAGTCAGTATTTTAACATTGCAGATTATAATGATATATTAGTGATAAATTTTTGAACACATTTTTATAGCCAGAGACATTAATAGAGTTCTTGAGACGGTTGCATCCACGTCTGAAGGGTTTACAAGTGCAAGAAAAACAAACATTTATTGGAAGGGAATTGAGTATTACGTTATCATCCCATTACCGATTTCCAAAAGGGACATACGTCAACATCATTTGTACGAGTATATTATCTCGTAGCTAAGTATGGAAACTAGTAGTCAAAACGCTCGTCAAATGAACCAGTCTGTTGAAGGTAAGACAAACGTCCTCAGCGCTTCTAGACAGTGTTAGTTCCCCTGACATCCATCCGCCGTGTGCACCGGTAGTGCCTGATACCTTATCATCAGCTCTCTCTAGTCTTACATCTCCTCAATTGTAGTAGCGATTGTGGCAACAGCGCTCCAGTGAGGATGAGGTGCTTTGGTTCTGCTCTTTGACCGCTCTGCGAGCGCACACCACAATACGGCGCCCCTTGGTGTCGTCCCGTCATATCGCATTGTTTCGGCAGGTACACTCAGGGTCGACGACGGACACTGACCGACGCCTGGTCGCCACCACAGTCGACATCCTCGTTGCGGCGACAGCTACCGCCACATTGGCCAAAGCTTCTGTTCTAAGCACGAACCGCCTCCACAGCGTCCGTAATCCACCGTTTGTCGTAACCATCTGGTGACTGTGGAGAGCTGGCAGTCGTGGATTTGCGAGGCTATGATATCGTGTCGGTAAAGGGGTAGATGTTCGTTGTCTCACTTAGAAACCATCAAAGCCGGCTACTATGGATTGAGGGTTACAAAGTTTCCCCGGTCTATCTTAGATGACATGATTTAAGGGCTACCTTAGTTAAACGAGCCACATTTTTACATTTTTCCCTGCTCCATAATTCTTTAAAAAAACTTATTTTAGAATAAGTAACGTGGTGTAAATAATACGATTTTAGATCGGAGTTCGTCAGCTAGCAACTTACAAATTCAATTGAATTGTTTGTATATAATTCAAGTAGTTAAAGAAGATCACATTTTTTCAAACACATTAAAACTAGACGAACGTCCTTTTACGTTCTTGTAGACGAAACTCTTACCTCGTAAAGTTTGTTTCACACTTAATATTTTTACCAGGCCTTTACTCTTCATGCTCGGTTTGCAAGTCATTCTACGTCACCCAAGGCTTAGTTATATGAGATTTTACTCACAACACTCGAAATCGAAATTACGATGCATCGCATTCAGAGAGATAAGACTCATACACAAATAAATCGTTTTTCAGGTTTCCATTACCTGCAAAATATTTCAGAATCATTTTTATAACATGCATATGTTATTTTGGCTGAAAAATTTCGAGAAAATATTTTTACGTGACTGCGTATTTATCTTTTGTCTTTTCTTGAACTTAAGTAATACCCTTGGCGCTAATGGACGCTCATCAATACCTCACTAGACCTTAATGGAACAAATAGGTTTAGCAGTCTTGCTATATTTCATTTATTCGTGCAATCACATGCAACGTAAAATATGGTGTCGATTTTCATAGAACTTTGTATTATGTCACACTTTCAATTCCTGTCCTCTGAATTCGCAATCCCGCATCAGCAGTGGTTCATATTTCTGTGTTTGTTTCCCGGATGGGAAAACCACGCTTTTGGAGATCTCTCTTCTGTATTCCTTCCGTAGTTAACCACCAAAAAATTTATCATTCTCTTTGCGACTTACATAAGCATGGAATTTTTCTTCACTCATTTCCGTAGTTTATTTAAAGACCACCTTCACCCTTAACAATTATTTCGAGGATAGCATGTCTACGCAGTTTTTCATTTGATAGTTGCAGTGTTTTGGCAATAAGATCATACCAATTTTGCATTTTTTTATTTGGTCACTTATAATTTCATGAAAGTTATTTTTAATTTATTTTCCACACCATAATAGTTGTATCAAAACATTAAGTGGCTTCATTCTGATGTGAATTTCTCTTCCACATTACTCATGATCACTCTCCCCTTTTTGCTCTCACGAACACATCTCATGCAGTCTATTAACTGCCATATTGCCTTTCCGACCCATATATCCTCTGCCATTCCTAACCCTTAATATTTGCCTCCTTATCGCTGTCCAAAGAGCCACTTTCACTTCTGTTGGAGCGCTGTGCGTGCATGTCTGTTTCTCTCCATCTCGGTGGGCATGCAGCTCTTGCTGGGCTGGCCATTGCGACGCTCCTCTCAACCGTGCTTGCCCCACGGCCAACCGCGTGTCCACCATTACCCTCGTCGCCATCCCCGCTCTCTTCCTCACCACACGCCCGCTACCACTTCCTCACCCGCTGCTGCCACCCTTCGTAACAGCTCTTCGGCGCAGCCGCCGTCAAAGGCAGCGTTGCGCTAGCTGCTGCGCGCCCATAAACGTCACCGTCTGTAATTAGAGCTGCGTTGCGGAGTCGTGAAAGCGCGGGGCTCGAGGGGGGCGTTTAGGTGAAGCCTAGTAGCAGCAGTCGGTGGGATCGTTGGAACAAACACGCCGGCCGGCCGGGGCATGACTAGCAACAAGGAGGCGAGTGGTAGGTGGAAGGAGTTGAGATGCGGATCCGATCCTGAAGGTTTGCTTTGGGCAAATTTGTGGAAAATATGCTACAAAAGAGATCGCGCGACTTGCTGAAATGAAGGTAAACATGCTGGTATTGTTGATTCGTCTTCACGTAGCGCAGGATTTTATCTGCAGAGATACGATTACGGAAAAATTCCGTTTGCTTCGAAAATCCGGTTTTATGAAAAGAAATTCCAATAATTTAAATACTCATAACTTTTTTTACGCACGTTACTGAGAGTTAATAGAGATAGATGTGATAGAGATTGAATAATGGAAAGGTATAGAAGGCCTAGATCAGCACCAACATTTCTAGAATTGTTTGATAATTTTGGTTTACCATTTCCATTTGAGTATATATCTTTGCTTCTCGTTTGGAGTTGCTCCGGTCTTTTACTACATCTGTTTCACTAGTCGTAGTAATCCACTATCCCACAACACAAGTTACTCATCACTTCTGATCTCCAGTTCACAAGACGATTTTGTTGTGAGAGCAGTGTAGACCCTGCTACGTAATTGGTTTCAGGCGATGGTTCCCAGACTTTGCAGCGGGATATGTAGCTGTTGACACCATCCCTTCTCCTCCTTCTCTCTTACCTGCTTTCCCCTTCTAGTAGTTTTGCTTTTCCCAAAAATTATCTTTCTTGGTATCACATTCTTGTTACTTATCATCCTCCTCATTTTTCATTTGTAGACCATCCTTTACTTTCACTCTCTTCCACGTATATGTCAATATTAACCCACTTTATTTTACCTTCGTCAGTAAACTACTTGGATCATTCTTTTTATAGCACATGCTTTCCCCAGTCGATAAGTTTTGATATGAAACATTTTCACATTTAGTAAAGAAACCCACACACTTCCCTCGTGGTTCCCATGTGACAGAAGGATTTAGGGGATCGGCTTTCGGGCTCCATGTCCCGCCCCCAAAATAAGAAAAATATTACAATTTTATTCTGTTTTGTAAAAAATATGTTGTTTCTTACATAGAAACGTTTTGCGTTGTAAAGAAAAATATTTAAAAAATATAAAATTTTCTTGAATGTGCACAGATATTTCCAAAACTTCCCAAATTATCAGCATCTCTGGAGATCTCATCCTGCCTCCACATAAAAAAACCTGGGCTCCAGCACTGCTATATACCATGTTGCTACAAATCCGTTCACTCTCGACAACTGTTGCAGTAGATAACATAGATCGCCTAGTTTCGTTTTGTTCATTGGCAGTTGGCACGAATTCAGTATTTTTTTCTCTTCGTTATTGCAACTACTCTGATTTATGATAATGGAAACTATCAGGTGAATGGAAACTAACATGAAGGTTAACATTTTTACATTAGAGATTGGCTAGCCTGCTCCTGGTGTTAGCTGCGGTTGTGAATGAGCTCTCTCTATTTTTCAGTGTAATCTTTCTAATTTTTTTTTCGAGTTTTTTATGATTAGTAGTTGTATTTAGATACCAACTTTCATTGTAGTGTAAAATTCTTTGTTCTGTGTGAGTGCTAAGTGAAAAAACACTAAAAACATTTCCTAAGGTTTTCAAACTCAACGGCCAAATATAATTTCATATTGTTTTCATTCAGTGCTTCATTCAAAGGTGTGACAAAGTTTACGTAAGTACAAACGGAATCATAAATTTAACTTCTTGGTGCATTAAAATTAATTATTTTCGTGTATTTAGATTTTCTGATGCGTATACTATTACATCATTATTAACTTACAAATAACGTACTCTATTGTTGCACTGCCCAAGTTTCGTCGTCCTAAATAGAATTATTCCAATATTTTACCATTTGTTTTCGTGATCTTTTTGTAGTTATTCATTACAATTTAACATAATATTGCCTTAGTTATTGTAAAATTAATTTATCTGCAGATGTCATCCTAAATTATTTCTGTGATTTTAGTTGTCGGTTTGTTTATTTACTTATATAAACTCTGCCCCATTGTTGCACCCAAGTTATCGTCATAATTCATAGAATTATTACATACTTTACAATTCGTTGTTCTTGATTCTTTCGTATTTATTTACATTTTAAAACAATATACGGTAGTTATTGTCGAATTAATTAATCTCCAGTGGTCGCCCTAAATAATTATTTCAATCATTTTTGTCGTCGGTTTGTTTGTATATTTAATTTATTTATTATCTCATTTGTAACTTCTGTAGTAACAAATATATTATTATACTAGCATCCTTCATTCGGTGTTAGTTGTCATTTTTAGTGTATTCTCATTTGCTTTTGTCGTTCAGTTGCTAACTATCTCACAACAATGGACACTATCGCATTTCTCAACTCATTCAAAGCTGATCTTCAGAAGGCGTACAATGACATGGTACAATATATTGACACACGAATCAGCGCGCTGGAAGAGGTCAATAAGAAAACTATCGGCGGTTGGACTACAGTTAGAAATTCTCGACGTCCTTCCAACTGCTACCNACACATGCACCACCCCAACTCTTCACTCAGAATAGGTTTAGTGTGTTAGATGACATGTCCCTGTTTCCTCCCTTACCTACTCGTTTCATTCCCTCCCGTCCAGTACCCAGACCTGTTCACACACCACGCACTGGTAAGCACAGCCGCCCAAAATCACGTAAAGGAGTGCTAACCAGAGATCAAACAAATACTTCCACGCAGAAATCAAACGTGCTCATACTAGCTGATTCGCGCGGTCGTCAGATGTCCTCCGTATTGCGTGGATTGCTTCCTAGCCAGTTCTCAGTCTCCGGTTTCTTTGAGCCAAACGCTCGTTTGGCTGAAGTTATTCGAGAATTTGGACACTTACACTAAAAAACTCACAGAGCGGGACACAGTAATCATCATAGGTGGGCAGAACGAAATGAACTTGGGTGGTCATTTCAACGCGTCTGAACATCTACAAAAACTAAAAATGGCCTCCTTGCACATGAACATAGTGCTCTCTAGCCTGCCTCTATGCTTCAACGTTCCACAAATGAACCACGAAATTAATCTGGCAAGCATCTCCCTAAAACATCACCTGGCAGACACAAAATCACATTTTTTGATTTGCAACCACACCTGACTGCCAAGGACATTACCCAGCACGGTTTACATCTGAGACCGTCTGGGAAACAGCACTTCGGTTCTCTTCTAGCTTCACAACTGACCTCACATCATCCACCTGCCTCACTATCCACTCCTACACCTCCTCCTGCACCTACCTCATCTCCTCCTCCTCCTACCTCATCTCCTCCTTCTGCTCCTACCTCATCTCCTCCTCTTCCTACCTCATCTCCTCCTTCTGCACATACCTCATCTCCT
>NNCF01125895.1:150962-177075 GCA_002313205.1 Laupala kohalensis | reverse complement strand
TATATATATCTATATATATATATATATATATATATATATATATATATTACATCCGCTACCTTCACTCAAATGTGTTATTGTTGGAAGAGTAAAAAGATAGCCTGATAGAATAAAGGGAGAGGTAAAGTTTGTCTCTCCTCCGTTTTATCTTCACAATATTTCCACAATTTCTTCTCAATACTCACAACTTTGCAACGGTGAAAATTACAACTGATCTGAATTTGAAACCAGATATCGTGTCTTTCTCTACATAAGTAGGTCACATTATCCTTCGTTCACTTTTCAGAACTTTGTACTCAACTCCCTAGTTCAGCTGCCCGTTCGGGCATTCTGCACGCGCATGCTTGCTAAGAGTTTCTATGAGCCGCCTCACTGAGGAAGGGATGGCCGCGTGCGCAGTAGTGAGGAACTGCCTGCTTATCTCTTTTTTATCGCTCGCTTTTTTATCGGATTAATAATGTAGTTTGTACAAAAAACTTGTTCCTAAGTTTCGACAATTTCCGGTGTTTGCTGGTGAAACTATATCGATTTTCTGCAGTACATACACATGTGAACAGCTTTTTACAAAGACGAACCTCACTAAATCCCATTTGAGATTAAGGCTCACGAATGGATGTTTTAAAGTTTTTATAAGAATTGTATCTGTTCGTGACTTACGACCAAGAATCAAAGATAATGTAACTGGAGAGGCAGAGTAAACACGATTGCTAACTTTCAGCATTATCCTTTTTAGTGTCACCTCATGAATGTGTCTAATTTTTAGTTAATATTTTGTGATCGTTCACGTTGTTTATATATTACACACTTGAAAATGAAAATCTAGTTTATTATTATTATTGTAATTATTATAAATTTGAGCATTTTGAATATTTTCAAAAAAAATTGTTATTGTTGTGTGTTCCGCCCAGTAATACTGTTTCAGTGTTTGAACTGCTGCCTTATCACAAGGGAGGTGCTAGTGGTTTCTACCCTCACTTCTTTTTACCCTGCTCAGTTGTTGCAAATTTTGCACGCAGTTTCTCGTAGCATTCATCAAAGGTCGTAGCAGATCATTGGCCTCCTCTGCCCTAGTTGATTTTATTTTATTTTATTCGGTTTCCTAATTCCTCTGACCCCCCATGTAACCAGTAAATGCGTTCTGGAGATATTTGTTCTCATATGCTTATTTTCTCTCTCTCTCTTTTCTTCAATACTTTGAAATGTTATTTTTCTCTCACTTTACGGCTCAATACTGATAATGAAATTTAAAAGCGAAGTCTTAAAATTGCGCCTAGTTGCTGGGCGAACTAGTGAGGTCTCAATGAGAAAGCCTCTTCAATGATAATTTATAAGATGAACATCCTCAGATTTGCATTTCTCTTTAACCTTCTGTTAACAGCTCACATAAACTGAATAATGCAGTGTGTTCGTTCCAGATATTAAAATTTCATGCATTACAATAAAAAAATGTGACTTAATACGCACGTTGTTTCGTAATTTGTTGTTGTTTTGTCGGTACAGTAAAGTTTCGGGACATTGTGAATATATTATTATGAAGCATGCTCTCTCGTTTAGCTTAGGCAATGCTGATTACTATTGTGCTTGGGGATCAAATTTCATTGCTTTATGAATATAATATATTTATGCAAAATGTCAAAGTATTCAAAGAATAATGGGGTGAACTATCTTTGTAAATGAGCGATAGTAAATGCTTGTAACGTTATAAATGCAGACGTTACATTTTTTTAGATTGGCCCAAGAACTAACTGATGTATTAATATCATGTATATTTAGTTTTTTAATATCAACAATATATCAAGATTTCTGGGGAAAAGAATTAAAAAAAGTATTATTTACGAAGTACATATGAAATATATTACTAAAATATCTTTTAAATTTCTTGTGGTGCGGTATTTCCATTCAGTCAATGCTTGCTTTCGAAAGATGATTGAAATATTTGTCACTTTCAACCTATTAAATAGAAAATCCTCGCAACGTTTATTATCTTCTAGTACGTGAAATAAAATACGTCATCTCATGATTAGCAAATAACTCCATTAACTCTCTGTAGTTCTACGTTTTGTGCCTAGTTCCGAAATTAATATTCTTCCGACAATCCCGAGTACTACAGACTCTTCCCCATAGAATGGAATGGTGAACTCAAATGGCATCTAACCTTAAGACCTTGTTTCATCTACCTCTGTAAAATTCATGTTGAGCAAGTCTTTCTTCCATTTATGATCTTGGTCGTATTTTTCAAAATCTCTCTCAACTAGAAACTAGTATTTCTTTGAGAAATTTAGCTGGCCTTCGAACCGGTTTAAAACTTTCCTATTCTAGTCAAATTTACGATGTTATCTCAGTGTTAATTAACTCAATGTCCATTTCATTTACAATTATTGGTATTTCACTATTGAAAGCCGTATCAGAGGTAGAAGAGCGAAGACCAACAACTTTATCTTAATGAATGTGAACTATCTGAATTAAGAGGTAGCAGGAACAAAGATTGGGGAGTAGAGCTAACAACAAATCTTTAAACTGAAGAGAAGTTCAAAATACTATACAAACTATTTTCCATTTTAGTCTCAATAAGTATTCTCTTCTTTTTCCACACGAAAGAGAATGACTCATCTTCATTATCTTACCGCAACATCTCCTTTCATGTATTTCCATCATTTTACTTCATTAAAAAACTGTGCCATACATGACTGCGTAAGGTCTGTGTACAACTCAATAATCGTCTTGTAAATGGGATGCTTAAATTTCCGTTTACAGTGAAACACGTGACGCGCCAAATCATATTAGTCCTCACTCATGATAACTCGATGTAAGCAAGAAATAAACTATGGTACGATGAGCCTGAAAATTGATGAAGTGTTCCAGAGCTGTATGGACTGATCTGAAAAACTGTGCCTCATCGGGTTCTAAATCTAAAAGGAGGAACTCAACAAGTGTTCAGCCCTCAAGATGCAATCTGCCTATTTGCACATCCAATTTTTCTTTTTGAAAATTTGGCTTAAATGAAAAATGTCAATCTTACTTTCATTACCCCTGAAACGCGAATTTCTCTCAAAAAATTTTCAAACCACATTTACCTCATTCCCACCTTTGCTGGGAATAGAAGTACGCTTACGCCGTTTTCATCCGGTTCTTAATTAAGCGGAAAATTCAAACATTGAAGGCAAAATAGCTATTGTTTCAAACTTCATTGTCTTACTTTTTTCCCAACTTAAATGTCAAAATGTGAATATCATGTCATCTATAAGTGGGAGAAGACGAAGGAACAAAAAAGTGGTAATGAAAAATTATTTATAATGGAGAACTAATCTACGAGGTCGGATAAAGATTTGACCTACATCGACGTTCAGATTTTTACAAATGGGTTAGAATGGTGATCTGTATAAATGGTGAGTAGAGTACTTGTGCCGGTTTGGACGCAGATAAGAGTTTATCTCCGAAAGTTGCGGTTTTGCGGTTAGAAAAAAGATAATTGTATGATCATTGTACGAGATTTACATTGTACGATCAAGAAGTGGACTTCTTGGAATGTGGGTGTTGTATGAAAGAATGAATTTACCCTCTCCGAACTTGCCAACCCTCCTTACGTACGAGTGAAATCTCCATGAAAGCAGTTGTTTAATTCACGAAATTTAAACGACGATCTCTTCTTTATTAAAGCTACTAGGTCATTTCTTATCTCATTCGTATCCGACGTATGTATGTATTTCTGTCAGAAGCATTTTCATTATAAAATCTAAAAGAATATTCGGAATATACACAACAAAATATCTATGTCAGGTATCTGATATTTGCGCATAAAATTTCACTATCTTGGATTCTCTTTTCGATACATTGTGAATCTTCGTTTTTTCAGTGTCAAGTAAGATTTCAGCGACACGTAAGACGCGCACGCCATCGGCGGATGTCTGACGGACCGCTACGTAAGATGGGAGGGGAGGTATCGCACAGCCTGCGTGCGCTGTTTGTGAACTGCGTCTCGTTAACTAAATATTAGCCTTGGCTCGCAGTTTTCATTACTTGAGGGGCCTGAGGCGAACCTGGGTGGGTGGCCGCGCGGAGTGGGGTAGCAGAACTCGGTCGTGAGACGAGGGACTGCAGCGGATCCTGGCAATTAAGTGGCGCCGAACACCGGTTGAGTTGAGCATTTCGTCGCCCAACTCCGCACCATTTTACTCTGATGCGCCAGATTTAATCTCTTTGGCTGGCTCAACCGTCGCTTAGTCTCCGACTCCCACCAACTTTTTCAGCGGGTGAACAGTGCGCATGGTGAGCACTTCACGGCGTAAGCGTACGCCGTCAGAAAGGGAACTTGTTTATGCTGTAATTTTCTTTCATTTATGTTACTTCTATTTGGGTTACACTGAAAATATTGGTAAATAGATCTGGAAACTGAAAATTAAAAATTAAATTCCGTACATTTAAGTCAATTTTACACGAGAGAAATTTAAATGTGAATAATTTATTCGTAGTTTAATTGTTTTATGCACATTCCATGGTTTGAGAGTTAAATCCTGTAAGAAAACGTCTTAACCACCTGAATAAACGATTAAGGATGAAGGTAAAACGCATTTCTTCAATATCTTCGTAATAAAGGATGACGAATTTGGCCTAAAATTCTTTCGTCAGTTTTGTAATTAATATATTTTGATTGATTTTGTGATAAGAATGATATAATTAGAAAGCCTTTGTTTTTTTTAAATTAAACATCAATCTTGATGTGTCAGTAGCTTTTATCACAACTTTGTATTCGCATGTGAATCGAAATTTTGCTCAAATGATTTATATTGTATACCAGTTGTATGAAACTAATAACAATGTTATTAGAAAATATCATCGAAAGAGTAAAAATTGCATTAAATAATGGGAAATAATATAGAGAATTGTAAAAATTATCTCATGTAATATTATAATCATTGATATATGATATATTTTTTGTGAAATTTAATTGTTCAGTTTAAAAAAATTCGAATCATACCGATCGGACACCATTACACACCTTTAAAACGGAATGGGAAGTACTTTAAGTGGGTTTCTGCAGTTCCTGAACTTTCCTTTATGCAACAGTTTATCTTTTTTCGTAAAGTAGCAGAAATATGTGTTAATAATAAAGAACATTTCGCCTGTATAAATAAATAAAATAAAACACTCGTCAGTTTCAGACTACTTGTTTATTAGTTCACAGTTTGAGCAAAACATTTGAAAAAGATAAAACATTTATCTTATAGTGTTTTGATTATTTATTTATTTTTGTAGTTAGAATCTGCAAGTAGCTATCTTTGCAAGTGTTTATCTTTGCTCCATCTTGGAACAGTACTCTCTGTAAACATGGAAGTTCTTTTCATGGAAACGAATTTTCCCTTCATTCCATAAACCATGTTGACATTTAGAATCTGTGAGGACAAATAAGTTTCTTAAACATTTGAAAAGTTTCCAATATCATCTGAAAAATTTTAACGTATTTTAATGCTCCTTTGAGGATTTATCATGAGATTGAATGAAAGAACAACGCCAGTATTGTTGCACTACATATCTGCGAGATAAATTACACCACCATAACTTCATAGTATAATATCCCAGTTGTTACTCTTGTCTGCGTTTCCCTAAATATTATTTTACTCATATCAAACTCTTCTTTGGTGTACTGTGCGCATAGAACTGCTCTAAAATGTAGAAATAAATTAATGTACTTCAATGGATTTTTGGTTTAAAAATATAATGCGCTATAAGCGAGAATTTTAACTTCATTTTAAACGCGGAATAAATACAAGCATGTAATACACAATATACTTTATACATTTTATTGTAAAAATAAATGACCGCATATCTTACATAAACATGAATGATTTCTTCGTACTATTCATTGTATCATTCTAAGCAGATAAGATTGGGCTCGTCGACAAAAAATTATTATATCCTTCGAGTATAATTGTTAGCAGAACTCAAGTTCAAGAACCTATTTAATTAACAGATTTAAAAAGATCAACTCACAAAGTTAAATATGGATGGGAGAAAATAACTTTTTTCATTACTCATTAGTCATTATCATTAATTTTACTTTTAATCCGTTTTGTCTCTTAACGAATCAGATGTCACTTTACTAAAAAAAGTAAATAAAGATTCATGGAAAGAACAATTACAGTGACAATATTGGATATTTTAGAAACTAAAACAGTCAATACCATGGATATTTTACAAAAAATATAACAATTAAATACCATTTATTTTTAAATTATATTGTTATTTTTCTTTTTAAGAATCATTATGGTGATATTTAGAATAATTTCCTGTGGTAACAGCGCTTGAGTATTCTACGAAGAGTCGCGTTTCTATCAAGGATATTTTCTTAATGTACTTTCATGTCGTTTTCCCATTTTAACTTGTCCATAATGGAACTTCTACTTTAAATATCGACTTTTATTCTCCAGTTCAATATGTTCGCTTTAGTGATGAAAATTTTCATATTTTCAAACTGGCTCTCAGGGGGAAATGTTCATGTTGTAACTTTTTGGGACAATACGGCGCTCCCGGAAAAGGAAGAAAATAGATAAAATGAATGAAATAGATTNCGGCGCTCCCGGAAAAGGAAGAAAATAGATAAAATGAATGAAATAGATTATTCCCTACGCACCCCACAGAACAAAAATTTTGGTAGTAAAATGGTTTTGTACAGCAACGGGGGTTTATTAATATTTATTACAAAAGTTGCATTTCATTATGCAAGTTTAAATTCCGTAGCGAACTACTGAATGGAAGTACGAAAAAATTAATATGAATTATGTACTACAAAATCTCTACAAATCATAAGGCACCAATGCATTATGCAGATAGTGAAGAAACAATGTTTTGTTTATATATAACACCCTCAAAGCATATAATTCTCCAATACTCCGATGATTACGAATATTTTTACCTGTAACCGCTAAAGACATTATCGTTTTTCCTTTAGACGTAAGATTTTGGAAGAACAAATATCATATGGGTAAATAATCTCGTTTGGAATATGCAAGTAGATACAAGAGTACAAGTTCTATTACTTTTAACGTTTATATAATCTATATAAATAAGTAATCAATAACTTACGACCTTTTGTGGACGAATAATATTTATATTTAATAAATATAAATATTATTCGTTCATATAAGATAGTAAGTTACCAATTATTTATTTAACAAATGTTCAAATATTCGTATTTATATCAAATATTTCCATAATTGTTTATTCTGGCAATTGTTTGGCTGACTTATTGCTTCATTTTCACTATATATTTAAAATTATATTCGAAGAATTATCTGTGGAGACAAAACCATAACAGACTCTGCACTTGTTATGGAGAAATGCCCGTAGCACTCTGTATTGTATCAATAATTAATATTGAGAGTTTGGTAAAATAGACAATACAGCTCATAATCTTGCCTACGTTTGGGTTTTTATTGAAACCATCTTCACGGCCAAAATAACATAACACGTGCACATCTATTACTATATGTGAGTATATACGCCAGATTCAAAGAGTTTTAATAAGAAGCCAAAACGTTGGTGAGCTTTCAAGCTATATTGTTTACTTCACCAAATCCTCAAGAACAATAATATAAGGCATAAGAAGGTATTAAGTCACACCTAGGATTTGAGATTATTTCCTGGCCCCATTTTGGGAACTTCTGGCAATAAAATTATGTGACGTGCTAGGCTACCTATCTACGCAGAAGAAGAAAAACTCTGAAATTTCTTTTCCAATTGTCATTTTATACAGTAATATTGAAATTCCAAACCGTTAACTCTGGGTCATATTTCCACCACCTGATAATAATATACCCAAGTTTATTTTATTCAACACAAATTTTATATTTTATTGAACAATTAGGTAAACGTTACAAAAGGGAGAAATTAGTATTTTAAGATATAATGATTCAAAAAATAAGTAAACGGTTGATAGTCAACCTTCTGCGTAATATCGGCGTTGCTAATAGAAAACATAGAAAAAAGAATACACATTACAAAAGGGCGCGTGAATCAACCGCAGACTTAAATTCATTCATGTTATCTCGACGTGAACGTAACATTTGTGTTGTTAATATTGCCCACATGGATCTTTAAAGTCAGTCGTCAACATTTTGAAAGAAGCCTTTTTACCAATTTTCTGGTCAATTTGACACAAAAAACAAGATCGCCAGTCGATACCACGATAAAAACTGATTCAGAAACGACATGGTTAATAAGAGATTATTTTAATTTACTGGAGGGAAAAAATCAGACTTCAGAGTCATCTCAATGAGATGATTACAGAAACACACAATCTACTGATAATTTTCGGTCAGGTGAAAATGACGACGAGTCGGGAATCGAATCTTGGTGGAATGGTCTAGGTGGAAATGGTGTACAGATGTGGAAGGCGAACGGGTGGTATAGTCGTTAACACCCCTGCGATCAAAGCAGGAGTCCCGGGTTCGATTCCAGGCTCGTCGTCATTTTCACCGAAAGTTATCACATATCTTCTCCATGTGTAGAGTACACGGAAGAAATATGTACACAATCTACTGTTTCATAGGCTAACACGCCCATGGGAGTTCTCTCACTACGAAGTTTCCTGCATGCTATCACTCACGTCCTGTTGCTGAAGTAAATGTGAGCCACATTGGCCGATTTCTTGGTATATTAACGGCTCGAGATGAAAATAGGCCACAATACCATTCGACACCTTCTTATATATGTAATGGCCAAAAATTCTGAATCTGTTATTTCTTATCTGATGATAAATTTGAGTGGTTGTTTATTAGATTGGAGCCTCTGAACAATGCATCGTCATTGCAATCTTAAGTTCCTATTGCTCTCTTCCTATCCTTAAGATCCTCGTGTTCCTTCATTGCTATCTTTACCCTCTGGTGGCTCAGGTGTCAGCGTTCTTGTTTTTCACCCATTCATTCCCGGTTTGGCCAGAAAATTTGTAGCTTTTTACATGAATGTCCCAGTTCATGTAGATGTGACTACTGAATGGCGAACCCTCCTTCCTCTATCCACCTCCCGCTAGTAGCAATAACTCTATCTATTACTAACAACTCCTACTAACCCCTCCACGTGAACCAAGTTGATGGTAAACCCAGATAACCGGCCCACTTACTAACAATCGCCTACCATCCAACCCCTACCTCCCATCGCTGCATGTAGATAAGCTTCAATAGCAGGCTATATTTCCCATTTACAAATACTACAATAAAAAAGTTCCAAACGTTTCTCGAGGGAACCGTCAATTCTCTCGAATTTTCCCACTGATAGCAGAGAAAAAAGTCAGTATCTACGTGTTCTGTTGGTGGGAGGAATTGCGACGTGTTAAGTGACATCACGGGGCGCCAACGAGCGGCCGCCTGGACAGTGTCGGATCAAGTATTGAAGAGTCCCGTGCGCAAGGGAGGTAATGGAGGGACTGAACTGAGGTGGAGGAGAAACCTTCACAGCCCGTACGCATTGCGTCACTGCGGGATAGCAGACGTGTAGCCGACCCCCCTGGATCATTTAAGAATTGATGTGATCATATCGTTTATGGTGCGCAGTGTTTCTGTTTCTCGTATCTCTGCCACATGATCACTTACTCTTTCTTTTCAGTCTCTGCTTCTAGTTCCTCGTGCACGTCCTTTCACATATTTCCAAACATGACGCATTTTGGATGTTTTTAGATCTGAAAAAGGAACATTTTACGTATCTGATGCAAGGAAAAGGAAACCTCATGTGCAAATAACTGGAAGGGTTCTTTTCTTTGCAAAGTAAGGGGCTATTACAGCCCCATCTGTCAAAAAACTACTGGAGAAATTTCTTTTCGTAGTATCTTTGTATCTCTGGCAAGGAAATTAATCAAGAGTAAACAGAGACGGTCAAAACATTTTTTCTCTCGAATGGTTTTGTTCCTTTTTTTCGTTTGTTTCGATATATTTATATACTCTACGATTTGAAAGGATCGTATATTCTAGTTGCTGTATGATTTCCATTAAATCGTATTGTGTCCCAGATGCATAAATTCTTTGCACAAAAAGACTCATTTGGGAGTTTTTTGTGCAATGAATTTATGCTATTTTCAAATTACACCATACACTATGGACCACAGAGTATAACAGAGCACACAATGCACCATACGTAATACCACGAAGACAGTTTACTCCTACATTAAATTTATGGAAAAGTGACTAATGCACATCTCATTAAGTATTCTACAGATTTCACTGTGGCAAAACGAAAGAATAATAAATATATCAGTTAAATGGCAATTTGAAGAATTAATCGAAGGGGCTAATTGACCACTACCTTCTGAATACAAATCGAGAATGTCATTAGTGTATATTTAGTACGATTACTTATAATTCTGTTATTTACTGAATATTTTATGCGAAACAAAGAATGTTTGTTAAAATTTCCTTTTTCTTTCAATTGTAATTATTTACTCTCCTCCAAATTCACTACACTTTCCATCATGCTTACTAGTTCTTCTACTCCCCCCTCTCTCTTCCATCAGAAATACATCTTTCCCCTCTCATATCTTTCCGTTATTTGACGTTCATAACTCTGGAGCCGCCTGCGCAACAGGGCACATGGCCTAATGCCAGTTTCAGACAGCAGCCAGATTAGTTAACCAACCAGTTGCGTTCGAGTTTCATCGAATTACGCGACAGTTCAGTGAGACGAAACTCGCGAGCGATGCATACTAGAATTTATGCGAAAATTATGCATCCCCCTTGAGGAATACACTATGGTGAGCAAACTTATCGATAATGTAATCGGAATAATGTAATATAGAAATGAATTCCCTTCCCCCCCCAAAAAAACAACAACGAACAAGCTTGATTACCATGTCCCTTGGATCGTCCTCTGGGAGACATTAAATTTCCGACTATAGAATATTATATGTTTAAAAATAGAGGTAAATGATAAAGTGCTTGTAAACGTGAAACGAATGCTTATTTTAAAACATGAAATTTAAAAACACAGAGACGTTACTCAGGAACTTTAAAGAAATAAAATTCAGGCCCATTACTAATTGGATTAGAGTTTACTGATTGGATTAGAGTGAAATTAGATGATTATTTTTTTAATTATTGACTAACAATTTGTATTTNGTATAAGAGACAGGGTTTTTCCTTTAATCAGAAACAAAGTTATAGTCAAACGTAAATATTAATTTGCTAAAACCGGGTGTCGACAGCTTATGCTTAGTGGCCTAGAATTATCGTTAATGTGGAAACTGTAAGGCTCACCATATTGGCCAAACAAGGAGGAATTTTGCTATTCTCCTTAAAGAACACTTACACGCAATAAAATACAAGAGACACAAATCTCACTTTGATACACACCTGTTAGACTCAAATCACTCCTTCAACCCAAACACACACACATATACTAGAAATAGAAAATAAATATTATAATAGAATTTCACTACTAAGACAGTCCTCACTCAGAAAGCAATAAACCAAAACGCACACATTTTAAATGAACAAACAAACATTTCCCTCTCCTCGACCAATTTTACTAAGCTCCATAAACTCAAATTCCCCCTCTACAGAGTAACACGAGGCCGTCTGATCAGATACGGTATTTCAAACCTTTCTTCTTATTGTCGTAGATGAAAGAAATATTTTCAACCAGGAATACCTAGAAAGAGAGAGAATTTGCGCAGGTGATTTAAACTTTCGCTTTACTTGAACGCAAAGGCTACTTCATTTGAAGGTTAAAGTATACTTTTGAAAAATATTCAAAAACTGTTCCAACTATTTTATTTTTCTTAAATATACTGTATTCATAGTGTAATTAGTATATGTTTAATCCGCATTATCGGTAAAGTTTGGTATAGATGCAGTGAAATAATTTCCACTCACATGGCGTACTTTTTCGTTTACCAATGGTGAGAATCCAAAGAGTGTGTTTGTAGATATGTCATTTTAATGTTATTTTTAAAGGAGAATAGAAGATAGTGTGCATCTCATGTTTCTCATTGTATTTGGAATCTTCCACCCACACGAACGTCCTTAGTCGCGAATTCACATCCAATGACGGTGTATCCAGTGACGGTGAAGAGAAAGAGAGAGAGGGAGAGGGAGAAAGAGAGAAGTAGGAACAAAGAAAGAAAACAAGAATCTGTTGTTGTATTTCACAATTTCATTTGAATAAATTAATGAAAGAGATTTCAGTTTTAGTTATATTTGTTGTAATCTAAAACACGTTTTTTGTAATATTAATCTCGGATCACGATTTTATATGCTGCACGATTACAACCAGTGTTATATTGTAGATCATTGTATTATTAGAACATGTAATTTATTAGTTCCTTGAGTGGTTTAATGTGATTTATAACACGAGAAATAAAATTTTGTGTTATTAATGCATATTTTATAAAGAAGTTTTCTATATTTATTTAATTTCTTTTGACATATATGAAAAAATAAAAGAATCACAAATTATGTGTAATTACATTATACAATACACGTGAAGAGAGAGGGATAGAAAGAAAGATAGACATAAAAAGTAAAACAACGATAGAGAAAAGTGAGAGAAAGAAACAGTGAAAGAAAGAAAGAAAGAAAGATGGAAAGAAAGACACAACGCGGAAAACAACAAGGAAATAAAGAAAGAAAGGAAAGAAAGAAAATAGAAAAGAGAATTAAAGAACGAAAGAAAGAGTAAAAGAAAGACAGAGAAGAGAGAGAGAAAGAAGGAGAGAAAGAAAGAGAGTAGGAAAGATAGAAAGAGAGAAAGAAAGGCAAAACGTGGAAAGAAACAAGAAAAGAAGTAATGAATGAAAGAAAGAGAGAGAATGAAAGGAAAAGAAAGAAAGAAAGAAAAAGAATGAAAGCAAGCAAGGAAAAAAGAAAGAGAACGAAAAAGAAAGAGATAGAAAGAGATATAAAGAAAGAGGAAGAAAGAAAGAGGAAGAAAGAAAGAGAAAGAAAAAAATAGAAAGAAATATAAAGAAAGAATGATAGGAAGAACGATAGGAAGAAAGAAAAAGAGAAAGAGAAAAAGAAAGAAAGAGAGAGAAAGAAAGAGAAAGAAAAGAACCTATGGTATTAATATGAGTTAATACATTTCAATTTGATTGGAATAAATAAAAGGGATTTGTCTTTTTTTATTTATTCATATCTGAAACGAGGTTTTGATATTATTGATCTCTGATTATTTTTTTAGGTTGCACTATTACTACTAAATTGTTATATCGTGGATAAATATTTCACTAGAAGATGTAATTTACTTGTTCCTTAAGTAGTTTTATATTATTTATAACTCGAGAGTTAAACTTTTGTGTTATTAGTTCATATTTGAGACAAACGTTTTCTATATTTATTTCATTCCTTTTCACATATATGAAAAACTTAAGAGAATCNTTACTTTCGACAATACACATCAGTTGTAGGCAATGAGATTTGATTTCTTTACTTCACTGTATAAATATAAGAAATTATAGGAATATTTATAAGTAATTTGTGATTCGAATTATACCAATTCCATACGATATCTTGCAATTATATTCAAATTCTGTAAAAACCTATATTGTATCACAGTATTACGCAAACGTTTTTTACAGAAACTCTAATATTTTTTTTCATTGCCTATGAAGACCTTGCGAGACAACGAATCTCGAGATGTCGTTTAAATATAGAGAATAGTAAAGTTTATTGAAGTCCAGAATATACAGAATATTTTTGTTATAGAAGTCCAAAATGTGTATAATAAAAAAAAATACAAAATATTTCTTTAATAGCGGTGTAATGTAACATTTTATCTGGTTACGATTTACCCGCCGCACGATGTCTTCCAAATATGGGCGCCGTTTCAAATAGACCTACGATTGGTTGAACGAAACTTCCCCACCCGAAGGGGAAGCAGGAGGAGAGAGACGTTGCAAACTTAACAGATCCAAAACTGATCAGAGCGTGGGACTTAGAAAAATAAATGGGCCCTCTTTTGTTATCAGTAGTGTACCAGTACTTCTTTGGATTTCATTAGGCCTTCTTAAGACACAGGGGCGACCAGATCGTCGCATTCCACTCACACCCTCCAGGGCAGAGAAGGTAAGATGCTCGGCTTACAAAACTTTTTCTTATTGCAAAATATTCTCTAATTTCAATTTTGCAAGCAATAAATTTGCAAACAAATATTTATTTTTTAACTATTTATATAATAATTTAAATATCTGAAACCAATTAGTATTAAATTCTCTGATTATTCTTAACTGCAACATACTAGTACTCCCTATTTCAATATATATTTTTGTAATTATTACTGTGTATCGTCATCATCATCATTATTATTATTATTATTATTAAGACAATTTTTACCAATAGCTAAATATATTCATGTATCGTGGTTGTAGACCGCTAAAGATGACAACATAAGCAGTCGAAAACCGGTTCCGACCAATAAATATATTTTGTTTGAGAATAACTTTGTTTCTTATTAACGTATGAGGTTTAAATTTTTTTAAACTTACTGGGTCCTCTTCTATATCCATGAATTATCTACCACCGGCCACGTGTATCTGAACAGAACTATGGGTTATGAATTTAGAACCAGCTTTAGTTATCGTTCTTCAGCAGGAAAAGTAGAAAATAGGAAATAGCTCTGGAAATGAGAGCAGTATTCTGAATGTTCTCCCTCGTACTATAACGGAGACTGATGCCCACCACTTCACTGACTTTCCGCCTCACTCTTCTCTACTCCCTCCGCTTTCCCATCCTCTTCATGGCACGCCTCTAATGCTTCGCCACGCAGTATGGGTGCTGTTCTGCCCGGAAGTGGTTTCCTGTGTATTTGGGTGGCCTTTCTGGACTTGGAGGAGGGGAGGTCGCTGCGCTAGCAGAGCGCAGCAAAGCCGTCATTCTTCGCGGTCGCCACTAGCTCTATCGCCGCAGATATGCGGCCTCCCTACGAGGTGTAAAAATGGGCGAGTCTGGGTTACACTACTACGTTCTGGTGCTATGACATGATGCAGAATCTCACGGCTTGAAAATGCTGTAGTAGTATATATTTATTCATCCTCATGTCTGTATTTACGGGGCACCATTGATCGTAGTCGATAAAATAAAGAGGTTTTTCTGTTTAGATTTTCCCACACCACCCAATTGCCTTCTACAGAATTTTGGTTAGTGCAAATATATTGGAGCTATACTTGATTTCAAAGTACGCTCTAAAAATTTGAGCCAAAACGCCTTTCAAATTAAAAATTACCTCACGTATAATGATTCTTAATTTGATATATTGGACGTTGGTCATTTCATACTAACTAAACTGCACATTTTGACTGAAGACGAATAAGTTACTATGTCCGTGCTCCCGTTTTTACATTAACGAAACCTGAAAACTGCGCCTCTATTTTAAGGTTATTGACAACAAGTAAAATGTCTTCTTGTTAGAACGCTCACCAAAATTCAATTTACGTTCCTACACAAAGCCAATAATACATTTTTTGTTATCATATGTTATTTAACAATTGACAGTTATTGAAATTTTAATTTTCAATGACACCTCAGTGTTCCCAGTTGTCTTCTAGTCATCTGGTTTTGCCCTAAAATAAAAAAAATGAATGAAAATTAAATTAAGTTAATTGAATTATCCAAGTCATGAAATAGCTCTGAAAAATTATGGTCAATGGCGGATCTAGACCGTAGCCAAGGGGAGGGGGTGGGCGCTAACCGGGGAGGGATCTGTGGTGCATTTCTGTTTGAAAATTATGGTTTTATTACACAAATTATTTATTACAAATTATTATACAGGTTTCCCTTCAATATTGTTCAACCAACTTCTTATATTGTGTAATTTTTGGAACATTATATTTGATATTCCATCACATAAATATGGTTCACATACCCATGATTGTGATTAATTTATCTTTGAAAATCTTCTGTAATATGTTCGGCACAATATCTACACCCCATGTAGATGAGATCACCTCACAAGAGATATAAAGCTCTGTAAACAAAAAATGGAATTGATGTTTCTCAATTTAGACGGTATAGCTTGTCATAACGGTCTAAAACATTGGTTACTTATAATAGCGAATCTCAAGCATATTTGCAGTAATGGTACTTAAGTTCCCTACCATTTTTTCTTCATTAGTTTTGCAGACTACTCTAAAGGTTGATTAGAAGAAAGTATCATTATTTTTGCCTTGTATACGATATAAATTGTGATTAATATCATTCGAGATTTTTTCGAAATTTTCGGACCATTTAGAAGATGAGTTGTTTTAATGGTAATAAAAATATTTGCAGCAAATGATCGTATCACCGGTACAATATACTTGACCTAAAACTTTGTTTCTCAAGAAATGACCAAATATGTTAAACTTTGTGAGATTTGAGAATTGCACTTTTCATAGAACCTTGAGTCAATAAAATTGCTCACTAAACATTAACATTAATTATAGGCTATATAATTATGTAGTCAATATCCCACATCCGACTTTTGATTGGGTACCGGAAGAAAAGTTATTTTATCGAAAATCCAGAAAATCCATTAAACGTTCATACATTTTATCTTAAATAGTTCCTTTCTAATTTATTAACTCATTTAACAGGTAGTAAATATTAGGAATCATTCAACTACTGTAAGATAATACGTATTTTATGATAGTGATAATTCTGGTATGAAGTCAAATGCCAGATGTGACTAACATGTAACTAGTTTTATATTCATTTGTTTCATGAGAAGAGCAACTTCATTTATTTGTTCAAATTTTAATCAATATTTGAACACGGTTTATTTTAAAGTGTACATTAATATTTGAATAACGTCTCATTTTCGGTCACTCTGTTAAACAAACTATAAACCTATGTCTTGGATATGCTTACTCACATGGAAAAGATGTCTCATCTCAAATTTATTCGTTCTTTTTTGTACAGGTGTATTTGCATAGTATATTTGCAAATGTTCACGATTTTGTGAAGCGTTTTCTCTTCGATTCAGAAAAGTCTTGATACTTCGCGATTCCATTCCCTCTTTGATATCCTTCGCCTTTTGTACCTCTGTTTCCAATACCACCCCTCACCTCCGCCGTTTGCTCATATTCTGCCGCTCCCATTCACCTGTTCTATGCATCCATTCACACGACCCCACCCTTCTACCCCAACCCTGTGGGGAACGCGATTCGCATCAGACCACGGGCTCTGCTCTCATGACACGTCACCTCTCTCCCTGTGTCACTTGTCGGTCCTACGCATTCCTCTCTCCTGTGCCCGCCCATCACCGCACGAAATCATTTAACATTGCAACACCAAAAGGGCAACAGACAGGGCAGAGCGCTCCATGCAACGGACCTATGCTCTTCCCTCCCCTCCTCCCCTCGTACTACAAAAGCCCCACCAGCTAGAACACCCCTCGACATGCAGAATTGATGATACTCATCGCAAAACAATGTCACACTGCCCTGCAATGCTGTTTATTGCGGCGGTTTTTGATGCGGGCAGACTTCCCCTTCGCCCAGCGACGCTTGTGGTGGCTGAGTGCGTTATTTCGATTGGAGGGTATTCATTAGCTGTCGCGTTATGTTGCGTAGCTTTTTTACGGCATTTGCTCCCGAGTAGATCCGTCCTCTGGTGGCGGACTACAACGTTCGGACTCGGATCGTGGGCTGGAGTCGGTTTGTGGGGGGTATCCGATTGTTCATGATGAGTGCCATCCAATGGTCCCAGGGTAGACGTGGAAATGGAGCATAGATTTTAATTGTTGGGATCAATGTTGAACAACCATTGCAATGTTAAAAATCATGGTTAGAAGAGAAGTACAAGTATATAATATTTGAAGAATGTTTCGAATACGTCTTTATGACATGTCTTCAAATTGACTGTGCTTTGTTTCAATGACTACCACTAGTTACCGAAAACAGTGCAAATCATTTCATCACAGAATCCTGTAATTGGCTAAGAATAATATACAAATGTTGGTATAACTAATTGCATTTGGGGTTCCCAATGTTAACTAAGCTTTATTTATGTTTGGGTGACGATTGTGGGATAAATGTGAATATAAAAATATTATTCCTAAAGATATATGTTAGAAATTATGCATTAACGGATAATCATCGCAAATAGATAACAACAATACTAAACACAAATTGTCCATAAAAGTGTAGAAAAATATATGGACAGAGATATTGCTGATAAACCACTGTATTTGATGTGAAACACTAAGACATCCCTAAAAGGAATCAAAAATGGAATTCCAATTTATTTGAAGTATTACAAATTTTTGGTGACATGATCGCCTTTGCCAGAACGTTTATGAGAAATATCTCGTTAGCAGTTTATCCATCCAAATATGTCGTATTTTCCTTTGTTTCTTGCGTATTTAGTCGTACAGCCATTTCATCAAATTTTATTCGCGCTACCAAAGATTGCATATTTTGAATGAAATATTTCAAATTTTGTTCACATTTCTCCCTCGTTGAATGTAGGGAGTTTAATTTGCCATGACATGTTCTGTTCTTGCACACTTCCGAAGGTTTCCCATTCAGAAGGGAATTCCATGAATAATTTTCTAGGTACTTGAATGCACATCATTCTATGAATTGAGTCCAGTTTGCTTGCAGGCAGTACGGAGTGATCTGAGTCCCTCTTCTCAGCATTATCTTTACAAACATCTTTCATCTAAACAAGGGCTTGAGACCCTCGCCCGATCCTTTGCCTGCTTTGCGCCCCTTTCAACGTCGCCTTGCCATCGCCTGGTCTTGGAGAGTTCGTAGTTACCAATGACTTCCTAGAAGTGGAGAGATACTTAGCGAGACTTACGAGTTAATTGACTCCAGTCGGGTGAAACTGTTAGACCCTCCAGATGGTCAGTTATTTGCACCAACGTTTGCCACAAACGTCACCAAATAGTGGCCACAAGAATGCGGGGGCTTTGAATATTGGAGGACACGTCTGTAATATTAAATAACATTGATGTTTCAGAAACTTTTGAGATGCTAATTGCTTCATTGATTCATGTAGTTTAGAACTTCCCTTTCTATGTGTCTGCCCTTTCTGTCTTCCCTTTGTGAAAACTGCAAAAAGAGTTTTTATTTTCAAAAGTGGAAAATAAGCTACATCTATTTTCTATTGAAAATATCTTCTTCTGGTGTGTGCTGTTTTAGATACGTGTGTTCATTCACATGTTATTTTGGAAATTTATTCAATTCTTCTCGCTGATATTGAAGGTTAAGCTAATACGTCTTTAAATTTTTTAATGCTAAGTGACAGTTTTATTGAAAATCAATTTTATAGAAATTATTTGGATAGTTGATTCACTCACGGGAACACATCTTCGACGGTCCAGCAAGTCAGCATTTTATTATGTTTATACCTGTGTAGTAATGATACAAAGTTAAAGTAACTTTTAACTTTACTAAGTTTAATTGTAAAGTTGGTTTTACATTTTGTGAACAAGAAAGAATGATAGATATTGGCCCCCCTAGCAGTAAAGTATTTGTTTAATTGAACAACGTCACTGCTCAAATAGTTTAATAGGATTTAGATTTGCCGATCATTGAAAAAGCCACGCGAAAAAATAAACGTACCATCCTTCCTCTTTCCGTATTTCATCCTTCCTCCACCGTATATCTCCAGAATTCTGTTTCTATCATGGACCTTCCAGACTACCAGCCGCACGCATAGCATATCTGCTTCAATATTGGTTTCCTGCTATGTTTATGTGGGTTTACAACAAGCGTTTGTTATCTCCACTTGTAAAAGTTTTTTTTCAAAGTACAGAAGATTATCTCTAAACTAGGAACTATCACCAAAATGTAGCCATGAGTATTGCCAAAATGATACGAAATATGTATATGATAAAATATAATAGAGCACATGGATTCAGAGTATTTTATGAATTTATTTTAAGAACACATTCGTGGAATATTATTTCAGATAATCTTCCTAGCTCTACTTGTTTTTCTTGAAAAGTTTGAACTACGTAACCAATTATATTCGTATTTCAAGGTGGCATGATACATTTTGCACTTTGTATATACGAACTGGATGGTAAAACATATTTACCTACGGTAAAAATCAATAGAGTAACATTGAAACTACAGTAAGTTTTCAACAATTTGATTAAAATAATATCTCATTATGCCCACTAGATCTAGTAATTGTTACACTGATTGAAAAATTACAGATGTGGCATCAAGTGTCGTGAAATATTTGTCGTGGTGAACGAATGTCCCTGAGACGTTTGCAACACTTGCACAACAGTGAACAACTGCACTGAAAATAGTACCAGCTATTCTGAGTGCAAATGATCATAAATGAGATAACTTGAAATTTTAACATTTTTCTTCAGAGTTCTAGAAGGATGTGTTTGTATATCATTAATTTTTACTGGGGCATAGTTTAGCAAATTTAACAAAATTTAACCTTTTTGAAAATATATTGCGACATTTTTTGTCACACCCTTAGTTTGGCAGATATTTGGCAATAACAAAAAAAAACTAAAATATTTTTTTAAATACGGAAGCAGCGCTGATGCAAAATTTTATTGACGATCCTTTAGAAATTAGTCGGTGTAGCAACCAGTACGGCTTATTAATCCAGTACAACCAAATCAACTCTACATTTAATTTTTCATCAATTCTCTTCTTTTTGACTGGACTGTACAAACCGCACGCGTTATCAACTCATATAAATAACATACAATTTACAAAGTAGTCTCATTCTTTTATATAAAGTAATAGATTCACAATTGCTCACACGTTACAAGTAACTTATTGATTATAATTGTTTGTCTAAAAAAATTTTTTTTTACTTTTGTTACATAAAAACCGGATTAGGAAAGAAGCAAAACACTAAGGTAAAAAAATGAGTAGCACCTTGCAAAGAGAATATAAGGGTTACTACCTTGTCGCTTTCTGCTTCTTCTTGCATTTTGTTTTATTGTGTTGGTGAGATACTCCCAGAATTCTTTGTTTGGAGCGACGTCGTTTCTCTTATATGGTTCGCTGAGTCCCTGTTTGTCTTCCTTTTTGCCCTCTCGAGGGATTTGTTCTTACCCTTCAGGTAACATTTTGCCCGACGCTTTTAGCTCTCTCTGTGTACACTTGCTTCTCTGGACCTCAGCACAGAAAACATTTGTTGGTCCAAGTTATAGCCAAAGTCATTGAAATTCCGATCATACTTTAAAAAAATCTTTAATGTAAGGTCAGTCAACATTTCCCATTGCGAAATCCCAACAAATAAAGAAAAGCATGTTATTTATTCTAACTGATTTATTAGCAGGATATTGTATCGAAGTATTTGCAACATGAACAGGATGCTGTAATAAACTGAACCTCGAAAATTCTTTTTGAGTATTCTAGTGTATTTAAATTTCACACAATTGAGAATAGTAAAACTAATTCTTTTCTCGAAACTGCATTTATAAGGTATTCATGGATTGGAATATCAATGGCTAACTTCCTACTTAAAGAATAGACATCAGTAAGACGAAATTTCCCATGTTGAAAATAAATTATTCCTGCATTATCGTTCAGAAACAAAGCCACATACCAACGGAGTTCCTCAAGGTTCAATTCTAGACTCTATCCTTTTTATTGTTCATAAACAATATGTCATCCACCTCACCTAATTACATAATAGTGCGCTTTGCTTGTGACACAAATTTATGATGTATACGTGTCAATGCCAAAAATTTATATTTAACCTCTCGTCTTGGTTTCGTTCAAATCGTCTTATGATTAATACCGATAAAACTATCCATGTCATTTCACAATAGTGTAACAAAATCTCTTCCTCCTACATCACTTTCGATAATTGAAACTCAAATAAAAACTGTCACCTTAACAAAAAATTTAGGGTTCCATATTCAGGATAACCTCAAATGGAATTGTCACATTGATAATCTGAATTCCAAACTAAGAAAATTGTGCTATGAACTCCGAATTCTAGTCAATGTTGTAAGTCAACACGTTTCTCGCTGCATATATTTTGCAAATGTTTATTCTCCTTTACGATACGGCATTGTTTTTTGGGGCCAATCCCCTCAGAGCATTCACACGTTTAGAATCCAAAGGAGGATAGTTCGGATTATCTGTAAATCTCATCCCCCGTAATTCATGTAAACCTTTAGTTAGAGAATTAAATATTCTCCATATCCATTTCATATACATTTATGAAGTAGTCGTGTTTGTTAAGATAGAATTATTAAAATTCCACCCCTGCTTTAGGAGTAACAGTCTAGTTCATGAGCACAACACTCATAATAAGGCAAATATTCGTCGTCCGGGCGTGTCACCCTCTCTTTGCCAAAAAGAGCCAAATCATTCAGGAGAACTTTGCATAATTTCCTTCCAAAAAGTATAAAGTATATTAATAAATTGAATCCCTTAAATGTTCTAATACTTTATTGCTTCTATAATGTGAAAGAATTTACTTATTTTTATACAAAAGTAATGAGATATTCCATTTACCAATGAATATAGTTTTCCACACGATTTTGGATTATGTGAGTGATGTTAATTTTTCTTACAGTGTGTCACGTCATTGTTATCGTACTCTAGATACTCATTAAATTCCTTTTTCATGCATGTTGTTTTTGATCCTTTATATTTATAGTATTATTTCCAACTGTACGCAACCTTGGCACGGATGTGTACATTATCTCAGTAGCCCCATCCTGGTCTGGATTTTTTCTCCGGGTAGTGGCGGTTTTTCTGTAGGTGGGAGTGATATTTTATACTTTTGTTATTATTAATTTCAAATTTTGACTGCATTTATTGTATCTACGATTATACAGTATGTATTTTTTTAAAGTATTAAATCCGCCACTGCCCTTGGGTCTTTGATCGAAATTGATGGGATGGTCCTTTGCTTGTTTTTGGAAATTAACTTAGTTTATTATCCTCCACGTGGCCATACTCAGTTTGGAACTGTGTTTTTGATAATAAAGTTTATTTATTTCTTATTATGATTTAGGTAAATTTTGTCTGTACGACTTTAATAGGTTTTGTTTATTTTCAACTAAACACTGCCATTTAAATAAATATGTTAATATAAGTGCCTTTACGAAATCATTATCATAATCGGGAGCCTTTTCTTGGAATATTACACCCGAATCAATACATTTCAACATCAATATGCAGGAAACATGAAACATAAAAGTTGTTTCTAGTATGTTAATTGCTCTCCGCCTTATGCTCTCTCTATCCGTGACAACGTAATCTGAAATAATTTTTCCGATCTCAATCGGTACCAAACCGAACTACATTATGTAGAGAGAAGACAAGAGCCACGCAACCGTACAAAATACAACAATTTAAAATATTTAGATAATCGTGTCAAATGGACAATATTTATTATTTTGTAAAGAAGTGGCAGACAATGAAGTGTGCAAGTTCCTCAGTGATGAGAGTTTTGGAGATTTTTATAAAACGTATTTTCTGAGATAAAAATGACATTCTGCATGAACTCTGAGCTGGCAGTAAGTTTCGTTTTGTTTCATGTCAGTGAAATTGACGTCTTAATTGGCAAGTAAAAGATAACCACTGCGCGTCTGGTGCCCAGGCTGGATTACTATTATACCCGGACACGCCTATCTCATTTTGTTTATGGTGCATAATGGTGAAATGAGGATACATATTTAATATAAGTTGTAGAGGATAACCCTGAAAGACGTATGGTTTTGTAGCATCCATGCGCGAGGGATGTGACTAAAAGTGTAATCATTTTTTAACTGAAGCAGAAAATAAACCTAGTAGTTGTCCATCACAAACTGAGGAGAACCAATTTTCAACCTGGTTTTTAGAGCTAATTTTTGTCATTAACACATATAAATTTGCGTCAACAGCTATGTTGCCTGTAATTGTAACTAAAAATATAGTTTGCCAATATTTTATTTAGTGTTTTTGAAGTTATGAGACGTAGTGACGCTTAGAACATAGAGGGCGTGACGATGGTCATGTTTGACGCGTTACGTTTACAGGCATGTAGACTAAGTCGCTTCCTGAGGTCCGTTTCACAAAGTAGTACGAACAACACTTGTAATAACAAGTAGTTAGTTACAATCGTTTCACGAAGATTTCGCTAAATTGTCTGAAACTACTCTTCGGTAACACGTGAAGTACTTTCACACTTGCCAGTAACAAGTATTTGCAAACGGTCCAGTCCTTCTCGTTCGATTCTGCGTTACGTAATGCCAAATTTTCTATTTTAAATACATTTATTAGTAAAGTTTATTGGATAGAGGATGATCTTGATCATCTCATGTTAATAAAATAACTCTTATAATTCAGTTAACCTACGTTTATAGATAGACAAGGTATCCTTGGTTTGTACCAAGTTTATTTTACAAGTTAGTCAGCTACAATTGTTAGTAGACCAAAGAAAGTTAGTGGATTACCAGTAAAATTGTGAAATTACAAAAATTCACTTGTAAAACGCTTATAATGCTTATAACTGAATATTTTTACAAACTTGAGAAAATTTACTTTTTAAAACGTACTTTTGTGAAGCGAACCCCTGGTGGAGAGATAACTGGGGATATATATGCTTTGTGCATTGGGAGTTGAGGGCACTGGTTTTGGATACAGAGTAATAGTTTCGACGGCGAAAGATTAGCATCGGTGTTGATTCAAACATGCCTCATGTATTGTCCTGTAGGAAACGTGTAAGACGTCATCACGGTGTAGTGATCGTTGTACTGAATCCCACTGAGTTCAAGTAGGTCGAAAATAGGCAAAAGCGTCAGACCAACGCATTCCACACTTCAGACGCATTGAAAATCTTGTGACGGTATAACTGCTATTCTGACGTATTGAGCACCAACGACGTACGTTGCATTCCAGTAATATTTTGCTCAAACACAAATTACAACGGATGCGAATATGTTTGCTCCAGGCACTGGTTTTGGAGACAGCTGACATCCACGCGTGCCATATCGCAGTACTACGCGATGCTACTGTGCATCCTGTCTGTGGCAGGAGTTCCTTGAAGTCGATNGCTACTGTGCATCCTGTCTGTGGCAGGAGTTCCTTGAAGTCGATATCCGGCTGAAATTACTCTGGCAAGATGTGTCTTTTTCGAGGTTGTCCTCCAGAGTTGTAAATTAGCTCCACAGATTTTATATATTACGCCACTTACTCTGACCCATGTAATCCACTGACAATTTTCCATTGATGTTTACAACTGAGAGGTTGACTTATTATTTTGTGACAAACGCAGACCTAATTTGGATAGCAAACTTTTCTCCTGAATTGTTTTAATGTCAGCTGGTGTGAGGATTATTGTTACAGTTATGTTCTGCTTGGCCAAAGATTGTATGTAATTAAATGTAAAGTATCATGTGATAACACTGTAGTTCACAACTAAACCGAAGGACTATTGAAGTCGAAAATAAAATAATAGTTATTGTCATTGTTACACGAATTTGTATTTTTTTAAATTGCTCTTTAATGAGTAAAGTTCTTTTTGTAATATTAACAATTTTTGCTTTACCCAGAAATCATAAAACTACCAAAGGTTAATAACAAGTGTAAATGATTGTGTTATTAAGGAGTGTTTAATTACGTTTAATGGCATTTCATTATCAAACATAAATTTGCTAGCTTCTACAAAGAAGCAAACTTTTTCTGTCCTATTGAACTGACAAACTGAATCAATAAATCATACACCAAAATTACTATGATTTACAAAGCATTTTATTAAGTTCCAAAACTATTCACAAATGAATGAAAGTAAAAATATATATGAATAATACGATAAGAATGGAATATAAACTCGCGCGGAGATCGACATTTATTTGCACCTCGTTAGGAGTACTACTCACATCTCCCACTATGTTTCAACTTTCGGAAAGTTATACAAACTAATTATAGGTGAATCACTACTTCATCTCTGTCTGACGCGACAATGTACGGTGTTACTAGTGTTCCTCCGGGTTTAGGGGTTTAGTAAATGTTGGTCTTAACCACACCATGGAAGCAAATATCAAATATAGAATTATTGTAATTAACATCAATGAATGTCAAACAGTATGTTGAAACAATATTAGTGTTTAAGCTGTTTGCCTTGTTTCAGTATTTGCATGAAAAGTGCAATGTGTAACTTAAGTGGAATAGTTTGGAGTAAAATATATGTTCCGCAGTAATTATAACCGCAAATCCTGTATTATGAAG
>NNCF01125895.1:76419-150938 GCA_002313205.1 Laupala kohalensis | reverse complement strand
TGTATATATGTATGCTTTCTGATTCTGTGATTATCATTGATTTTATATTTTGTATTAACGCTCCACTTTTTAAATATCACGCGGCGTGTTTAAACGATCTACAGTTACGTCCCAGAGGGTGGGGAGAATGACGTAACATGTTGGAGGGATGATCGGAAGGAATGTAGTTGACAGCGTCAGGGAATAGGACACCATGACGCTGCTTACACAAAATAAATCAAACGCAATAAGTTTATTAGACCAGGACGGTAGGAAATACGATTGCCGTTGACCGAAGCAAAGGGTCAATACCTGCTTACCTGGTTTTAGAAGTACCTCGCGAGAACCGGAGGTTAATTCTGGAGCAGTACGCGAAAGAGAACAGTCGCGTAGCCCAAGTTTACGTGAGTTGAGATTTGTGCGATATAGAGTATTTACGTGGGATACGAACAGTTGTGGAAAAAGTAAGTGAATTAAAAATACCGCGCAACTAAAGCTAATTTTGCGGTGAACGGACCTGATTAATTTTTCGGTGAGTACCAAAATTATTTGAAGGAAGATCAATTCCGACTTGACAAGAAAATTCGATGATGATTACGTAACAGAATTGTACTGAGCAAGTTTAGTGAAGAGAGGGAACAATAGAGAACATTGGTCGTTTCAGTGAACAAACATAAAGCGTACGAGATATGAGAACATTGAGTAACCTGTAGGAAGATACTTGTGCATTAGTACCAAAAATTTGCATTCCATCAATGCACATAAAAATGTCGAAGCAGACATTTCCAAGATAAGCGCGGCGAGGAGAAAGCTAGGGTCAGAAGAGTTCGCCGGTTTGTGCAGTTAGTGACCTTGGGCAGCAGTCCATTGCCTGTATGCCCGTTGGCGAAAGGAAACATCTTAAGTTGTCAGAGGCGAACAATTGAAACAGGTAAACAAATTTACATAAATGTGAAAAGAGTCGTGGTCCAGAAAAAGACCATAGCTTAAGTCGGTGAAATAGTACATTATCTACAATAGAAAAACAATGAATGAATAAGTTGTTGTAAAGATTCTCGTGAGACGTTGTATAAATTTATCATTTAAAATTATTTTTCAATGTAATAATTAGTAAGAATTTTTGTTTAAAAAGTTAATTAGAAAAAATATTTGTATTTGGAATTGAAGCAACCATTTTATTTAAATTTTACAAGAAATGATCCCCAGTTTTTATATCGGAGGAGGAGCATTTAAAGTTCAACAGACAATTTCATATTTCATGAAAAGGTTATATCATTAAGATATCACGAAAAAAGACAAATCAATTTTATTTTTTTTGTGTTTAAGTAATAAGTTTGCATGTTACCAATTGAAAATAATTATTTCAATATAAATTTGTATCTCTGCGCGAGATAGGTAAGTTACCACCTTTTATTTTCCTGGTGCAATGTTCTTCCTTTTGTTTCACCATATCTAAGCTTAGTACCAAGCAACCAGTAAGTAGATCATTTACTCGATTTTTGAATTGTAATACGAAAAGTTATCTGGAATACGTAGGTTGAGGAACCTCTTCGGTGCATCGAGGTGCCGATTTAATTTAGTGTCATAATAAATGACTGACATATTGGAACCAATTTAGTATGAATAATATTATCATTAGTGGTATTTTAATTGCATACGTATCGTTATTTTATTTGATGGCGCTTCCTAGGAATTTAATGAAATTTCCAGAACTGAGGTAATTTGGTACGGAAAAACGATCTCATTTTCAAGTAGAATTTTAGTCATATTTTTAAAATTGTGAAATTTTTAATATTATGGATTAGGGAGAATCGGTCACTTTATTTTTTGATTTGCAGCGCGAGAATGAAAAAGTCAAGGCAGAAAAAAATTAAATATAAACGTTTCGAATGTACTGTTTACTGTATAGAACACCTACAGCCTAACTACGAGTAGACAAAATCGACGAAACTTCAAATACTCTGCATAGTTGGTAACTTAAAACTGCCAGCGAATGGTGAAAGAATAGAATGTCGCCGTATTACTGAAATAGTAACAAATGCAATCGAAAGAAGCCTGGCCGAAATTTTCTGCATAAAGACGTTTCAAGAAAATGATGTTAATAATATCAATAATAGACTAAGTTGGGGATAAGAGATCCATGAGTAAGAAGATCCACAATGCCTATCTCCGCAATTATAAGACCGTTTGGCAAGTGATGGTGCCTAGTATATTAGGATGAGGAACGGTGTCACTTCCCTCTATCAGTTCTCAAGCGCCGCCGGGGTGGTGGGTGCACACGAAAAAAGTATTGGGGAATAATAGGATTCGTATTAGTTCTTTTGAGTCTCAGTTCTGTTTGTAACATTACAAAGCGTAACTTGCCATTGATTATGGTTAGTGATGTTACGTTTAACGTAGTAATTGTTTTTACCGTGTGTGTACAGTTTTTTATTGTTCGTAAATAACTGCAAACAAACTAATCTACCACTGGCATTAAAAGGACTAACGACGATGGGGCAAAACATAGTTTATTATTACCCCTTTTACCATATTTCTTACTATCCTTGTTTCTTATAAATTCGGTTTGCCCCTGCACACAAAAATCTGTAAAAATATGTCACGAGCTAGTGAAATATGTTATTTTATTTACCTTAATTTAATTAGATACCAATTTTTAGTAAACATAATAGAAATGCATCCATCTTTATAGCGTATTGAAAACATAAATGACTTAAATGACAGTTGATATGAAGCAATCGCTTAAATATAGAAGTGAGATATAAATGAGGAAGTGACAACCTGAATGTTGAAAAATATTTAAAGTTTCGCAATGTTGTCAAAAACAGTAAAATGAACCTATTCATTCGGAATAAATGATAAGATAGAATTTGTAACAGGAATTGTCACCTATCAGAGCAAAAAATGAAAGAACAATGCCAATATATATTCGTGAGGGGTGACAGCGAAATTGCCCGGCAAAACGAGAGCAGACAAAGGCTGGGTAGGAAAGAACACAGCGATGGAATCGGGACAGTTTGATGCGGGATGAAGAAGGGGAAGCAAATGGGAAGAGAAGGGACAGGAGAGGGCGAGGTTCTCCCATTGGGAGCCGATTGCGGTTCTAAAGTTAACGAAACAGCCTGCGAAATGCCATAAATCATTTCGAGCTTAGTCCTTGCCACTCGGCGTCAACCACAGTGCAAAAAGCGGTTGCCTCCCTCCTCCTATGAGTCCCTCCCACTTTTCTCATCTCCTCGCCCACCTCTCCCTGTGGCGCTCTTCTCGCGCGCGTGCGCGCAGAATAAAAAGTGCGGAAGAACGAAAACACAAAACAAAAAGCTGCGCGATTTTTATCACCCTTACATCAGAGCATGGCGCGGGTGGCTGCAAATCATTGCCAGGAGGCTTTTCCCCGCTTCCGGATTTTTTACCCCCCCCCTCCACTCCACGTAACACTACCGAAGCTGACTCTGCGTCGCCGCGCCCGGCGGTGGTAACGCGCGAATCTACATATGTTGTACATCAGATTTTATGCGGTTACCGCGTGTTCATTTCATTTTATGAAATTGAGCTTTGAGCGAGAAGCGGTGGGTGACGAGGCGTAGAACCTTCTCGGACTGGGGTGGACGTTCTGAAATGGCCATTCACCATATCGAGATGAGATGAAATAAACGACTTTGCTTGATAACATATTGTCTGAGGCTAGGAGCAGCCCCGGTTTGCTTGGGTTGTTTGTTGAACTGGTGGAACTTCATAAAAATAAGTTTCCTTATCATTTTGAGTGATTCATGCAAGTTACTTCTCAATGGTGGAGTCTTTTGAAATCGTATGAATCAAGTATTTTAGTTTTTAAAAATCCTTGAAAAACGTCAACGTAGATTCGTGAGATTACGTAGTTGAAGTTTCTAAAATAAATATTTGCTCTAGAAAACATACTGGAAACCACAAAATTTTGAATGAACGAAACATTGTTCTTGTTCATAAGCTAACAGATATGTGAGACATACACCATTAATTTTTAGATGTACGTATATTCCATTTGTTCTACTTTTTGGAACAGCAAAATCTGAAAAGAATATATTCAAATTTAAGGACTTACCGTAGTAATCGAAAATATAATTATGCAACTCTTAACAAGAAAATAACATCGAGAAGAACATCATTGGGTTGTAAAGAAAATTGACCACATCTCTCTTTACTCTCCACGTGAGCCTCTTTTGAAATTGTGTGTGTTAGAGTGCAGGAAAGCAGGTGCGGGTCCGAGGTTGGCCATTTCATGTTCTAATGAGTTTGTTGGATTTTCAAAGGCTTCGCTTGCAAATATCTCCCTTTAAAAAAGCATACCGCAGAACCTAGTAATATTCTGAATAAAATGAAATGTTACTGTATCTAATGGAAAACCTCACGTCATTTTTACTTTGAATCCCAAAGAACAAAGAAAAGTTCCTTTTCTACCAAGGCGATCGGACACAGAGCTCGGGCAGAAGAATCAATAATTGAAACTTATTCAGTTGTGGAGTTGAATATAATTTTCTCGTCTTAAATATAAAAACATTTTAAGAGGTAGAAATTTATGAAACAAAATATATTATGTAATGCATGGACCTCGTAACACAAATTATTGTCGATTATTACCCCTGGTACCAGACACAATTATTGCATTACATTATATTCCTTTGGGGATTTTGAGGGAACAAAATGGATCATTCTCCCACAAATACACACACATTTTAAACAGGATATTATCGCAAAACTTTGTGAAAGTTTTTCTCTTGCACTAGTTTCCCTATCTCCATTGCTAGGGGAAATTTACGATATTTTTCTCATACGGATACAAATCTTAAATAGATGTAGTTGCTCAAAAACATATACGATAATAAATTATTTCATAACTTGATTAAAAGTCTTCATCCTTCCTAAAATCATGACTTACGTCATCGTATTAATGTAACATTCAATCTCTGTCTATAATTCCAATATCTTATTGCGCATTACATCTATCATGGTTAATTAAATCAGTTTCTTTATTTAAACACAAATTTTGTTTTCCTCTACTTTTCGTTCGCTTACCGTTAATTTACTATTCTTGCTTTCTTCGTATTTTTCTTCCGAATTGTGAACCCTTTTTGATCTCCATATGTCGCTAGCATTAACTTCTTCCTTTATTTCCGTTCCCGTTTGCTTGACTGCAGTTACTGTTTTATCTGCCATGCTTCACTGGTGTGCACTCTCGCTAAATGCCAACCTCCCATCGAGGAGCAAAGGTGGTTCTTCAGCAATATGAGGGTGGTGACAGGGAGGGGGAGCTACGTGTTTGATCGCAAAGGGCTCCCTGAGGGAGATGATTCTGTGAGGGTCGAGGACCTAATTGTTTCCTCATAAAACAGCTGATCGGTCACTGGAAAAGAAATTGGTCTCCATCTAAGAGTGAAGTTCACGGTGAATGGAAGGCTACGTCTGCACATAGGTTTTGTCACTTGCTTCTGATTATAGTTGTGTTCCTTCAGTAAAGCGGCTAAGGAGTGCATATGATGGTTTGCATCATGTTTTCACACGATATTATTTATTTGTATACATGGTTATTTTAATTTTTGAATATGACTAATTGCACTTTGTAAAAATCGCAGTTCTCTGGCTCCCAGAAGACAATATATTTCTATTCAACAAATTCATTATCACTTACACGTAGTATAGATCGCAGAAAAGAAGATTAATTCAATACATCAATTTATAAACCGCTGCCCCCCTGGAGTATTACGGAAAACTTGCTGCTAGCTTATTTTACAAGAATTCTGATTCGAGAAATATGTATTTGTATACTTTATTTATACGTCCCGGTTTATTTAAAGACAAATGATGCAGATTATTTCACACTTCTACGCTCTCTGGATATCGAATGACGCAGTTGGATGCGGACGTAAAACATACGTGCCCATTAATTTTATGATACAGTGAAAGTTATTTATGGTTCAAATTTACGCCACAATTGAAGAAAAATATACATTTTTATGACGATTTGTTTCATGCAATCCTTATAAGTTAAGTCTCAACACGTGCAACGGGTTCTTGCAACTAAGAACATGTGGATATTATAACACGTGCACTGTGTGATGTAAGGCTTATTTGATTTGTAATGGAACATATGTTAGTAAGCACCACGGATTTTGCTTACTTGCATAAATATGTGTCATAAATGGTCATTTTTATATAGTTCCATACTACTACCGGAAATTGCCACTAAAATCGGTTCATTGGAGTCTCGCTTACAGCATATTCTGTAGCAGTGAACGAAGGGACAGAAATTGATACTATTTCTTACTGTAAAATATTAGTGCACGAACAACGTTCCGTAGCAAACTCAAAACAGTTCGAAACATTTATTTTTCCAAGTTGCTTTGAGCCCGTAATTCAATTGAGACAGGAGCATATTAGAAAATGAAATATACTCGTAAATAATATCATATTAAATATGTCTTCTATGCAACATGTGAACACCTCTTTTGTTCACATTTGTAGCAACTCAAGAAAACAATTTAAGTTGGCTATGTAAAGCAGAATCTAAATTCAATAAGTATTCAAAACAGAAACGACACAAAACACTCAAAGAATTTCAAAGAATAAATCATCACGCAAATATTGTAAGTATGAGAGCATAGGAATAACTCCAAATAGAAAAAGGGCTTAGTATTTGAAAATACAAGATTCAAATAGCAATTCATCAGCCATAAATATCCAATGATGTGATGCAATTAACCCGGTAGGTTATTAATTACTGGGCATTTAACCTTGTTAGTATATTCCAACATAGTTTCAGTGGGTACGTTTCATTACCGAAGCTATGGACGGCACTAACGACTGTTCTCCAGACCAAGAAAGAGTGGATTAAGTGTTAGGATGGAGTGATAAAACTTCGTTAAACACCCACTGTTCCTGCTGATAAAACTCCTTATATCCCATTTCTACTAGATATATAATATACACGTATATTGTAATCGTGTTACCAGGGTTACCTTTGCCTCCTTCGCGATTCACTAATAAAGTAATTTTATTAGTTTTCTAAGTTATCCGGGATTGTTTCTTGAGATAAATGAGATACTTATTCAAAAAGAAACCCCTGTTCTAAAACACAATCAATATTACTCGAATCACCGATCTCAAGGACATATTTTGCGTCTTTTACCTTTCTTGAGGAAGATTATGAATAAGATGCGGTGAAAGTTCTTATTGAGTAGGGAACATTTTTTTGTTCCCAAGCATTTTATTAGTCTTGACATCCGCATAATAATAATAATAATAATTTACTGCTCTACAAGTGAACTCGGTGGCAGATATAAAAATACGTAAGGGAAGTATACGCAATAACATAATAAGAATATCTATAAAACACAAACATTTAAAAAAAAATTTAGGAAATTTGAACAGAATCTAATAAACATGAACTTACATTGTGAATTTCTTTAGATTACTGATGAGTTGCGTTTTTAAGCTAATTGAGATAGAGAGGATGATACTTCGATCTATAAAAACCGACTGCGTACGGTTCCATCGAGATTTGAGGCATGAATGCGAACCCTTCTTGGAGAACGCTGGCTGTATTAACCGAGGTTTTCTCCCGGCGCCCTGCAGGTCGAGGGCGATGCGAAGAACGGGACGTCGCGGGCTCCTCTGCTGCACGGAATTGGGAAGGACAATGGAAGAAGTTGCTCGCCGACGAGAAGAACCATCATCGGCAGCGCGAGAGCGCCGAGGAAATAGCTTTCGCTCCGAAAAACGGCTGCGAGGGCGAAGACATCGAGAGTGCCATCTCCTCGTGTTCCCCGCGCGCGCTGCGCGAACGAGGACCGTCGTGGACGAGGCTCCGGGGAGCAATCGCGAGCTGCTCGGCGCCGCGCCGCGCCACTCGGAGCTGACCGGCGCGACGAGCGGGGAGGACGCTGACGGGATGGGGTGAGGGCAGACGGGACGCGGGTGGGGTAGAGGAGACAATAGAAAGAGTTCTTATGCCGGAGGGCGATCGCTAAAACAATAACGTGTTCTTTTCCACTTTTTGTGGCCGTCGTTTACGAACTGTTTTCGTCTTCTGCTCTTCGTAATATCTCGCGCTGACGCTGGGGAGGAAATCGAACGATTTGTGGAACGAAAGTGTTATTGGAGCATTAACATAAAAAGCGTCGCTCTCGATGACGGAGATAATCGTGGATCTATTTGAGGATCATTTCTTGTGACGAATTATAAATTTATATGTTTGTATAGAGAAAGCAATGAATTGAATATAACTGAACTGAGAATATTATTAATTTTGCTGCTTAAGTTGTACGACTGATATAGTACTCTTTATCGAGAGTTACAATTAAATCACTAGTGATATTTTGTGTTCCTATCTGATATTAAAACCCGGAGGTTGTATCCACAATACAATGCTTTATAATCGAATCAATATTAAATTCCATGATTAGATAGTTCTTGTTGTTTGCTCATGATCAAAGTCTTGTATATATATTTCGTAATTCAGTTTAAATTAAATAGTAATTTTACCTCTATATTTTACCTGGATTGAATGAGACATTCAATTCATGTAAAGAAGTATGACATCAAAATATTTTCATTTTCTATCATTGACAAATAAAACTTAATGAACATTTCTGACTTATTCAATAGCTATTTCGTCATTAGACCTATACGGACTACATAACTCTTTATAATTCCTCTTTACAAAAAAAATTATCACTTACTATATTTCAAGGAAAGAAAAACGTGTTAAGGTTAGAAAAACGATTGGTTGCATGGTTATAATAATGGCAAAACTCTTCTTAAATTTGACATTTTGGCTTCAATTTACTCACAGCTATTGATTTCTTTATCTTGTTCTTCTGCACACGTATAACCTTCTTCGTGAAAATTTGATTTTTGATAACTTACAATAACATGTAATTCAGTGTGAGAAATGCCTGCACATACTGTTGGAAAAGCGTATCATGTAATTGAGACTTTGAGCTTTAGGACTACAGCTTGTTTCCACTGTTTATGTACGGTGCGTTAGTCGCTCTACTACACATCAGTGTTAGGTAAAATTCGTGATTGAGAGATAGGCCACGGGTTGGGTAATGGACAAAGCCGATACCGCCACTCTATCCTGCTTTGTTAGCTCTCCAAGATGGCGCGTGCTCCTCCTTTCGGTATTTCCACGTCCCAGTTCGTTCAAGGATCCAATTCCTGCTGCCTCATAAATCAGGAAGAGAGCCAACACCGCTCGGGATGAAATAACGAACTGTTTACACAGTGAACGGTGCTCATCACCCACTCCACGTCCCCACCTCTCATTCTACCATCACTACCATCTTGCTGCATTACTTCCCTTGCTACGCAACCTTACATTTCTCCCAGTTTCGCAATCCCCTCGTCAAATCTTTTGTGTCACCTTCATCCCGTTATTACCAACAAAAACATCATGTACTCGGCATTTTCATTCATCTTCCTCAGATTCTCACACCTTTTCATCCTTACCAATCCCCACGTCACAGGACCAACGTCAATCTGCACCATCTCAGTATGATTGACCGGTCCCATAATGTCCCGGTCTCTCGATTGTATCAGCTTTTCCCATAATTATTGTTACCCTCAAGTAACTAACATTTGCGCGCACAAGCCCGAACTAAAAGAGGGTCAACAATTTTTCAGAAGTCATTAATATTTGATTCCAGTATTGAATGCGTGTTTTTATAATTAAGTGATAAATAAGATGATTAGTTTTTATTTGAAAATATACATTTCAACATACAAGGTGTGAATTGCTTAATACATTTCTGCGGAAAATATTATTTTACTCGTCACCAACTAGACACTAGACACTCACTTGTCTAACGGACTTATAGCTGCAGAGATCCGCCTATTGGACTTTTTCACCCGCGAAACTTATAACTCCATCTGACCCAACAATAAGAAATCCTTCTGATGATTATATTTTCCCCAAGATTATTTTTTTTCAGAACTGAAAACTGATCTTACGTTATTGGACTCTCGTTGAGAAATTATGAGCACCTGAGAGCTTTTCGTGATTATTTGCATATCAATCATTTCAATTTTGTTATTTGGTAACTTGCTTTTTTTTGTTTTAGTTGCTTCGAGGATAGAATGCACTCTGTGGTAAAAATTTAAACATAATATTTGAAAATGAAATCCTTGCGTATAATTACAATTCACGCAAAAAGTAATACAAGCAGGTACGAAAAGTGTATAATTCGAATACAAGAATATAAGTGAATATTTCAAATACAAGAGTTCAAGTAATAAATGGCTAACAGTACGAATTTTATTGAATTAAAAAAAAAAAAATTACATCCGCCACTGCTCTCGGGTCCTTCATCGGAATTGATGGGATTGTCCCTTGCTTGCTTCCGGAGAGTAACTTAGTTTATTGCCCACCCCACATACACACAAACATGGTCATGCGCAATTTTGTAACGTTTTTTTTCCAATAAAGTTTATTATAAGTGAATATTTGTAATTCTAATATTATTGAATCAATATAAAAAATATATAATCTATTCAAATGATCAAATATTATCATGGTTCTTAATACACATTTATCATGAGATTCGATTTAATTACTTCTCAGTTCACTCTATTGTATGTTTATGGTTAGACTGATTGTTCAGAGGGATGATACGTAAATATTCGTTGAAACCTAAGATGTGAATCTGTTTCCTGCCCGTGTATGATCAGGGAAATCTTCCGTGGATTGGTTACGAGTTTAATGTATTCGTTTTAAATACACAGCAAATTACTTAAATCCTGGCGTGGCCAAACGAGATGGTTATAAATATTTTACTAGTGATCAATAACTACTTCATAAAGAGACATTATACATGTATGTATAATGTCTCTTATATACACGAAGAGATACTCAAATGAAGATATTATTACATTGGATTATGCCATCTATATCATTAATTAGCAAAACACTCGGTAGAATATTTCAAAATCTATGTTGTCTGTGGGAGACAATATCAGAGACAATTTGCAATATTGCTTTTTTCTTTCATGTCATGCTAAACTGGCGAGGAATCGCTTTCACTGTAATCTTCGCACTGGCATTTTATATTTCCATTGTGCTTCCTGGTTTTTGTAATCAACTCTATCACTGCAGTACCTTGAATCTCTTGCTAAAAATTTATGTCTGGTACATTGAAAACGGTATCGAGATGGGTGCTATATACATCTACATGGTTGGAATTTTTTTTCGCACTGACGCGCTTACCACTACTTTATCCCGTTCGCTTCCCAACCACATCTGCTTAGTCATTCAACATAGACAACTCACAAACCTCACAGGAGTTCTCTTGCGAGTTACTACCTCGATTGAAACGACCCCCATCGGGGTTTTTGATTATGAGTAGAAATATTCCTTTTTTTTTCGAATAAATAGACAGACACTAGTGGTATAGTCTTCGCCTCCACGGTCCCGCTGAGTGGAAGAGCATGGGTTCAAAACCTGCTCGACCGAACTAGGTGAGGTTTTCAGCTGGGTTTTCCCTCATCTACTCCAGAAAAATGTCGGTTCGGTATCATAAGTTCCCTGGCAACCCAACATCTCTCCTTCCCAAATCCCTTCCCCAAGTCCAATGGTTAGGTGGAAGAGCGGGCCAAATGGCCCGAACCTCGCCAAAAGACATAAAATAGTATAAAATGAAAAAATAATTAGTTGTCCCGTGTGACATTTCATCAAATTGGATAGTCGTCGAAGCAAAAAGTGGTAAATAGGGTGGGTTCAGTACAGAATATTGCTTATTTGTTTATCACGTTATGCTAAATCATAGAGAAATGAATATGTACATTTACCATGTTATTGTTGGAGGAAATAATTCACTAAACCTTTTTGATCTCAATATGAGAGTTGTAAAAGGAATGTTCAAAACCTCTTGGAACTCAGAAGGATGAATATGCTTAATAAAAATAGTTTACAGCTGTAATGTCGCTCCGAAACAAAACGTTTTGGATGAATGAATAACGCTGTGTTTTGTAATGCATCGATCAAAACATTCATTGAAACGAGTTGGCAGCATTTGAATACTCATGAACGAACGTGTTATACATCCTTCACGAATGAATAACGAAGTGGGTGGTATAAGATGGGTAACACTATTGTAGCTTAGAGCTATGTGTTAATATATCTTGAAATATCGAGTCACCTAAAACAGTGGCGTAACTAGCTCCCTGTACATTGCCTGGGGGTCCCCAGTCTCATGGCAGTAATTGGGGCCTTCTTCATGGTTTTTAACAGTTTTTGAGGAAAATTTATTAATCAAACAAAATATTTTTTATTATAAAAAAACATATTACTTAATCTAGTCATAATTAATCATCAAACTTTCTTCATAAGTTCAATATTACTAATTGTTCATTTTACGCTATCGGCCAGTTTTCTGGATGTATGTACTGTTGTCATGCTATTTTAACTATGCCAGTGACAGTCATGACTGCAGAATGGTCATTTTCAAAACAGAAGCTCGGCAAAAATTACTTGAGAATTTTCATGAGTCACGACAGATTAACTGGTTTGAGAGTTTTATCCTTCGAATAGGAGGTAACAATTTATTTAAGGAGCAGATTAGATCAGTTAGACAAAATATTTGCTACAACAGAAGTACGTCTTGTGAAAATATAAACGTTTAATTGGATTCTTTGTACAATTACCGAATTAAAAAATATATGATATGCTGATATTATTAAATTTAATTACTCAATAGTTACTGAGACAAGTTGTATTTTTCACTACAAAATCATAAAAATATATTTCTTAACTATATTAAAACACTGAAACTACGGACACTAGGGGGCCTTGAGCGACATTTTGCACAGGGCCCCCGACTTAGCTAGTTACGCCACTGACCTAAATGAAATTTGCAATGACAAATAATTTTTGGCAATTTGCTCAGTACGGCGGGAAAGAGGAGAATATACGCAAAAAGTTACACGTTAGAAATACTACATAACTACACTCATAATTTTTTAAATAGCGCTTAACCACACCGCAAAATAACTAATTAATGGAATTATATTGAATGAAATTGGGTTACTGAAAATAACCCCGGTCGCGTCTCCCGTTTTAATTCAATATAACATCATTAACTATATAGATTTTTATCACAAGTAATGTAAAATAATGTATTTTTACCGCGAACCTCTTCATTTTGTTTTGGAATGCGAATAAGTACTTTTAATTACATTCATCGAAAACTGACCAGCCATTTTAACCAAATCTTTTTGGGCGACACATTAAAAAAAAATTTTTATTGATAGCAATGCATATCTTGCTTTCAAAATTAAATGAAATACGAATGTGACAGTTGCTTTTATTTTGGTTGTAACTAGTTTCCTTGATTACTGTTAGTTCTCATTATATGTTAATAAATCGTAGAAAAATATGTAAGAGAAGAGATGGAAATAAGTCAGTTGAAATAAAATATAATATGGTTAACAATGTTTGGAAACTGATAAGATCCTTCGCTTTGATTTATATTAAATTGTAACATTTGTATGTATTTCATAATAATTGAGTAAATTAACTTACTAATGTTAATAATGAAAAACATTTCTCATGATTGGAGCATGACTGGATATTCGGAAGATGTATTAGTCTTAAAAAGTATAAAAGTGGATTGATAATTCTATTTATGTTATTGATCAGTAGAGTCGATGTTATTATTCTATCTCTTTTTGATGTCATTAATTTGATTGATGAAATTGTTTCATGTTTTTGAATATGCCATTCAAAAAATCATAAGAATAGATGTCTGTTACCGAAAATCCGGACATTCTGGAATTGGTTCCAGTTAGCCATAAGTGGAGAGGATTTTTTACTCCGTCACAGCACTCACAAGGATTATGTTTTGATCTATAATCTTATTTTCTCTCCCTCTTAAAGTAAATTGGTTTCTCACTACAAAATTAGCTTCCACTACTTTCACCAATCGTTCTATATGGTTTTTCGTGTCTATATTTTAACAATGCCATAGGTAAATAATAGCTTTTTAAATTTGCTAACTATTTATTAGTACATAAGTATTTCAAGTATATTAGTATAACTGTATTTAGCATTTATAAGACTGAGTAAAATTCAAAATAATTATGCCGCGAATCAAAATTAACCAGTATTATTCATTATGCTATCTTTAAGTGCTTAGATTTTCAGAAAATAACATTTTGCACTTTCTCCAAGTACTGTAATTGCTGAATGCTTCATTCAAAATTATTTATTTATATGCGTTTTAGTTTATTTTGCGAGACTTATAAAATAATTTTGGTCTTTTATTTACCCGAACTTTAACCAACTCAGTGTCGTTGGAATTTTTGGACTTCTGAATTATAAGATGATAAAATTCATACTAGTTAATTTAAAAATCTTTAGCGTGTATGGCGGGTTGCATCCCTTCTAGCGGTATTACGAAAATTTTACATTAGATGGACTTCGTCTAGAGCTGTGCAATTCCATTGCAATAAACTTAAATTTACGAGAAAAACATTGTAACATCTATTATCGCCAATAAAAATGCACAAAAAACAAAAAATTATATTTCGACATGCTAAAAAAGTACATTTAAACGATTTTAAAATGTAATCCTGAGAAATATAGAACAAATAGCTGAACATGAAAGGGCACTTTACAAAAATTAATTACAGTTTCAGTGTTACAGATTTCCATTTCTTCTGACCTATACAATGACTAATCGTTTAATGCTCCTTATACTAACCAAATGCATTTGTTTGACACAGTGAAACTAATGTTTTTGAACGATCTTTAATGATAATACTTACGGAACTGAAATTTAAAATTCGTCAACCGCTGTGTAAGTGATGCACAACGCTAAGGGATAGACTGTCCAGTTTAATATTATTCTTAAAATAGGTTTATATTAGATTCCATATCTTTATTGTATAATTTACATAAAGGAAATTCCATCAGTACAGATCATCTTAGCATTTTCGCTTATAACGCACACAAAATAAGCTTCGATAAATTAGAAAACTGGAATCTCCTTCTTCAATTCTTATTAAAAAATAAACTCATAGTTTATCTATAATTTAATTGAAATTTATATTTTTGTAAGTACTAAGAGTTGAATTTTCACTTAGTCAAGAAATGAAGTTACAGTACCGACCGGGCGTAATTTTTATAATATAGATATGTTAAATTTTAAAAATATAATCAAAATTATGTGTTACACAGTAACTCAACCATATAAACCCTCGAGGTAATGAGTCGAAGTTCTTTGAAGGTCACGCTATGAAGTCACAGTAAAACTGTTTTCCGGCAGTTTTCTTCTGATTTGGATACTGGTGAGCTATTCTATTCAATGAAATATAAACTAAAAAAGTTCTTTCTTGTTGGGAGGCATACGTTTTACGTATAGATAGGTCATATATATAAAACTTGGGTATTATCCATTTCATCAAAAGTGTTGTTTAACATTTCTATCTAGAGATCAGATAAGCAGCGTCACTTCGTAAGTCTGTCGAAGTGTTTTGCGAGTTATTAAACGTGCAAGCTGCCTCCTTAGCGATCAATGCATTACAAATTACAACACTCACCACCGTTTTCATATTTTCCCTTGTTCACTTTCCTTTTCTTCACTTATTCCCAATCATTTCATCCTGAAAACACGAAAGATAATAATTTCGTTTTATTTCAAACTAATCATTAGTGACCGTTACTGCAAGGTTAGACGATACTGTACGAACAATATGAGGTTATAAACGTCGGTGATGCATATTGTTCATACATGTTGGGAATGTTTTACCGGTTAGTATAATCTCGGAGAATAAAGAACAGTACAAGTAACATCAAATATTCACCTGAAGAAAAACAGGAATGGATGCTTAGAAATAACTCTTGACGGGTGCCGAAAGCACATACTGATTCTGCCAAGCCCAATGATACAGTCACATCTACCTCAACAGAAAACTACATTCGACGTGTCTGAAATATATTGCCGGACAATTTTCATTCCTACCAATATCTGTAAATCACCGATGCCTGTCAACAGTAGTGAGAAGTAACATTGACCAGTACCGTCGGATACTAATAACTTCATTGATAAAATTTTCGTATGGTAATATCAGTGTAGATTTGCTTGTTTACACCAGAACTTTTACATGTGATGCCCTAATATGTAATAACTTAAGTTATTAGTTATGTAATCACTTTATTAGGAAAACCTAAATTGAATGAAAATAAATGTTTATTTTCCCCGTGCATCTACATTAATTTTATTACTTTGTAGAAAATAAAACGACTTTAAATAATGAAAGGATTATATGAAATACATTCAGCATAATACGAAACATTGAGAATTGTGGAAATTTTTACAACTACAGCATCCTTCTAAAATTTTAAAGTCGATATCCTGGACACGATTACACAACCTCAAACAGTAGCGTACCTAAACCTAATGTTCCGGAGTGGGATTCTTTTTGGACGCTTCCTACATTCAATTAAATAAACACTATACATCTGTTAAGAATTTGGAATTTGAGTATTTAATATGCTCAGTATTGTATATTATTTAATAAATTTGAGGTGTTATAGTAAGTCTGGTTATTATTTATTTTACTGATATAAAAAGTTTAAGTTTAAATTTACGAGTTCGTATATTTTTGTGAACCGTTTATAGCCCCCTCTCTTAGGAGGAGGCCCGGGGCGAAACGCCACCCACGCACAGAAACGCTCCTGACGACGAAACTTTATAGATATGACTACTTAGTTTCTCGTGTTATTTTGCAACAGTGGTTAGTTCGTAGTCTTGGATTAAGAAGGTTTCGGAAACACTATTTCGTCTGCCCGAGTACATGTTCCTAAATGCAGACTTTTTTTTCTGGTGTGTATGTAGAAGAATAAAAGCAACAAGTGGTGTCTGAGTAGCAGCATGTGACAACGAGATCGTCTACGTTGATTCTGAAGACAGAGAGGAGTCGGTGGTCAGCGGGTTCCTCTCCGACGCGACAAGAGCGCTCACAGACGAAAGGAAAAATCCCGCGTCCTCATTCGAGGAAGCCGGCAAACACCAGCAGCGGCAACGATGCCTCGCCTCAAGGGCTCTTCCAGCCCATAACTCGACGCCCACTCCTGCGACGTTCTCGTCCGTCCTCGCCTGTCCTTGCAAGTCCCTGACCACTTCTGGCTTCCTCGAGCACACATCCTCGGTTCATGGCGATGCTCTACGGCGCATGTCTGCGCTGCTGTTCGCTAATATTCTTTCTTAACGTCCCATGTAATGTGCGTAAATTAGTTTTTAGTAATTATGTTTTTCTATTATATCAAATAAAGTTTTCAAATTTGCACGAATTGGTAACTCAGAATATATTATGAATTTTAAAGAATTCAAAATGAAAAAAAGTATTTAGCATATCATATGTATTTTCTTTATTTTATCACTACTAATTTTATCATAAAAAATTAACAAATCTTCTTGTAATGTCCTGGAAAAAACATTTCAATGCAGTAGGAATCTGATATTCGGAATTGGAAAGTTAATTTTATATATTTTAGGCATTAAAATAAAACACTTCTTGTATTTCATGAATAATAATGTGACGCATACTGCAAAGAGAGAAGTAGGTAATTTTCATTTTATGCAAAAAAAAGTTTTAAGACTTAAAAGTAACCGACGTACTCCATATGCTCTAACGTCAGACAACTTATCGTCTAGATGTAAGGACGACCAGCATGGATTACTACGTACCGATAAACAAACCTGGAAGATGACAGAACTTGAACAAAGATGTTTTACATAATTATACATTATTAATATTGATTTAGAATATGACATTTGATATTTCACAACAATCCTTTACTTGCATACCGACATTTGCGAACCTGAAGAGGAAGCAAAGCTATACCTTGAAACGTAGTTCGACAACTAAAATATAAATGTATCTTTAATCATTATGTGATACCTGAAAATGAAGCAGTGATTTACCTGTGATTTTGATTGTCTTTAATGTAATATGCACATCTTAAATAATATAAATTAATATTTTCATAGATAATCAGAAAATGAGAAGACATAATAAAAATATATTATAAATATTATTATTATTAATATTATTATTATTATTATTATTATTATTATTATTATTACGCATTATTGCGCTGCTTTATGAATTTTATTATTGTCTATCTCAACAATATTGTACACCGTAAAGTGTGGGGGAACTCTTTCAATAACCGATCATTATAATATTTCTTTAAACCTTTTGAGTCCACTATGCATTGAATGTGCTATCATTTTTTGTCTAATTATTGATTTTAATATATGATTTATTACAGATTTTTTATTGAAAACAATGTTGACCAATTATTTTTCCAAGTTTTCTAACGTGATATGCTGCTTAGAATACATTTTGAATTTGTCAGTCATTTCTTCTGTACGTAGACCTGTTGTTGCAAATCTACATCCCTTATCTTTCGCAAGACTCTTCTCTTGCACTTGCTTTCATCTTTGTCACCACCCGCCTCCGGTTCACTCTTTTCCACCCATCTCTTCCTTACACAGAGCCCTAGAAATCCTCTCTCCTTTATTCTCCGCCGTAAACCTACCACCTCCTACTAGAATCCAACAGCCAGATCTCTACATTTCTGCTTCTTTCTCTCTCTTGTTCCTCATCATGCCTCACCCCCTCAATCGTGCTTCCTTCCGCTCTATATACTCATCCTCGACCTACCCCTCTCGCCTCTTCTTGCCAGCGTGAGCTTTTGTTCCCCAACATATAATATGATTAAGATGGTCGTATCTCTCTCCGAGCTCTGGACGCCAATTTTTGCTGCCCGTTGGATACTGGCCGACGAAGACCCTCCTCTTGCCTTTCGTCCCTCTCGTGCCTCCGTTGCCTTTTCGGTAAAACCTCGCTCTTTCCCGCAATACCCCCTCTGCCGCCTCTCTGCCGTTCAGCCAACAACACAATATACTCCTTTTCTTTGACTTTTTTTCTTCTATACCACAAAGATAATGTCTCGTGTGTGTGAACAGTTTCTTACCCTCATAACAATACATGCGTTTCACAAAGATCTCAGGAAGAGAGTGAATACAGATGATCGATACGCTCTTAAAGAAGAGAGTGAATAACGATTATTAGACCGAATACAAGGGGAAATCAATTTTTGATTCAGGTCAACATGTACGTTCTAGTTTCTCTTATGTATAATTGGTTCTGAAGTTTTTGAAGAGACGTACACTAGTATCTCTCAAAAGCAAACGAGATTGCATTACATTCTAAATGAATAAGAAAATTCACGTTTTCTAAAATCTTGACGATAAACCAAGCAAAACCAAGAAAGTATTAAGAAAAGCTGGTAAATTTTCCCATCGCGGAGATGTGATCTTTTATAAGATGAAACGGTTCGTCTAAATGCGATGTCTGTGAAGTGTTCGTGAAATTACAATTGTGTGTTTTTCTCAAAGTTTTCATATCGTACATATCTTCAATATTCACTTTTCTTGAACGGACAAGTCTTTTAGCAGGAGAAAATTGAACTGTATGTTTTTATGAACGACACTTAACTTCTTCAAATAGTTTTACTCTCAACTTCCGAGTACCTACTCGTGGAGTCCCGGTTCTTCGCAATATTCACCTGGCTGTTGACGTTTCTTCAAATAGTGCTTATCGTTAACTTTTCTAAATACAAAATAAAGGACAGGTCTTTATTAGGGAAATATCAAGTACGTGAATTGTGTAGATTTTAGTCACTATCTTTAGTCTAATGGTATGATAAGTTGTTATTCTCCTATTATGAATCACGTCATAGTCATGTTACGACTTTTCTCTTCTATTAATTTATCCCATAAAATAAATTGTTTTTGATAACTTTTGAGGAATGTGTTATGTTTTATTTTTAAACAGGAAATAGGTTTTCCGAAGTTCAGTTGATTTCCTTTACCATATTCAATAAAAACGTGATAGTACCTACCACACTCTTTTTCCGTAGATTTTTGAGATTCTTCAATATATATCAGCGATTAATAACATAACTTAAGTTTTGTTAAAAGTTTGAAGAAGTGTATTGGCGTTACGTATTGTTTGAGGTAGTATCAGTAATAGTTTATTAGATATGAGGAACACTCTTAATACATAAAAAAGGTAGTGTGTTCTTAAATTTTAAGTTAGACTTGTTCTTTGAAAAAAATAGTTTAAAAAGTGCCACGTTCACATGCCAGACATTTGGCAGCTGGTATTTTTAACTGAAATCTTCCCCAGCAGTAAATTTTACTGGGCCGCTAAAATCTCATTTAAAATCAAATTTTATATTGATCTCCATTATTTTTCCGTTTTCGGAGAGTGTATTTACTCCATAAGAAGTAAGCAAATTTCAAAATTTTGTTACACATGTGTATTTTTTATTTTATTTTGCGAGAATCATGAGTCGGTTATTTAAGATTTTCCCTCTCTCTCCAGATCCTTCTCGCAAATAATTCAACCGCGCAAGTGACTCTTGAAAGAGGATCTGCGAGTCATTGTTGCTGGAAGGAATCTCAGTCTCCTTAAAGGACCGTGCCGAAGGCTGGCTCACCTCCCGCATCTCTCCCTACCGCCTCTCTCGAGCTCCCTTCCACGAGGTGATCCTCACCCGTCTGGAATACAGTGTTCTTGGACGACATAAGGATAGGGCTTGTGGAGAGAGCTCGACCATCTGGTGAAACCTCTCATCCAAGGAATCTGAGGGGATGGAGCGACAGCCGGGTGCCTTGCGACGCACGCGACGTCGACCCGCCTTCGGTTGCTATTGTCGGACCGCCGCGCCACGCTGACTACCTCTCTACTACTAGTCTGCGTCTCCCTTTCGCAGACCCATCTTCTCCGACGGCTCTTCGCCTGCTTGACTGCGTCTTGATTTTTTTCTCCACAATACAGAAACTTGCCCAATGTTGCTTACTCCTTCTCTCCTCGCATTCCGTACCCACACCCCGTTCCCCCTCTTCCTTCACCCAGAAGCAGTTCTTAACATTCTGCGCTGCTCTGAAGAATGGCGGGGTTTTATCAAGTAGTGTAGCTCATAACTCCAGCGAAGTTTAAAGCTAATAAAACTTTGCTGCGTGGAAAAAGATGAGGCCAAACAACAAGAGGATAAGAGCTGAGAGTTTGTTTTCCTTTAAGTAATAGATACGAAACGAACTTCTTTCTATTAATGTTGCGGAGCTCCTGGAGAAGGCGATAGCCCTCAGTTAGCTGGAACTGTAACGAGGCGTAGAAGGGGAGAGAGGGAAGAGGGTAGAAAGCGAAAGGTCTGCGTTCGAGAAGGGGAGATAACATCTTCTTCGAGGGGAGAAAAGCACCACTTCGGTCAGGATATCAAACAAGTTACTCTGAAAGTTCCCTTATCAACGATCAATTAGTAATTAATCGGCTCTGTGAAAAATTATAATTTTGTTACCTCCTCCTCACATTAACATTTACTAACCACACAACAACTCCACCCCCCTTCTGTTCCCAGTGTCTCGTTTCTCGTAACAGACTCAACTTCCTCACTCCAAGTCCTCCAGTTCTTCCTCCTCCTCCGCCGCATTGCAGCAACCTCCACTGCCACTTCCGGTCCGGTTCATAATCGGGAGCTCCTCTCTTCCTGCGTTGTAAGTTTTCCTCTCAGTTTCCCCAGCGCTCTTCGATATTAGAACGGTGCTTGATTTCGTAAAGGCTGCCGTCTCCTGGTGGCCTCCGTTTTTTGTGTTCTGCCTTTTGTCGGGAGAACAGCGCGCGGAGTGTTTCCGAAGGGTTCTGCCTGTTGCTCGTCTTTCGCCCTCGGCTGTCTTCTATCAAGATTCTTGTCCTCTCGTGCTATACCGATGCAGTAATTTTTTGGGGAGGGAAACCCTAGAGGTATGTATCGTTCCGTTCCTTGTTTTTTTATTATCAGGATGCAAATGGGATATAACGTTGCCCATTACTTTTGGATATTTCTCGTGGAGTTCTCCTTTGCTACTCCGATGTTGAAAAAATGAGATTCCTTTTCAAAGTCAAAATAATACTACATCGTAGGAATAATTCCTTGTAAATAGAAATGCCTTATGATAGTAACGAAGGGATAATTAAATAGTTTGATGAGTGGATTATTGCTCGTTCTAAAGAAGTTATCAATAAATATGAAAATTCTTACTTACAAAGTGTCTTGAGGCTATTATGGCCCGGTCGGTATTAAGACCTTCCGCACCTCTAGTGATTAAAATACCCAGAAACCGGCCTATTTCGCTACCCGAGTTCTTGAAATCGACACTTCCTCATGGTCATAAAGTCGGGTTAGAGATTAAAAATTTTCGGGTACTATTACACTCGACACTTTGTACCTGCCCTAAAAGCTTGCCACCCCGCCACCCATTCTCATGCTAATCACCCGACCTGCTGAATGGATTTACTGGAGAGATATTTGAAGTGCTATTAATTGAGTGCTATTATTTGTAATCCTATTATTTTATAATTTTTTAATTGCACGCATAATTCCAATAAAAATTAAGTCAAACACGATGTATTAATGACATTTCTGTGTTTTAATCTTCAGCTTTTATTAATTTTTGTATAGTATATAGAAAGTATTGCAATCGTGAAAAACATTCGGTTGCAAAATGTTGACGGAAATATTTGTTTTGGGAGTCCCTGATTTCGAGGACGTAATTTCCAATTGTAATTTTATCGATGCTTTTTATAAAACATATATTATTGAAAGGAAAATATATTTTGCTTGTCGTACTACAGTAAATGCATCAGTTCTTGATAGAGCACCTGTACTCAGCACATCGGGTTTTAAAACCACACAGGTAAGCTTAGGAATACTTTTTGACTCTGGTTTTATTTTTGATAAAATATTTAATTTTTTTAAGTCAAGGAAAGTGCATTTTCTACAGTTTATTACAGGAATTAAGAAATAAGGTAGATCTTTGAAACAGCAGGTTTGGTCATTCGTTTGAATATCAGAAATGGGGGTAACAGCTAAGAAAGCTTAGATGAAACTTCGATTTTGTTTTCTCATGAATTCCAGCATCTATAGTTGAATTTTTGTTATGAGCGTGTGTTCACTACATTAGCAAAATGCCCTTTTTCATGTTTTCTGAGAGAAATATATATAATATTTCATATAATATAATTCATATAATTATAATATAAAACATAAAATTATGAAATATAAGAATAAAGGAAATTGTTTAAAAACTTTCTACGTCACTTATGCTTGGAAGCTTTGAATTCTGGGATTCTCAAGCAATTCTATGAATAATAGATTTAGGTTTCCAAATCCCGTCACTGTAGGATTTTAAAAGAGAAAATATCGTAATGTGTTTCAACTATTTTGTATAAAATATGTATGAGGTTTCTCTAATATTATAATAATTCATTCGTGTTAAAATAAACAATTGTTAAGAGTATATAACATTGTCGCCACTTTCAGGTTCAACCATCATGATTAATGGTTCATTCATTTTCGAGACGGTAGTCTACTGATGCAAAAAAAATGAGTTTTACAAAATTAATTTTTTAAGCAACTGCTCGATAATTTTAAATAAAAAAATTAACAGGGGAAACAAGAAGGGAGGAAAAACCCCGTAACTGCAGGTTCTGTGGTCCTAATATGGTCCGAGATTTTAGTATTTAACTGTCGATAAGTTCCAGAGCTGTAAAAATAACGTGGCTTATTAAAAAATAATAATTTGCTTCAAAGTTAAAATTAAAAAATAATAATTTGCTTCAAAGTTAAAATTCATAGAAACCGAAAAATGTTGAAAATTTAGTTTTTTTGTCTATTTCTGGTACTTTTGGAAATCGGTCGAGGTCGAAAATTCGGGTTCATCATCAGCATTTGACCACATACAACGTATCAAAAAATCAGAACTACTCTATTTGATGCTAGGAAAAATGTACATATTAACTATTAAATAGATGCGCACTTCCACGTGCAGGAGAAGATAAACAGATTGTAAGACAAACAATATTCTGGAAAACTCATTTTGGAAATGTATTTAATTTTCGTATAAAGACGAAAACTTTAGAGTTCTGAAGTTAAAAGCTAAAATCGGAAAAGTACTTTTTTGTAGTTTTTGTCAATTTCATCGCGCTCCTGAACCTTTTCCGTTCGTCAGGCGACAAAATAAAACAGTAACGATTTGTTGGAAATTTAATGTACATTATTTCGGTACGTGGATGTTTTGTTCTAAAAATGCTTTGTTTTCATGTTATATGCAAAAAATGAAAAAAATAATCTGTGAAAAACTTTATTGATTAGATTCTTTTCGTCACCTAATTACTTGGACTAGTGGTAAAATGTGCATTTGATGGCAGTAAGGTTGTGTTTGGTATCATTTTTCTTCATTTTTAGCATAGATTTCAATTATTCTTGAACAACAACACAATTTTTATAGATATACAAATTTAGTGGCTAAGTCAATTCTATGACACATTACTGAAATGACTGCCCACCGGTCCCAGTGACTGACGACGGGCACAGGTAGACCCGCGTAATCCCAATCCGTGTCAAGTTTGGGAAGTGACGGAAGTGTCAACTTCAATGGTGAAATTATCATTTTAGCTGTATGAGCAATATTTGGCAAACCCTTCAGTCATGGCGCTCTTACGGATATGGTAGCCCGTAGACTGTGTGTGGCTGTAGTAACGTAATTGAGATTATATTTCTCGGAAAGTCTGATTTTTTCTCTCGGGTATATTAAAATATTTTTAATTAGCCATGTCGCGTCATCATTGGTATTTTTCCTGAAACCGACAATGTTGATTTTTCCGCAGATTTGACCAAAAACGTGTTAAAAAATATACCGATATTAGAATGAAAGTTGACAGTTAATTTTATTTCTGAATCATTAAATCTGAAAACTCCCTACTCACTTTTGTGTCGTTTACCTGACTGTTCAATAAAAAAAATTGTTGTGAATAAAAGAAAGTGAGACACCCATTTCACAAAATTCGTAACAAGTTGTCACGAACAATACTTGTAATTGCGAGTAGTTAGTTACAATCGTTTTGTAATATTTCACTAACTTGTCAGTAACAAGTGTTTGTGGGCAACAAGTAGAGTATTTTCCCACTTGACCGAAACAAGCGTTCGTGGGCAGTGTAGCCTATCGTTTGATTCTGCGTTACATCATGACAAAGTGGGTATATTTAAAACATTTATTAGTATAGTTTGAGGGAGATATACCACATAATGTTATTTTTATAGATATTGTTGGATATAATTCAAGCTTATCAACAACTATTCGTACTGCATAATAAGAAGTAAGTAAAATTACTTAACATAGTTTTTGGTAAAATACCGATTCTTTCTTAATGATACATTTTTGTAACGTGTCCCTCTTTTTCTTCCAGTTTTACAGACGTCATTCTAAAGCGTTGGTTTAATTCATACACTGACACAAATGTTGAGTTCATTCTTTCCCTAAATGTTTTCCTTGTCGTTGTACACGAATGAACAGCTCATCTACTTTTCCTAAGAATGAACTTGACCTCCGCATATTAATAAAATAAACCTTGTAACACAGTTAACGAACGTTTAGCTAGGTAAGAAATTCTTGGTTTGCAGCAAAATTATTTTTTAATTTGGGCAACTACAATTGTTAGTAACTAAAAGCATGTCACTATGAATTCAGTTTTAATGACAAGTTTAATAGTGAACATTTTTAAAACGATAATAACTGGTTATTTTTACGAATTTATGAAAACTTGTTAGTTACAAATTAATTAGTTCTTAATCACAAACTTGTACTTTTGTGAAACGGGCCGCAGGTGATGGTAATAATGGTTTGGAAAACCAACATTCTCTAACCGTAAAATGGTTGCAAAGGGAATGGCAGATTTTCTTTATCTACTTACCTAGCACGTCAGGTAATTTTATTACCAACAGTTCCCAAAACCTAGATGGGCCATGATATCCTTCGAAATCTTATATATTTACAACCAGAGAAATCATAAACGTTTTAGTGCCCAAATAATGTGTGACAAATGCAACTTAAAATATATCGAAGAAAACAAATTTGTATCTGCATAAAGTGAAAATATAATTGCTTTAAATTATACCGCAACCCCTAGTTACTTGAGTAATTGGTTCATAGACACAGTTTTAAGGTTTTCAAACTAAAAATTCTTTTTTCTTTTATAATACTTTTTTGTGGTTCAAACCACTTGCTGCACTAATATTATTTTGTATTGAAAAAGAAAAGAATTTGATGTACATAGTATCACTGCATAAAATAGCGAGAAATTGTATTTCATGCATTAAAAAGTTCAGCTATTGAAAAAAAATATAGTTAAAAGATGAGTTCCACTGAAATAATTTTTAACATATCATTACTTGTAAACCGGAAAATCTTTCATTTCTCAACCCATTTTCCACTTCTTCTTATCTATGTCACAAGAAACTAAGATGTGAAATAATGCATCTGACTCTAGATACATGAACTGATCTAACAATGAACTGAAATACAAAAATGTGTATTATTTCAAATTTTTTAAACCAGAAACTTAAAAGTGTATGGAAAAAATTACGTTTAATTCTGAAGTTTTCTTCAGTTTATTTTTTTAATATTATTTTTTAATTTTTTTTTATTAATTTGAAGAATAATCTGTTTTTTTAATCAACAGTACTGCCACTTTCTAATGACAGATTTAATTTTTTTCTTAATTTTTAGCTCTATCAATTTATCTGCAGATTTTATCTATCATTTCTGTAAAATATCGAGTTCAACATTGGAATGTTTTCCATTGCTTACTGTTTTTGAAAAGTTACGAATATTTTGGAAAATCTTCACAATACTTGCTAATGCAATTTTGAAATAATTAAGTATGTTTTAATTTTTTAATTGAAACATGAAACCTATAAAATATTTGTTGAAAATACTCATGTTTTTGAGAGTAGATGTATATTACAACGATTAGTCGATTAAAAGATTTGTTTCATGGTTCCAATGTAAATGAACTTTCTATGTGGCACAATACTTAATTGTATGTACCCGACACATTTTAAATATAGAAACCTTCATGATTTACTAGTGTACTGTAATAGTATAAGAAACGGAGCACTAAAAAAGATGAAATTATGTATAAAGGAAGAAGCGCATATTGGACAAAAAGAGAAATTGGGGCAAAGAAATCCGAGATTGTATTAGATTTGGGAAAGAATGAATAGATAATTGTGTACAGTTATTGCTATATTATAATATCTGTAAAATGGCCAAAATTAAAAATTAATTAGTGGATTATCAGGTAAATTTCAGGAAGTAACAATGCAATAAAATAAAATCTTAGATTTGGGGAATTGACTGCGATATATATTTTCGTAAAACAGATATACGTCCAAAACGAGCAACAGGAGCAAATGGGTAATGATTCGCGCGGAAAGGGATGGGAGAGAGAAGGGAAGAGGAGAAATGGAATGTGCAGAGAGGCAGAGTTTGGGCGAATGTGTGACAACGAAACTGCGGTCATGTAACTGTCACAGTAAATATAGGGTTTGCGTAATAAATATAACGGATTACGTATTTAATTTTATAGTCTCATTCACCGGGAGCCATAAATATCGCGGATAATCGCGTCCTTTATGGTTGTCGAATTCTTGTTCCGTCACAGCGCGACCCGACCCCTGAGTACTCCCCTTTTTCCTACCCTCACCACATTCCCGGATCTGCTACACACTGTGCCGGATGGCCATTCTAGCGAGACTAATGTCAATGTTTCATTTTGAAAATTCGAATTTTTCGTGAAATAAGTTGATTAACCGATACAACTCATTTTGTTAACTGCAGATGAAAATTCAATTTCATGGTTCGAAATTTGTGTTAGACAATATATGTTGTACTTTTAATCCTAATGCCGCTCATAGGGCAAAACGTCAAACTCAACAGCAATATTTTGCACGCAAGATTTTTTTTGGAATTGAAATCAGTTCTTCAGAATACCTGCATGATGTATTGAAGCTTTTCCAAGGAATGGATGAAAATGGGAGAACATGGATTCGAGTCCTGACTGGTTGGCCTGTTCAACTGTCCGTTTAGGTATATGGAAGAAATACGTGCATGTCTTAATTATATGGAGGATCAGATTGATCAATTATATATTCGCATTGATACTAATTTCACTTACTTTTTTGTTAGTGAGACGTCTTCGCCAAAGAAGAAATAACAAAACAATTCAAATATTCTGCACTCTCATGGTAGTAGTTTTGTCACAAATATTTGTGTTAGGCCTGTTTCCCTATCTGAAAATGAGAAGTAATATGTCTGTCCCCATTTAAGTTTATAATTCATCTGTGAATCAAAGTGTTATTTTAAGCACAAATGTCTCCACAATGATAATCATACCACTCTAGACCATAGATATCCAGCGCTTTGCCTTTCCACGAATGCTACGGGCAATCACGGGTAACTGCGGGTAGTGTAGAAGTTGGTTAGGGATAGAGACTCCAGAGCCACCACTCTACCCTCCAGTCGGATATAAAGAAGGACTTCAAACGTAGATACAGATCCACTCATTGAGCAGTGCGAGTCAAACAGGCTTTATAAAGTTTAATGAAACAACAAACTGGGAAGAACATTGGGACTATATTACGTACTCATGATTCTGGGTGTCATTTAAACGCTTCTATTTTACATCAACATTCAACTTTTGTACAAAAATTTCAGCAAATAATTTTCTCGCCATTCACAATTAGCCGAGTTAATTATTATTATTCGAGATTGAAAAAACAATAATTTAGATTCTCAAAAAAGTTAAAGAGCTCGATTGATCACAAAATACTAAATATAAAGAAAACTAATTGATATGGAAAAAATTAAAGGGAGATTGAGGAAAATTAATAAATCTTTTAATTTTGCCTTTTCAACTGCAATATTCACAATCAACGAACCACAATATTTTCTGTTAATTTTATATATCCAATTACATAGGGATTGTGCTTTGCTTGCTTCCGGAGTGTAAATTAGCTTATTGTCATCTACGTAGTCACACGCAGATTGTACTGCTTTTTTGACAAAAACATATTACTATATATTATTATTACTAAATACATTCAAATATTTCAAAACGAACAGCAATATCTTCGTTTAACGCCATTGCAAGGGAAACTTGTTCGAACAATCTGCACGGCTGTTACTGCTTTTAGAAAGCGATAATCGGCGCTGGGTGTCCCCTACCTCGCCACGTTTGGTCATCCCCTCCTCAAAGAGGTACTTAATCCAAGCACTTAGCTTGCCCGCTTCATGACTATGCGGACAAAATACCCGTGACGAGTAGATGTGACCATCTCTGCTCAATGCTCTTGAAATTAAACTTATCTCAGATAGATCAGCTAGTGAAGATTCTTCTCTTCAACTCTTGTTTACTTCAACAAGAAGAATTCATCCACAAAATTATTTTTTACTATATTATTATTTCTTTATTCATATTATTTCATCAATCTATTTCTTGAAATATTGAAAACTCACTTGAAAACCCAATATTCCTGACTTCAGTCTAGAAACAAGCAAATATGTGTGAAGAGATGTGGAACACTTGTAATTAAACATTAATATTTTCGAACCTTATTTATACAGGAAATGGGAATTTGAGTACCAGTGAATCATAAGGGAGTTCAAATTCAGAGAGAAAAACTCGTGACTTCAAGCAGCATGCGAGAAAACGGAATACATTATATGAAGATTGTTAATATCAAATAAATAAAACAACTTTTTTTATTATATTTAATATCTTTCTAGAATTACATTACACAATTGATAGATTTAATTATATTTTATTAATTGTAGTACGTCCAGTATATATCACTTGAACCGGCTAATAATTTCGAATGTGCTTTTAAAATGATAGATGTAAAGTAAAAGAATAAAAAAAGTAAATACTTAGAAGGAAACGTTTCACTTTTTGAATTTGTAAATAGATTGAAAAATATTCTGATCATGTATTTGGTTGTAGGAAATTTCTTTTTCCTCCAGTTTAATTTCGGTTAGTAATAGAGGTTTACCGAACTATTTTTTACCTAGAAATGATTTTCCTTTCGCACTACATATGGTGTTTCATTCTCGTTCTGTGCACGTTTTACAAGACACCTGCTTTCGCTCATCTTCGCGTTCATAGTCTCGTGTAAGCAGCCCGAACCACTCTCGAAGCAAACCAGCCCACCAAGAGAAGATAATATATTTCACTTCGGCGTCATCCCAGTGAAGCCACGAGTATTAAGAGCGGAACGTGTCCCTATGAGGGTAAGATATCTCTTCCAGCAAATTTCAGGCGCAACGTGAAGGAATGGATTTACAGCGTTTATCCACAGTAATAACGTGGTCCTTTCGGTGAACATTGAACTGTAGTACCGCTTTCTTAGGAGGGGATTTTGTTAAAGATACACAGTTAGTCGTGAAGACACTCTCCTGTCATACGGAATCAACTAGTATTCGACATTTAGATGAAGATACTACGTAGTTTAACATATTAATGGTAGTCTCTACTGAATATTTGTGTGGCAGAATTGAGTTATTATTTATAACTTAATCCGAACTATCAGAAAAATGTTGATGCTAACACTCGTAGTTAAATATTAACTAAAGAACAAACAAAATACATTTTTAATGTTAGTTACAACCGTTTTCAATTCATATATATGTTTTTAGTTAAACAGCATGAAATTTATATATTTCTTTTGTGCTTTTCATTTGTTTCTTCAATGCTCTTAAGATATGAGTGGATTTAACGCAAAATGTATACGGTTATCTTGAACACTATTTGAATTGTGCAGATTTGAAAGCACTATTTTCTTTTCCAAAACTCACTATTTTATATTCTGAACTTAAGATATCAGCTTTTTTATTTAGCATCAAAAATAATGAAAGAATTTAGCAACTTTGACTTACTTAAAAAATATAAAAATTAAAGTATTATACATTCATTGTTAACTGTAGAATTCACTTGCCAATACATTAGGGGTAAAGGTACGGAGCCTTCGCTCCCCCAGGAGTGAAATTTTATTATTTTTCGTGAAACGAGATGGAGGGTTGTAGCTCCGACAAAACCATAAAGACGAAACTTTTCACATAACCTGATATCACTTAAATCTTTAAACAATCTTGAATTCGTGGCGAGTATTTCCTCATGTACCCTAAGCCGGTCTGAAAACGTAAAAAGATAAGTGCCGTCTACAGATAATTTTACGACGCGTACATTCCGTCCCTTCGTGTGGGAAGACTCGTGCTTCCCCATTCTGCCCCAAGCGGTCTTGCGGAGTTCACCACTCTGCTTTTTTTATTAAGAGACATCCTCGCGAGGGGAGACCGCAATATTGAAACCTCGGCTGTCCCCACCCGTCCTTCATCCCCCTCTTGTCCAATTTCCCCTCCAATGGTCGCGTCTGCTACAGTCGTTCTCACCCGGGCCGGGACCGCTGTTCGGCAGCTGTTGGTCCTCATCCAAAGTCCCATTCCCTCACTTATCCCCCTCCCTTTCGCCTGCTTCGCGAGAAGCTATCAAAAGCTACAGCAGCGGCCCCAGCGATGCGTGCTGTCCCCGACGTTACCGCCATGGAACGGGATGAGTCTCCTCGGCGAAAGGTCTGCATCGCCGCCCCTGCCTCCCCATCGCGTCCCATTCGAGAAATAGCGCTCGAGAAGTAGCATTCAAATCCCCCGCAATCGTTTCCAAATGGACTTCAAAATAATAAAATCAAACCCGTAACGTGCGATTTGCTGCGTTTAAACTCGCTTTTGGTAGAGCTACGGCTGGACGCGAATAAATCTCTTGAAACAACTTTTTGGGGAAAATTGATCTTCCATTAAAGCGAGCGCTTGACTGATTGCGTGGGTGCGGGAAAAGGGTGCGTTAGGGCTGTAGAGAAGGATGAAGAGTGGTTGTCCAAAGCGCCTCGTTGACATTGGGATGGGGACTGAGGCGCGAGAGGACGCCGGCGGGAACACGCTTTCGTCGCGCTCCGCTGCTGCCAACTATTTTGACGGCGTCTTTGTGCGGAGGGAAGCGACAATGGGAGGATGGCGCGCGCTCGCCCACGCGAAGCTCATTGGGCACGCCCGCTCCCTCACTGTTGCCTTCCTCTATGGGAGCAAAGGCTCTAATTGAGGCTGTTATTCGAGTGCGGGACAGACGTATTGCCTGCCAAGTGAATGCGCCACGATAAAGTGCTTTATCAGCGTGTTATTTGCTTGATTTTTTGCGTGTTGTTTCTGATTTTGAACGGTAGTATTCAGATGAACTCTGATGAGATAAACATTAATTATATTGGATCTATTGTCAATCTGTCAAATAATTAGCAGCATGATTTATTTCTTAATCATGAGTTCCTCATATCCAATATACCTTAAATCATCGAATTAAAATATATGTTTAAAATATTTGTTGACAATGTATATGTTTTAACATCAGTATTACGAATATAGTTTTACACAAAACGCATAAATAATTGCGATACTTCATAAAATTGTGATATAAGAATCTCCACGATGTTTTAAAAAAGAAAAAAATTCTTACTGCAGGTAATTTCGATATAATTGAAATTCTAAATTATTACGTCAATTTTTGTGTTTTAAGAACGAGAAATAGTGATTTAAGTATTAATAAATTCACCAATATATTTTATTAGTTTGAATTAGAATTTTGAAGGAATAATTCATTAATTACGAAATCCCGTCATTTAGGAATTTCTTTTTTCAAGTCTTGTTTAAGGAATATTAGAAAACGCATGGTATAAAAACAATATTTTACAATTTACATTTAAGTGAGGTTTCAAGGTAAAACTTTATTATCAATTTTTGTCAAGACTCTACTCAGCTTCATTGCCATATTTTATTCTGAGTCATAAGGTGATCTTATTTCATTTTTATAACAAACTCTTTGGACATAATCAATCGTCTTTAACTGTTTATGTCTTCACAACTCGTGTATTTCGTTTGCAACGTTTTGGACGTTCTGTGTCGGCGTCCGGCACCACCGGTATTCGAACCAGGGTATTGGGGTTCTTAAGGCGAGGACGTTATCACTGGGCCGCTGTGACCCCGTATCCACTGCGATAATGTCCAAGTAGATTGTAATAAAAATGATAATATAACATCGTCAAGAATTTCATTCAGAGAAGTGATCTTTTTTTCTTGTACCTGTTTCATAACGCTATAAAATATTGAGTGTTTTGGATTTTCAATCAGTTCCTTACTTTGCTTTGGATACTCTCCTATTTTTTTACAATTTACCATGGACCTGGGACCACCATTAAATTTATAATTAAGTAAATAGAAACGAACCATAATTGCTGAAAATACTTCATTTACTTTGTAAGATGTATTGATCACGACCTATTGCCTTAATACCGTCTGAGCCATTGAAATTTCAAATTTGTAAGTTGTTTCCAAATTTTCACTTTCTATTTTGAGTTATTTTAATGAATTTAGTAAACAATGACTGACATTTAAGTGTGTCTTTGATTTTTTTCAAGTGTCTTTCTCCAGATATTTTTTTCTTTCCATTTTTTATCTAGATCATTAGTTCGCATTGTCGAGTTAAACTTACTTTTTCTTGATAACTTTCGGTCAGGTGAAAATGGCGACCAGTCGGGACTCGAACCCGGGTGGAAATGGTGTACAGTTGTGGAAGGCGAACTGATGGTGTTGCGATTAACACCCTTGCGATCAAACCAAGAGACCCGGGTTCGAGTCCCGGCTGGTCGCCATTTTCACCTGACCGAAAGTTATCACATATCTTCTCCACGTGTAGGGTACACGGAAGAAATATGTACTTACTTTTTCTTATATTTAAATAAGGGATATTGGGCTGTTATTGATTTCATATTGCTCTCCGTCAAGTTTTTCAGATTATTTTTTTATAGAAACTGACGATACGAACAAATAGTAGACATCATTGGTATATGTTTTTAGTAATAATGAACATGTTAGAAATGCAAATGTTTGTAAAGTTTGTTATCAATTTATATGGTCATGAAATCCTAATTTTATTAATCTATATTTACTGATTGGTTTGCAACCTCTGTTTAACGAACTTTTACTTATTCATCAATGTTTCCTTGACACCAATACAAAGAACATTATAAGAAAAGCAAGATGTCGCGCATAGCTTTCTCCCGGCCCAACATTAGCAACCAACTATTATTTGAACTGTCACCCTTTTTTATCTAACATAATATAAGTTTTTAAACAACGGCTTATTTAATATTTTATTTTATGATGGGGCCAGGTTCAGGCAACAGACTTACTTTTCCACGATGTGGGAAAAGGAATTGGGAAGGAGAGACGAAGGGTCGCCCGGGAATATAAGGTACCGAACCAAAATTGCTCTTGAGTAGACGAGGAAAACCCGAGCTGAAAACCTCAACCAGTTCGGCCGAGCGTGGAATCAAACCCACGCTCTTTCGTTCAGCAAAACGCAACGACTACGCGACTGCTGTCAGTGGTCGATGTTTTAAAGCCCACTCACTACAATAACAAAAAATGCAACGCTAAGTAAAATAAAAACAGCTTCCAGGAATGCGAAAACTAACCTTCATAAGTGACGTCGTAAATTCAATTTCCTTGCGGTCTTGCAACTAAAGGCTGCTATGCAGCGGAAGCTGTCGTTAACGTACAAAACAATTTCGCCGGTTATTTCCGACCGCTGCTCTAACTGCATTCGCGTTTCCGATCGCACATGGATTGGATCCGGAAGCCACTCCCCGCGCTGCGCCGTCGCGATCAACCACCATGTTTTCCGGCTTCGTGAACGCGTCTATCTTCCTAAATGTATCCATTTGTGTTTTAAAATTGCTACTACAAACCATTGTTTTTTATATTTTCATCGAAGGATCTGTGCTAACGATATATAAAAGTACGTAATGGAAATGGTATATGGACCACACTTTCAGCTAAAGAAACCAAGAAACTATAAAAATTAACCTTATATTTTTTTCCATAGTGTACCAGTATTTAGTCAAATAACTACACACAACAAAATTGTTACATCACGTAGATTAGCATAAGAAACAAGCCATCGAGTACAATGGAATATCCTGTATGCATAGATGATGAGATTTCTGAGATTCTATGAAAATATTCCCTCAAAATTATATTTCAGTGTTCAATAATTATAACCTGTTAAACGTAATGTTCATTTTGTGGGAATCTTGTTCCATATGAAACGTTTCTGCTAATACACGCATATCTTCTGCATAAATGATACCAGTGAACGTCATTTGGGTTACTGATAATGCATTCCTAATGGAAAATATACACTTCGAAGCAACAGAGATTAGTAATTGAAAATTTACTAAATGTTTATCTTAACAATTGTCGAGATCGTGATCTTATATATCGAATGTATGATAAATTATTGAAGTTAGCATAATAATATACGCAGTAACCTTATAAGTAATTATTTTATTCATTAATTTTATTCATACTTTATAAAAAAAGTTAGGCCGCAATTATTCTCGTATTTGCGCCCAAAAATATTATATTTTCTGAAAATGTGTTCATTGTGTAAAGTTAAAAATTGAATTACTAATAGGTGAACAAGATATAAAATATTTTTATATTACCTTAAATATAATAACCTAATATATAAAATAAATATAGTATAGGGCTCCAAATAGAATTGTCAGATCAAATATATTTTTTTCATTTTAAACCATAAATTGTCACTCGAAGAATAAGGAGAATGGCAAATTGATATGCGATTTAAAGGAAGATTTACTTAATCTGAGAACATATGAAATGAAAAAAAATTAAATTATAATTTCCGTAACTTTCTTTGTACACTGTGGTATTTTTCTGATCAAAAGAACTGTAGTTGTAAAAACTTTACGCAAATAAATATTTAAAAAATTTAAGCATACTTCTAATTTAATTTTTGTATAATTCAGTTGATGGCAGCAGTACATATTGAGCAATTAGTTTGTGTTATTTTGGAGTTAACTACTTGTTAAAAACCCACCATTTTCTATTTTGTACCTAATGACTTCCAGGGCGTGAAAATTGGTTTCGAATTAAATCTCACGAACATTATTATGGAATAAATATATTTAAAATAGCACTAAAATTGTTTTCAGACAATTTTCGTTTTGAGTATTACACGCGTCCGAATTTAGGTTGCGAGGATATAACGGCAATTAAGTTTAAAAGTAATCTATATATTTTAATCACATTCAACGATGCATCACTTTTTAAATTTATCACTACCATGCCCAACTATAAAACAGTAATTTACTGTTCTTAATATAGAACGAAATTTACGTTAATTACTGTGTGTATATGGAGGTTAAATCTTGTCCTGCGGGAGACATTAACACTGGTTGTTATGCGGTATGGAACCGCACGGAATGCGGCTCTCTATAGTTCGCAAGCTAAACCACACTGTGTTTTATTTGTTTCCCTGTCATGTCCCACGTAGAGTCCTATGAACCTGTGGATCTGCGTCACGTCAGACAATAAATTGGTATGATATGAATTACCTCTCCATGTCTCTACTGTCACGTGTGTTGCCATAATACATAATCGATGACATTTTAACACGTTTTATCTCTTCGAGTGCTTGTGGTGACAGTGCTAGTTTCATGTTTTGGAACTACTTTCAGATGGTACTTTGAGGAGATACTTTAAAATTCAATCGAAATTTGAATTTTAAAGTCGAAAACTAATTTGTTACAGTATTGTCATTATTTGATTAACCTTATTCTTACACTAACTGAACATGTGTATCACAAGTGCTGATTTATATTATGAAATAATTCCTTGATTATAGAGTTTGAAAGATCGTGGATGGCAATGTTATATAAGATAAATCACTTTTCTAGGGAAATGAAATCGTTTCCATCCAAGAACACTAAGAGAAACAAAAGTGGTTGGTTTCAAATAAATATTTGTCAAATTTTGGTACAATGATTACAAATTCGATTTTAACGAAGGCGAATAATAATTTAACAAGTTTACAAGTTAAATTTGAAATTAAATCGAAACCAATTGTATTTTTAAAAAATACTTTTCTACATTGTCTCTGCAAAATTGTTTCCAGAATTATAATCCAAAATTAAAAAAAAAAGAATATTCTCTCATGAACATCCATGATTTTGTTGCAAGCAAAAATGTAGCTCTTTTCGTATTACATTTTCTAAAGTTTTTCAATTCGCCTTTCCTTTGGCCTCTTCCAATTAAATAAAGAATTAAATTCTCTCGTTAACAGCTGCCAACCCTTAAATTAATAATGGTTAGGAGAAATAAGAAATGAAGAAATGAACTTTTAGATTTATCGCAGTCCACGTAATAAATTTAATCAAGCTCTAGTTCGATAGTTGTTAAAACATGTTTCTAACACACCTTAGAGTTAAAATTAAACATTTCGGATGTAATATTTATACAGGCATTTCATGTTAACTGAGAATGAAAAACGTTCTTACAAATATGTTCATTTCCTACTATATTTTTACTCTTAGCTAAATAAATAATGAAAGACTTACGAACGTTTATGAACTAACTAGCTGATGGCTAGCCCGGCGTTGGTCGGGATTTTTCTGAGACTAATCTTCATTACTCAGGAAAAAATAAAATCTAACTATATTGTAAGATCAAAATGCCTTTACTTACTTGCTTTTAAAAACATGTACGGCATCCTAATTTTTCAAATTCATGATAATTCAAATGTAATACAAAACTTGACTATATACACTATACCATCTCACGGGAGCCTCTCCGGTTCAATTTTCACTCCCAAGGAATGAAGTGGTTTGCACCATTTCAATAAAATTCATGTAAATTCGAAACAATTAGTCGAAATTTTAACACTTAAAGACTTTTCTCTTTTTGTTAAATCCAAAAAAGAAATAATCCATTCAATGTGACGATGATTGAGTTTTTCCTTCTTAAATTGCTCTCTTAAATTGAAGAATTTTTACACTTCTATTTTTAATAATGTTTTATCGATAATTTATGTTAATTTTTGAAGATGCACGTATGCTCTCGTGCACTTTTTTGTAGAACTCTTAGAGGCAAACAATATAGGCATTCCTAGTTGTTACCTATCTCTAACCGTTTAGGCAGCGTAAGCAAATTTAACTTTTTTTCTGATTTTATAGACAATTATTTTTGAAAACTATTTATATCCTTCGTATCACACATTTTAAATATAAAAGTTATTCTTTGTTCATCCTAGTCATCTAAACTATATCCTTGCCAAATTTATTAACGGTTGGTTTAGAGGTATAGGCGTAAACAAGCAGCAAACAGACACATTTTCGCATTTATATATTAGTAAGGATATATATTGCGAGAAAAGTTTTCAAAACGTTGGACTTCGTTTTAAGTCGTCGCCAGGTGATCAAGAAATTACAAATCATGACGAGAAACATAACAACAAAATAATTGAACACGATATTAAACATAAATAAAAACACAAAATATGTTTTCAAAAAAGCAGAAACTACACAAACTTGATATAATATGGTATTGTATACACCAGTTAGCTTTTCAGTGTGTGTGTGCGTAAATTCAAACACCCGTGTGTATTTTTTTATAATTGTCATTTCTGATATACAACGTTTGTACCCTAATAATTAAATTCTTTGTCCAAAATTAATGTATTTTCCCAACCCATCAAGTAATCATTATTAATGCAATGTGAGTTCGCTACATTTTGTTCAACTGATTTTAAATTTCGTTTGTGCTCCTGGATTCCAGTTTTTAACCCTCTCTTTGCTTGACCTACGTAACTAGCATTACAATCTTTACATTTTATTTTGTATACTACGTTGATAGTAGTCATGTGATATTTCTTATCTTTCCCTTTCGTTATCAAATTATTTCTATTATTTTTAAATGTTGAATTCAATTTCATATTCTCAGACTTCAGTATCTGTGAAATGAAGGAGTTATAAACTTGTTATATGGAAAACTGCACAAATCATATTATCTAGTGGAGGTTGCGTTTTTTGTTGCCTTTTATGAAGGTAATACAATTTAAAAAATATATTTTTATTAAATTCTATGGTATAGTAATTAGCTAATTTACGTAGTTTTGTAAATTTTCCCTCCGATGTTGTCCATACGAAAGTACTATAGTTTTATCTGACAAGTATCTGTAAGTTAAAATAAATCATTTCTCTCTTTTGTGTTAGAGTATTCTCTGAGTAAAAAATTCATTCGCGACCTGAATAAGTGTCCTTCCGATACCAATTAAAAAACTTGTGTCCACAGAATTAATTAATACATCAAGATAATTTAGTTTATTATTATTTCTATAATTTAGTTTATTCTCTAACGAAACACGCACATCAACACAAACAAACGTTGTTTATGGGAAATGATATTATAAAAATACACATGGGAGTTTGAATTTACGAACAGACATCGAAAAACTATCTGATGTACACAATACAATATAATAACATGTAGTTTCTGCGTTTTCGTAAATAAATTTTATATTTATATTTATGTGTAATATCATGTTCGATTGTTTTGTTGTTATGTTTATTGTTATAATTTGCTATTATTTGATCACGTGACGACGACTTAAAGGAATTCGAAACGTTGAGAGCTATTTTCACAAAATATGTATCATTCGTCCATAGAAGGTCGTAAACCTTCCGTTAATTATTTAATGAGATTATACAATGGGTGTTAATTGTAGTAGAATTTTTACATTTAGTTTCTAAAGCACTTTTCAGTGAATTGTAGGAAAAGAAGTGTCATTTATTTTCATGGACTCACATATTCTATAACGACCGTAATGGTTTTTTTAGTGAGAGTCCGTAATGGACATTTTGTATATTTTAATCATGTAAAAATATTTAGGAGACATGTTTACTATTTAATGTATGTTTATAATTGTATGAGAAATCAGTTTGTTTGAATCTGGATGTATGGTATTAATTGGTTTAGGCCAAATAAATACACCTAATTGTACATTCTCAACTTTTCACCGATTATTTTGACCTTATTCATGCCTGACTTCAGTAAATACATGATTACCATGCCATTAGCATTACAGAACATACGTGTAAAACCTTGAAAATTTCTGAATTAAAAAATTAGGAGTATGTTGCATTAATACTCTTGTCATTAACATTTTACTTTCGTGATAGGTTTTTACCCTCCTACTTTTACTCAGCGTAAGTTTTTAATGCGATAAGTTTTAAATCTTCGTCACGTACACTTTTACTAGCGTATTGGAATCATTTTCAATAAAGCTAGAAAAACTCTTCGTGATATAACCAGGACTTAAGTCCCACCGTTCAACTTGCAGAGTTGGATGAATGTATCACCAAGACCCATGTAATATGATATTGGAAAATTCGCTGAATATCCTAGCTTTTGCTAGAAGGTCCAAAAGTAAATATAAATTATGGAAAAGAAACATATGTATCTTGAGTGTCATGGTTAATAAGATCGTGGTTCCTCTCAAATTTCAAAACATTGATTCGACGCGAATCAATTGAATTATCAAATATCATTAATGTACGAAGTATCAGTTGCACTCTACTCAAAATTAAAAATTTTGTATTAAATTAATACAATCTTATTAAACAATTCCTATGCACGTGAATGAATATTTAACCATGATGTAAGAAATTTCAAACAAATTATAAAATAAATAACATAGATAAAATTGGAGATTTCTATCCTGTCCCTACCCAGAAAAATATTTTTGTAACATTACTTCATTTAAGGTCATTTTACCGACATATAATTAAATATTATAACGTCTTAAATTGTCACTCACGAGAAAACAACATATTGTCGAAAATACATTACATTCCAAATACTTTAAAAGGCTGAATTGTTTTAACAATATAGTCGAAAATCTACATTAATTTTTAAAAAACTTTGATAGAGATAACTTGGTTTTATGGTGAAATACTTAACGTTTTGTATTCTTCTTCGAGGATTTGGATTCGTAGAACTGCCCGCCATTGTCTTGGATGTCATGAGAATCGCTTCGCAACACTGCTCTCGTTACCCGTGGCACTCGACGTTCCATGACGAGTGCTCCTATTACCTAGGACGATGTACTTCTTTTTCACACATATTAAAATTTTAAACTATAATATTTATTTTTCTAATGCCATTTCTAACAATATGCATTTCTAGCAATAGTGGTCCACTACTTACTCCACCATCAAAGGTTTGAGTAGAGGAATTGATAGAGAGTTTGAACATTCTTTACTTCTTTATTCCAAAACCTTTAGTGATGGTGGCTTTATCTAGTGAGTTTACGAGCATATTCAGGAGTCTGCAGGTGGCAGTGAACAAGGGATGTAGAAATGAGTAAAGCAGAGTAGCCAAATAATGTTAATGGCTGGTCATACAACTAACAAAGAGAGTCAACTGAGGTATTTAATATTACAATCCTTATAAATAACTATTTTCTACAAATTAGATCAGTACAACTTTATTAATATTCATAAAACTATCGTGTAAAGTAATATAAACATCAACAAAAAAGATAGTTAAGCTAATCAATGATTTTACTGACATTCACGGCAGAACGAGGCATTTGTTGGAAGAAAACAGTACATTTATCAAAGTTTTCTTTTCAGAAATGAGGTGTAATCATTTTAGTTCGTGTATTAGGCATTGAGAGACGGGGACATTTTTCTCCTGTATTGCCTAATACAAAAATAATTTAAAAACTCTAGATTCCTGTATAATCATAGAATTTCAGTTTTTGAATTCATTATTTCTTCTTAAACGTTATTTATGTTCATAATGTGTTATGGAACGGAAGGTTCTGTATTAAGGATTAATTAATCATTCGTTACACCCTAAATATTCGAGTAAACATAAAACAAGTACAAATGAAAGCAGAAATTCACGCTTTTCAAATGTGACGTATTCATTGTACCGTATTAATTTGTTGGTGGATGGATTCTTTTGGTTGATTCGCTGGAAAAAGAATATGTATAAATCTAATTAATATACATTTATGCCGAATTTAATGCGCTCTTTGACAATTTGCTTTTCCCTGTATGAATAATTTTGTACGTACTAATATCATCCCTACAGATAGGGTTGATGATATGCAAATGAAATATCACCGAACAAATGTTAATATTTCTTGGACGGTGGAACAAAATAATTCAAATAGAACTATCTCCTATTATTACGTATCTTTGATTTTAAACTTATTATGTTGATTACCTTGTAATTAATTTTTCAGAATATAAAAGCAAAATTGCATTGGAAGCATGAATTACACTTGTAATCTCTCCCTTTACTTTGAAAATGTTAAGCATAATCGTGTACATCTAAGATGACTGTACAGAAAGCTCATTTGCAATTCATATTCACAGGAGTTTTATTTTTATTTCAGGTACATACCTGGCTGTTTTAGTTTCAAGTCTGCAAGTCCGCTCTGAACCCACTGAGAGCTAACGTAGGTCCCTAATTGCACTCAACTGCTTGTTATTTTCTGGTTCCGTGTAAGAAAACCTAGCGCAAACAAGCACAATACATGTTGAAACAGTAAACAAACAGTAGTGCAACGTACGCTGCTTTGTTGGCATACACGTACAGAAAATTTCTTATAGCTATACCGGGACTGAAAGGTGAATAGAAATATCATTCAACTACTGTTAAGAGAATAATGCCTCACAATAATAAATAATCAGTCTTGTTTCTCCTATTTTATTTCTAAATATTCGTCATGTCTGTATTCAAAATTCTGTCGTTACGTCCTTTACTTCTGCGGTTGTTTTCACATTACATCACGCTTACCGAGGGAAAAAAATCTAAGAAAATTTACCTTTAAACATAAGGGTAATTTAGCTACATGGACAGATAGCACCGTATTGGTAATTATTAACGTATAATTTAACAGAAGATAATACTCTCAGTAATCTGAAACCTCTCCCAATTCTTCTTACCAAACCAGTTTTGTAACTTAAGATCCTCAGACAGAGACTCACCAACTTTAACTTCTTCTTCTTCTGTTTGTGAACTTTATTTCCCACGGTGTCAAGATATGGTTCATTTTGTTTTATTTTTCTTCTCAGTTATTTATCGTACCTCTACTGGCACATATCATGTTTGTGTACTCTTGGAGTAATTTTCCCTCTATCACTTGTGGACTCGCGAGTATTCTTTTCTTTGAGTTACATCGTTTCTTCATCCCGCTTGTGTTTTCCATCACACCTCACATCCACTCCTCTACTCCTCCAACTGTTCACGATTGCTGTTTTAACGCTATTCGAAATGGAGAATCGAACTCGGCACCTTCGTTCTGGAGAGCAAGAAGTTTTCTACAACAACACTTTTAATCGTGAATATCTCTGTTAAAACCATATACAAACCTTTGACGAAAATTCCGAAAGTAAAAAAAATGTGGTTGTTACAGAAATATTATTATAATACGTTGAATAATTAATTATAACCCTAGCTCACTACTCGTGACTTGGCTCCTGGAATTTCAGTGCGTACACATTTCATGTAGTCTGATTGAAAGTATATTGGTGAAAACAGTACGGAAATAATTGAATATGGGAAAGATGCATTCAATAATTTTGCGCGGGACACTTTTAAACAATTAGTTATGAATGTTACCACGATGAACTCTCTATCTAATGGAGTTCACTTACGAAAAATTGAAAAACAGTACTTCAACGTGCAATTTTTGATGATTTGTGTTTGAAGTAGACTACTGAAAAATGAAAAAGAACACCGTGAAGAAAGTAACTGAGAAATACCAAAGTTGCACAGAATCCTAAGAGTGCAGTTAATGCGATGATCAAAAGCGCAGCGCTGCGGGCAAACCAGGAATCGCGTTATCAGTCGTTGAATGTTGGAAGCTTTGCGGCAATTGCTGACCTTGAGCCAGGTAGCAGCCAGTTTACCTTGCCAAACGGACGTCCGTTTGTTCCTGCAACATTATTAGCATGCCGCGATAGCGTAAACGTGCACCGTTTATGCAATAGACGGAGTTTGAGCGACCGCGTGTAGTTGGTCTTCAGGAGGCTGGGTGGTCATACCGCAGAATTGAGCAACACGTTGGGCGCGAGGTCTCCACAGAGCATCGATGTTGTCGCCGGTGGCCAGCAGAAGGTGCACAAACCCGTCAGCCCGGGTCTGGACAGTTACGAAGCACAGATGCACGCCAAGGCCCTCACATCTTGCGAAGAGCCTTATCGGACAGCACCGCGACTTCACAACAAATTAGGGTCACTGTTGTTCCGGGGGTGTCAGCGAGAACCTTCGCAACCGTCTCCGTGAGGCAGGGCTACGATCATGCGTGCCGTTAGCGCGTCTTCCGCTCACACCCCAACATCGTGCAGCTCACTTCCAGTAGGGTCGCGATAGGCGTTTAAGGATGGACTAATGGCGACTTGTCTTCAGTGATGAGAGTCGCTTCCGTCTTGGTGCCAATGACAGTCGTATGCGTGTATGGCGTCGTGCAGGTGAGCGCCAAAATTTGGGGTGCATATAATAGAGTGTATAAGATACACAGGGCCAAAATCTGGCATCATGGTATGGGGAGCCATATTTTACAATGGCCGTTCTCCTTCGGTGATCGTAGAGGGAACATTGAACAATGCATGGTACATCCAAAACATCATTTACCCAGTCGTGCTACCGTTCGTGCACCAACAAGGCGATGTCCTTTTCCAGCACGACAATGCACGTCCACAAGCAGCCCGTACCACCCAACTTTCTCTCCAAGGTGTACGTCAACTACCCCGACCACCACGATCCCCAGATCTGTCCCCCATTATGCATGTTTGGGACTGGATGAAACGTCATATTGCGCGCTCTGGAATACGAGTAGGGAATCTGTCCCAAATAAGATATCAGGTATAAATTGCATGGCAGACCATTCCACAAGACTACATTCGTCACCTCTACGATCCTCTCCATGGGAGAATTGCAGCCTGCATTGCTGCAAAAGGAAGGTATACGTGGTACTAGCTCTGACATATTGCACTCCCTGTCGGCTATACTCATATGCGTATGGTTCTGTCGATGTGATCGTTTGTTTTAAATGTCCTCGAGAATGTGTCAATAAAATTTTCTTCTGATGGGTCCACGAATTCATGGTGTTCTTTTTTTCATTTTACAGTTGTGTATTTAGATGTCGATCATGTTTTGTCATTTTCTACTAGTGCTATAGCCTGAGCAGAACCTTCGTCCTTTGAGCAAATCCGTTTCCGTTTCCAAGTTCGTTCTAAAACCTCTATAAAAGTGCGTGAGAACGTTAAATTGCTTTGAACGCAGAAAATAAAGTTCACTATAATATGTAAATTATAGAGCAAACTAATATATCACACTTCTACCTTCTACAACATAATGATTGTGTGAGAAATTGAATTAAAAAGCAGACGATTAATAAAATACAGTTTATTTGAGCATCAAACAATTCTAATGTATAGAGAATGTCAAAACTGGGAACCAGCCCCTTTCCCCGTGGTTACGAAGTGGATTCAAAACGTCGACCGATTAAAGTACCATTGTGGCTGTATGATTAATGGCTAGCATTATGAAAACAAGCATCAGTCAAGAGTACTTATCTGAAGTATATTAATTACGCAATGAATGATTCAATATGCACGTCAATTGCATGCGTATTGAGTTTTGAAAATAAAAGAAATTTACAGTGTTTACTATTTACCACTACTTTGATGGGATTTTAACAAGCTACGAAGTCAAAAATTGATTAATGGTTGATGGAATAGAGAGGTGTTGGAGCATTTTTCAATTTTATAAATTGTATGTTGCATGTCAACAACAGTATTGGAAAATATTGAAATGTTGATAGTGACTTCACAATATTGGGTATTCTACGCACGTACCAACAAATTTATTGTTACCATTACCCACATAAATAAGTAAAATTATTCTGGTTCAGTGTTCACCTACCATAAAAGGTGAATGTTATTTCTTTGTCACTCTTTCCAGTATTAGTGTGTCGAACAAATTCCTGAAGTAGTTGGTATAAAATCAATAGCGAATATGAATCCTAATACAATTTTAACTCTTAAAAACAAAGACGCCTAAGATATTTGTGAGATGATCCCCCCAGTTTTGAATCATTCGCTGAATTTCACAAATAATTTAAAGACATGACTTCAATGCATTTTGGTGCATGCTGACTTCCTCTATAAGTTGGATACATACTTTGGTTTCACAAGATTTAGATTCAAAATTTTAAAATTCATTGTTTCTGGTTCGTGTTTCGAAAATTATAGAAATTTCTTTCTTATGAACAGGTAACATGAAAGTCGTTACACCTACATTGCGTAGCACTTTTAGTTAACGGAGAATTGATACACATGCGTGATGGTGAGTCCTTTGTTTGTGGCGCCCCAAAGTTATAAATGTATATTCTAGTGCTCGCTTAGTTAGCGTGCTTTGCAGGTCAATTGACTAGGCGTTTTGTACCTTCACTAGTAAACAATGCAGTTCTGCCTTTTCTGACAGAGCGTGTCGTCTGTTGCGTTCGTCAAGGCCATATATATGTAAGGTTCTGACAACGACGGCCATGTTGATCTTGTTCAGTTAACAATGAGGGAGTAAACGAAGAAAGATTCGTTCCTTGGGGTGAACGAAATGTCGAATTGCTATTATTAGAAATGGAAGCTAGCATCAGTATGGACGCTCCAAGTCACAGATCGCTATCGCGTCCTATCAATGCTCATCTTTGTCGGCAATGCTCTTCAAAGATTGCCAGAACTTTATCTATCTTGGACCTCGCCGTGCGTCTTATGCGAACGAACATCACAAGTAGCAAAGTTATTTTCATTTGTGTAGGAATAAAATAAAATTACTGTGTTCTGAGGGATTCAGTTGTGAAGTAACTTATGTATTACAATTGTTGTTATACCTTGACCAAAATGATGAATCTTATGTAGATAAATCAGTGGAATTATTACTGTATAAACAATGGATAATTAATTTTACAGTGAAGTAGTTTATAATAGTGTGTCATATCTTTTTACTTCAACAATCAGGTATAACTTTTATGGAGTACATTTTATTAATTCTTTACATTATATTGTTAGCGGAGAGAGCTGTCTGGAGTGGTGATTAAGTGTGTCCTGCTTCTGTTAGCGTACAGTTAGGATTCGATGACGTGTCGATGACCTCAGCAAAGAATAGCGAAAGCATGCGCATCCTCCGAGGAGGTCACCGCAGCTGGTAAGCGGAAAGGGCGGGGAGACCCGCTGAGTAATGTGGTTGCACAGTGCTGTGGCCGAGACCTCGACCCGACCCTGCCGCGCATCGGACGCTCAACCGGCGAGCAGTCCTGCAAGCGACTTGTCAACCCTCGTTCCCTCCCCAACTCTCTCCTGTTCCCCGACTCTTCAACCGCCCCCCCCCTCCCGCTCGCCACTGCAACCACACCACATTCGCTCCGCCGAGCTTTACCACGTACGAAAGAACGTACTGCTGGCATCGCGTAACTGTCGGGTCACAGTAGACTCTCTCGCACTAAATACGCGACTCTCTCGCATAGAGGGTTACTCAGGGTTAAAGCGAACAATATTTCTCAGACAGAGTTAGTACACGATTGAGCTGGTTCGACTCGCTGCTAGCTTGCGCAAAGCACATGAGAACTGAACTGTTTGAGTTGGGATGTGCATTGATGTATGGAGTAAAAAACTACATTTATTGGCCATTAATATTTCGAAATTGTGTTTCCTCTATATCACTTAATATTTATCTTATTTTAACTAATTCCTTTTTTTTACCAAAAAACCTTGAATTTATTTAATTGTAAATTGAAACAGCATTAATATTTTTTCATAAATTATATTTGTGGACACAGACCAACCAGCTTAGGAAACCATATTTAAAGATTTTTTCCTTTTTTTTCTACTAATGATGTTGCGAGACGATTATCTTGATTTCATTCTACATGTTAATCAATTTTATCATATGTGCATTGTTTGTTACTTTACAAAGGAAGTAATAAGTTTTCGATGTTTGGCATATTGTTTTTGTGTATATTTTGATTTTGAATTCATTTGTGTAAATTACTTCTTTGTGCATGCACAAAGAAGTAATTTTTTATTTATTACGTATCGTGCATTCATGCGTTTTACGTGTACTTGCATATCGATTATTTATTACGTATTGCATTACTTTTCGTGTATTTACGCCACTTATATTCAATATTATATAACTGCATGATTGCGACATTAATATACTGAACTGAAATTAAAAGTACTTTATTTTTTTTCCATTTATTTCGACGCACGTAGTTATTCGATAGTATTCTATTTTTAATATCTCTGCATGGATGTCCTGTGTGACGAGAATGTTGTGTTCTTTTGCGTTCATTCTGTGCTGTTAGTATGGAGAAAAAGTGTGGTTTATGAAGTATCTTTTTCCTTTTCCCACGTTGCGCGAGGTCTTGTATGAATGGTGATTTGATGCGAAAAGCGCAAATGTGGGCTTCTCATCATGGATATTATTATTATTATTATTATTATTATTATTATTATTATTATTATTATTATTATTATTATTATTATTAATTTTATCATCATTGTCTTTATGATTATTGTGGCATTAAGGCTCGCTATTATCTAGTTTATCACAGCCCTGGGGATGTATGTCATTGCAAACCACGTTGGGATGAAAAAATATAGATCCTATGGAAATAGTGGTTTTAACACAAAATGTAATTTAAATGCCATAACAATAATTGCATTGACTAAATTACTCGTGTTATGACTGTGTGCCAATGGAAGGAAATAAAAATACTTTAACGTTCATTTATGTTCTTATAGAGTTTATTGTTGTTTTAATTTTCAGTTGGCACACATTTTTATCGTATTGGTAATTGCAGTTAATTCATTATCCGTGAACAACTTTCGTTTTACTGTTTTAATATGTACATGCTATGTATTGAATGACAAACGAAACCAGTGTAGTATTTCTTCATTCAGATGAATGTAATGTAATTAATTGGTAGGGTTAAATATTTATAAATTAATTTTTAATATTTGAAATTCATTCCCTAGAACATTTTTGTTTCAGTTGAAGTATCAACTTCACATTAATGATAAATACGAGTATAGTGAATGCTCTGCAAGTTAATGTTAATGTATTTTTGATCCAGTTTTAATATTAAAATTTATTTTTGTACAAAATATTGATACCAGAACGCTAAATTCGATAAGATTTTAATGATTCGATGTGTTCACTTTCTGATAAGGACGACTAAATTATTATTTTGTCTTTTATGGTAAAAAATGTATCGTAATTTCTCAATCAAATGACAAATGACCTGCTGAATCTCGATTCAGGGAGAGAATTATACGTTCGACAGTCTCCACTGACCTAAATGGACGATAATCAACGAAAAGCATGCTACATCACAACCCATTCAAAGTAGTAAAACGTTTTTTATGCGGGCAATAATTTATCGTTCGCATTGGTAAATTTACCACGAAAATAGTAAGGTCCGCGGCTAAATTTCTTTGAACATGTGGCACGTAAAGGAAGATCGTGGCAGGATGATTGTTATTTAATTCAGTCGAATTAAGTTTGTCATAAGAGTCATCTTTACACAAAAAGCCTGATAACGCAAAAATGCTAAGAATGAACATTTTCATTCGCGTCTGATGCTGTTGTCAATAATCCACTCTACCAATAAAAGAAGCGCCGAAAATCAGGAGTTCACTGTTCAAATATGTTAATCAAATTCAGCTCAACTTGATAGGGTTTTCGTTTCAATCCCACCTACAGGATACTTAGAGCAACGAAGGTTATTTGCATACATTTTGAACCAACACACTCATAATACTATGAATTTTTTTTACCCTCTACTTGAGAGACATGTATCTTGGATAAATGTGAAGTTTGAACTTGAAGTAAATCGACAACTCGAGCACGTGTGCTATATGTAACCAAACATTTCTCGTATCTCTCATGTAAAAAATATAGATAGAAGAAATCGCTCTTTTAAAATTGATAATATTAACGTTAGAATAATGTACCACCTCAACCGAATCAAAAAACCTTGTCTGTTACTAATACTAATCTGGTGAATTTTCATAGTACATTATAATACTGTAATACTATAATACAGTCTACAAAGCCTCCAGAGGTTTGAAAGCTATATGAAATGCAGGTCAATTCTTAACTTCCTCCATGACTGAAACAAGTAGATGTAATCCCGTAAAGGTGAACTCAGTTATAACCATTTAATTCTCAAACGATTGTTGACTAGTGTAGAATAATGAGTATTCGGGTTTCTATTCTTTCTTGATTTTACTGAAATTTCAAGTATTGTCGAAATATTTATCAATCGGAAATATATTTGAAGATGAATATATCTTGTTAAACAGTAAATTTGTACGTCAATCAAAATTAAGACGGAAATAAAAAAATAACACATACATTTCTGAGAAAATAAGAGAAAAATATCACTTTCATATTTAACTTCGTGGAAAACGGAATATATTCTGGATGTCATATCAAAAATGTGCACCATTTTTATGTGCAGTGCTCGAATTTATTATAAGAGTCATGAGAGAAAAATACTAATGAGATAATTACGACATTAGAGGAAAAAACGTAACCATATTTAATTCTTCTTCTTTCAACAGTTGCAACATTAACAAAAGAATTTTGTTTTCCCCGACGACTTCTCGAAATAACTTTGTAGACGAAAATATCACCACGTGTCTTGATACTCGTATCAGAGAAGACAAATCAATTTGTGCAAAAAAATGTTTGTGAAAATGCTTGGTGAACATAGCGCATAAAGGACGCTATAATTTTATTTCTGTGAAAGTTAAATTTTTTACCTGTAAATTTATATTTACACTTTTTTCCAACTTGTCTGCGTGCGTTTAATGCGTCAAATACGTTGAACGAAATTCGGAATTAAATTTTGAAAGTGTATTACAGAACGAGTGTTTTAGTTATCAGTTGTGTGCAAAATTCTTTGTATTTAATCTTCTATTTAAATATAATTACCATTTGACAAGAATGTATGGGGTGCATTGTGATTTCAGTCACGGTATCTTACTTCTAAACATTTATTAAACAGCACTTTTTGGGGGGTGATGTTTCTTTAAACACAAAGATGTTTTTCTCTACTTAGTATTAGTTATAATCATACATCTCAACGGAGACCTTTTTTATAGTTTATTTTAAACAACAAATTGTGTTTGAATTGGGGTAAGTCCCTAAATTTTCTCTTATTTGATCCCACTCGCGAATCTATAAATTCCACAGAATTAAAATTGAAATTACTCTAGCGCTAAAGAACTACGTTATTTGTTACGGTAATACACTTTTGACCTTCAAAAAGAAATAATGGATAAAAATTGTATGTACAGTTTACTGCTTTTACTGCACATTGATAGGTACTCTCACGTTTGTACGACTGCGAAATCTAAACATGTTAATTTCTTAATACTGTTAATACACCTCTTTTAACCCTATGATTCATGGTCATAAGAGTAAACAAGAATGTATATACAGGGCTTCCAAAGTCCTATGCCTATTTTAAGCTAATTTTAATACATACACTTAACTTATTGAAAGTTTTTCAACGTTTTCGGACCAACGTTAATGCTTTAACCTATTTCTAAAATATACCTAATAATTAGAAACGACCTTTGTCTACTAAAGAATTAACAAATGATTCAAGGAAGCGGAACCATATCTACTTTTTCTAGAGTTGCAGAACATCAGTAATATTTTTAAACTCAAATTATATTATTTATCTTACATGGTACTTTGTTGCAAAAAAATTACACGTTTATATATTTTGCAGATTTAAAAAAATACCTGCGGTGAGTCATTATTCAAGAGACGATTCAATCAAACACTAAATTTACTTTCACTACAGTTGGAACACATCCGAGAAGCAATAATTATAGAATCAAAATTCAATGTACTGTTTCCTTCAGTTGAACACATTGATATTTGCTACTCCGAATAGTCCGTATGTCTTACAAAAAAGAATTACACACCATAGAACTGCGTTCTTTACCAATTGAATTTTTACATTTCACACACATGACAGTACTTTTGCTGTATTTGTTGTAAGGACAATATTTACACTTCTTTCTCGTACCTGAGAGAGTCGCCTCTTCGCAGGGTGATGAAATCTTCTCAACACCGCATCTTTCCATGACTTGAGTTGTTCGTTCGTTTTGGAAGATTAGAAATTTGACTACTGACGTTTATTTGAGACTTCTCTATTACTTCTACCAAATCCCGTCTTGAGACAAAACGTCTCTTGAGCAAAAAGTTCCTTGTGTATGTCAGTGTTTTTGCTTGGTTGTCCCTACAGTTGTGACTTGTTTCTGCAGCATGTCTTCTGTTAATTGGATGCTGGTAAAAATTTATCCATTGTAACGTTTCTACATGATACTTTGATACTTTTTGCGAAATCTTTTACCACTTTCAGTCCAAGTTGTTTCTTAATAGGCTCATGTGGTATCCTCCATGTGTAAATAGATCCATAAACAAATAGCATATGCTGATTTAGCATCGCATAACCAAAATATTTTTATTGCATATTTTGCGGGTTGGCTGGGCATATATTGTATAAAATCTGTACAGGGCTTCCGAGACCCTTCATATGCATTCACGTTTAAGTGAGAGATTGTTTTGATTTTTTATACTAACCAATGGGTCAATTTGGCTTAAAATTGTGAGAGGTTTCCCAAAGGATAAAGGAAAGAATACATGAAATGAGGGTTAAGCCAGAATAAAACTGTATGATATATTTATGGAATATAATCCAACACGGCCTCTGATGCCCTGCTTAGGCATCTTAGGGATAATCGAAAAATTACTTCATATAATTACACAAAATTTCAACCAGGAGTGTAGCCTCCTTCATTTGCTCACATCAATAATGCAACATTCTAGCAACATACAAATAAAATTGTATAATATACAAAACAGATAATAAGAACCTAACACAGAAACGAAATTATCTTAATATTGATAAATAAATACCCGATAATTTCTCCATATAATAATGATAGACGTAAACAGCTCCACTATTGTTATGAAGATTAAATCCTCCATGATCTTACATAAAATATATTTTAAAAAAGAATTTTAGCTTTTAAGTGAAAAGAACTTTAAGGAAGGATGAATGGAGGGTCTTCCAGATATAAAAGAAAGTGGCTTAGAGAGAAAATAAGACAAGTAATATGATATTACATCGACGGTTGACAAAGTGAACAGTGATTTCGAATTTTTCTTGTTATATTTGCTTTTATCACAACACCAAAATTTGTCAATATCGAGGTCATCCATTTGATGGATCATAGATATTTTATACTGAATAAATGATATTATCGGTGGTAAATAAAAGTAATTAGATATGATGTGTAAATGAATTATTTTTGCATCATTACTACATTCTTCTCAAACCGCAATGGCAGCGTAACGGTATGAACATGAGCTTCTGTCCGAACTATTGCATGTTTGAAAACAGTTTTAGTAAAGGAATTTTGCCAATAATTTAATTCAACCGATCATTCTACTAATTGCACAAATGAGTCAAAAATGTTCGTCACATCAAATATCATTGCATCATTAAATTTTGAAACCCCCACCGCAGGAAACAGAATGGGAAGAAAAACAAAATTTATGAGGCGTTCAAAAGCTTTGGGGAATTAAAGCATTTACATAATGAAGAAAACTCACTTTAAGTAATCGAAAGTTCTTGATGTTGATGTATTAAATAATTATAAGATATTGAATATAAACTCTTCGTTTCTATTTATCAGTATTTCCATCTTAATATCGAGTCGCAATAAAAATATTTGCGCAATATCCAGACTAAACTATATCCTATTTTTGAGTATGTGTTTGTTTAAATCTAATAAAGATGAAATGAAAATTAAGTAAGCATCAATTAAATGAACTGATTTTTTGTAAAATCAATAGGAAATGGACGTCAAAATTCTCTTAAAACTTTGTAGATTATTCAGAAACGTACTTAACATACAACAGGATTTAGTGAAAGTTGTAGAGGGGTGCTTTTCGAATTTTGCAGAACCACTGTCATGACTTCACTCTATGAATCTCTCACGTGGCTGCGCCAAAAGACGTAGCGGCGAGTGCAGAATATTGACAGCACAAACCGAACGCGGATCCCCCCGAAAAAGGACAGGCGCAGAGATAAATCCCTATTTCAGTCTCTCTTCCTCGGTTGGCGTAGTATGGTGAGATTGGCTATTTTTACTGAGTTTGAAAAATGTAATATACTTCAAGAATAAAAAGATGAAATACGTTTTAAACAAAGTATTTTGCTCATATTTAATACTAAATTAATTCTTCTAGGTTTTAGTAGATATTGTACTAAGACCAAATATAAGTGAAAAAATATGTCATTGATTTCTTCATGAAACATGCGTTGCAAACGTGAATAGAAGACTTGAAAGCTATATATTTTTCGAAGTAACACAAAAGAAAAAAACATATAAGTTTTAGAAAAAGATTATGTTTATACGTAACCTACTTCTATGAACAAAGATATCGCACTCGAGCAAGGTAACATGAAAGCAATTTTATCCATAAAATTGTACTCTACAACGAACTTTTGATGACAGAAATACGTCGAGTGTGTTTCCATAACAAAATTTTGATTCAATTAATATGTTATTCTTTATAACTCAACTGACGTAATTGGAATACTTGCCTCATTACCATGTCTTACTCTCTCTCTCCATGCTTTATAATTGATGGGGTAAAACGTCGCCTAGTTCCTCTACGAGATTGAGAACTGTAAATATTACACGTAATTCAATGAAAAATCTCGCAATAGAAAAAAACTCTAGGTCGAGAATATTTCCACCAGTTCTTTATTTCTAAGGTTTTTAAACCTGGCTGTTGTGCGACCTCAGACTTCCTCAAATACTTGTGTGGAGGCGCACAATCACCCCCTTTTTCCGCACTAGATCCAAAGGTTTTCTACTACTTTTTGTATTATATGATTTCAAGAGGAATTTAATTAAGGGAACGAAACTATTAAATACCTCTCACAATACTGGAAGAGTTTTGGATCAATAGTAACCACGAACTTATCGTGAAGTATCAAAAGCTACGACTTCAGTGCAGTGGCGTAACTAGCACCCTGTACACCCGGACATTGCCCGGGGGTCCCCAGTCTCATGGGGCCCTCAACCTCTGGAGCTTTCTTCGTGGTTTTTAATCGTTTGTGAATTTTAAAAAAATTATTGTTTAAACAAAAGAATTCTGATTATTACATAATTATTATTTTGCGTAATCTAGTAATAATTAATCGACGAATTTTATGTATAAGTCCAAATTTTACTAATTTATTATTTTACGCTAATTTATTAATTTAGTTTTTTGGACAAGTCTACAGATATCGTGGTATTTTAAGTCTGCCAGGTATAGTTGCGACTGCAGAACGGTCGTTTCCGAAATTGAAGCACGACAAAAGTTACGAGAAATTCCTAGAATCAAGACAAATTGAGTGGTGTAAGTGTTGTATCCAGGAAATATGGGGATACAAATGATTTCAGAAGCAGATTAGATCAGTTCGTTAAAACATTTACCGAAACAAAAGTTCGTTGTATGAAATTATAACTGTATCCTTGGATTGTGTAGTATAATTACTGCATGAAAAGTATATGGTATGTAAATATTATTAAATTAAATTACTTAATATTTACTAAGGTATGTTGTATCTTTTACTAAAAAATCATAAAATATTTTTCTAAATTTTTCCATAACTAAAACACTAAAACTGCGGCCACTAAGGAACCACGAGTCACATTTTGCCCGGGGGCCCCGACTTGGATAGTAAGGTCACAGCTTCAGTGCATTATGGCCTGCACTGCAGCGCGCCTCCACATCCTTTTACCGCGTGCCTCACTACCCGCGCGTTCTTATGGCGGCCTTGACAAGAGACGAGATTGGCTGCGTGCTCTACGTCGACAGTTGAAATATCGACGAGGGGGGAGAATGAATGTTCCTTGCCTTGGTTGTCCGGAGCGACGGGCACCAAGCTGCCTTCCGCGCGAGCCCCTCTGCTGTCGTTGAGTAACTCTTTTTCTTCCTCTTCGTCTTTCCTTTTCCCCACTCGTCACATTGCTCCTCCTCTTCTTCATTTTCCAAATATTCTGGCAATAAGAAATCATTATCATTACATCCAATTCTTTCCGTATCTTTAAGTAACGATCATGCTCAACCTATCTCTCCTTCCGAACCTCACACTATCTTGTGTCTCTCACTTTCCCCCTGTTTCGAAATGATCCTGCAGTTAACTGATGAAAGTACACCTGGACTGAACGGACACCTCTTGCGTACAGGTACACTACACTCTTGCGCAGTTCGTCAAAAATGAAGCTCCCGCCTTGAAGATATATTGATATTCTTCAGTACCCTTCCATCCCGGAACGGAGGAGGTGGCCTACAAGAAGGGCTCACGCGTGTAATAGCTCGCATAGTTCAAACTTACGCCGCCAGGGAGTACTAGTGACCGGCGCACTAAGATTAATTTGCAATAAGCGCCGAAATTCTCCGCTTGAAAACGCTTCAGTGGGTCGCTTGACTGTCAAAAAATACGAGCTTCATCTGTTTCATTTATTATGGCCACCGTTCTAGGTTCACGAGAACGCAGGAGAAAGGATTCGTATTGTATCGTATATTATTGTTTTATGCGCATAATTTCATATTGAACCATTTATTTTCATTAGCATTCTTTATACTGTGAAGTATTTCTTACTTGAATGTATTATTGGCTAGACAATTGAATTTCTTCACGACAATGAAATCCTGCTTTTTATAAGCGCCAATGATATTAATTCTTGTTTTTTTTAACAATAGGTGTATATTCTTTATTGGAGTGATCTTCTTCCACTCATTCTTGTAAAAACACTGCTTCAGAATCAACGAGGCCCACGCGGCGTCGAGAGCTGAGTCTTCAAGCTTATTTTCTGTGTGTTATTTGTGAACACCCCCAATTCCTTCAACAATCAGTTTCCCATTTTGTTCATTATCCACGCGTCCACACACTCTCTTTTCTTTAATACTTCAAATTCCGGACTTTTATGCACCCCCAACCATCTATAATCGTCGATTACCAACACTCCTTCGAGAACATCAGCGCCTCCTTACGTTTTTATACTACGAAATGTTTACTCATAATTCAGCACGGTTTTTCTAACCTCAATCTTCTTCTGTTCAAACATCTTACTCTCTTCCACATCCTTTCCAATCTCCATCTCAACTCTCCTTTCCTCTCCTTGTGTTGTGTTGGTGTGTCCCCTACACCACCATATTAAAGCGGTCGCCTCCACCGCTCGTTCTTCTGCTGCTCACTGGAGTTAAAGCGCCAGTGTATACTTTCGGCTGTAAACTTTCCTGCACGTCTAAATGCTTTTTATTCGTAGCACAATAATCCGGAGGTTGCGTGCAGATTCAGCAGCTTTCTAGCCACTGCACATGAATTGGGGATTGGCTAGCCTGCTCCTGGCGTTAGCTGCGGTCGTGAATGAGCTCTCTCTATTTTTCACTTTAATCTTCCTAACTATTTTATTTTTTCGAGTTTTTGTGATTCAGTAGTTGTATTTAGATCCTAACTTTCATTGTAGTGTAAAATTCTTTGTTCTGTGTGAGTGTTAAGTGAAAAACACTAAAAACATTTCCTAAGGTTTTCAAACCCAACGGATCGAATATAATTTCATATTGTTTTCATTCAAGTGTTTTATTCAAAGGCCTGATAAAGTTTACGTAAGTACAAACGGAATCATAAATTTAACTTCTTGGTGCATTAAAATTATTTTGGTGTATTTAGATTTTCTGGTGCGCATACTATTACATCATTATTAACTCATAAATAATGTAGTCTATTGTTGCACTGCTCAAGTTTCGTCGCCGTAAATATAATTATTCCAATATTTTACCACTTGTTTCGTGATCTTTTTGTAGTTAGTCATTACAATCTAACATAATATTGCCTTATTGTCGAATTAATTTATCTGCAGTTGCCATCCTAAATTATTTCTGACATTTTAGTTGTCGGTTTGTTTATTTACTTATTTAAACCCTGCTCCATTGTTGCACTCAATGTTTCGTCGTCGTAATTTCATAGAATTATTACATCGTTTAACAATTAATTTGTCTTGATTCTTTCGTATTTATTTACATTTTAACACAATATACCGTAGTTATTGTCGAATTAATTAATCTCAAGTGATCACCCTAAATAATTATTTCAATCATTTTTGTCGTCGGTTTGTTTGTATATTTAATTTATTTAATATCTCATTTGTAACTTCCGTAGTAATAAATATATTATACTAATATTCTTCATTCGGTGTTAGTTGTCAGTTTTCGTGGATTCTCATTCGCTTTTGTCGTTAAGATGCTAACTAACTCACAACAATGGACACTATCGCATTACTCAACACATTCAAAGCTGATCTCCAGAAGACATACAATGACATAGTACCATTATATTGACACACGGATTAGTGCGCTGGAAGAGGTCAATAAGAACATGATCGGCGGTTGGACTACAGTCAGGAATTCTCGCCGTCCTTCCAACTGCTATCACCCGGATAGACCAATGCCACATGCACCACCCCAACTCTTCACTCAAAATAGGTTTTAGTGTGTTAGATGACATGCCCCTGTTTCCTCCCTTACCTTCTCGTTTTATCCCCTCCCGTCCAGTAATAATAAATTTATAAATTTATTGTCAAAAAACAGTACAGACTGCGTATGACCACGTGGAGGACAATAAACTAATTTACTCTCCGGAAGCAAGCAAGGGACCATCCCATCAATTCCGATCAAGGGCTCTAAGACAGAGGCGGATTCAAATTTTTTTTGCATAAGTTCCTAGATAAGATAAAAAGTTAGCTGCAAGTTATAATTCATATATAATGTCAATATGTTTGTAATTTAACGCAAATATGTTTGTAAATTTACATGTACAAGTTATTACCGAACTATAGATTATTCTGAGTATAGTGTTTAAAAATCATAAGAGTTGAAAAAACACTAAATTCACGATTTATTGTTACAATACACACGCCCCTAGACAAAGCCTAGAGAACCTGTATAAGAAATTCGCCTCTATCCGAAGGAAAAACGGGGAAAAACCCGGGCCAGGATGGGACTACAGAATTAATGTACACAACCGTGCCAAAGTTGAGTACACATAAAACTAAATTAATATGAGCCATACGGCAACACAATCATGCAAGAAAATAGTTTTTGAAATTGTTATAAGTTATTTAAAAAGTGCTACAGCAATGGCGTGATAAAGTACAAGACGAATTTAACTTTTATTAAAATCAATAAATTCTCTTACAGTGTAGGAGCACTGGTGCAGGAGGTAGTTTTTAACCGCGGATTAACCCAAACTGTTCACAAAACACGCACTGGTAAGCACAGCCGCCCAAAACCACGTAAAGTAGTGCTACCCAGAGATGAAACCAACACTTCCACGCAGAAATCGAAAGTGATCAAATTAGCTGATTCGCACGGTGGTCAGATGTCCTCCGTTTTGCGTGGATTGCTTCCTAGCCAGTTTTCAGTATCCGGATTCTTTGAACCAAACGCTCGTTTGGCTGAAGATATTCGAGAACTGGACACCTACACCAAAAAACTCACAGAGCGGGACGAAGTAATCATCATAGGTGGTCAGAACGATATTAACTTGGGTGGTAATTTCAACTCGTCTGAACATCTACAAAAACTAAAAATGGCCTCTCAGCACAAGAATATAGTACTCTCAAGCCTGCCTCTATGCTTCAACGTTCCACAAATAAACCACGAAATTAACCTGACTAACATCTCCCTAAAATAACACCTGGCAGACACAGAAATCACATTTTTTGATTTCCAACAACACCTGACTGCCAAGGACTTTACCCAGCACGGTTTACATCTGAGGGCGTCTGGGAAACATCACTTCGGTTCTCTCCTAGCTTCACATCAGACCTCACATACTCCACCTGCACTTTACCCACTACTACACCTCTTCCTGCACCTACCTCATCTCCTCCTCATCCACCTCCCTCTGCACGTCCCTCATCACAATATCCTCATCCAATCTCCTCACTCATTTTTTCTCCTGACCCCGTTCTTCCACCTACTGCTTCCTCATCTCCCATGTCCTCATCTATTCCTCCATCCACATCTCCTGCCGCCCCCATACACAGTTACAACTTGCGCTCAGGAGTACGATGTGGTACTCGAAGGTGACAATCGCGTTCGGGTGCAGTATGCGGGCTTGATCCGGAACTAGAAGCTGTACCAAATTCAAATTCCTCTCCACAATACAACGTCGATATCATTTCTCGTGAATCACAAACTGTTTGCGAAAATAAAATAATTATATTTCATCGTTATGTCCAATCCCTTTCAAACAAATTAACAGACATTGAAATTCTGGTACACGAAAATCCATTCGATTTGCTATGCCTCACAGAACATTGGCTTTCAACTAACATCAACGATACTGCTATTTCTAATTATTATTTAGCAAGTTCTTACTGTCGGCAAAATTTTAAAGGAAACAATCCCCACGGAGGTACGTGTATCTACGTTCGTAACGATATTTTAATTTCTCCACTGCCAGGCTACGAGAACTTCTGCGTAGATAGTGTGTTCGAATTTTCTGGAGTTAATCTGACCGACACCGGTATTGTTGTTTTGTGTATTTTCGAAGACTATTCTTCGGAAAGTAGTCTATGCAGCTAAAGTAATGGAAAACGACAGGCAGGTAGTAAATTCGAACAACCGGGTGAACGCCATGTGTCATATTGTTAAAAATTACACGTCAACTTCTGAAAATTGCGAAGAAAACATGGCAAAATCGTATCAAATCCTCAAGACATCGCAAATTTGTGTAATTCTTTTTTCGTAGAAGTAGGTAAAATAACGAACTCAATATATCCAAATCAATGTCCTCCAATTATATCCACCCACGTTCCCAATTCTATATTCACTTCCGAAACTAACGCCAGTGAAGTCGTGAGACTCATCAGCTCATTAAAAAACAAATTTTCAACGGGCATAGATGATATACTCGAGGTTATTATTCATTTTTTGTCCCATGCTATATTAAATCAACTCATAATTATATTAAATAGTTCTTTATCGGAAGGGGTGTTTTCTAACATATTTAAGATAGCTTAAATGAAATCTTTACACAAGAAAGGAAACAAACTTAATATTGGAAATTACCGCCCAATATATCTACTATCCACTTTCTCAAAAATCCTAGAAAAATTCTTCTATAAGCGTCTTCTAGATTTTCTATCAAAAATAACATTCTCTCTGACGATCAACACGGTTTTAGGAAATCCTTTTCCGCTACAAGCGCCATATTTTCTTTCTTAAACGATGTTACCACATCTCTTGATGAAAATCCTCTGGGTGTTTTTCTTGACTTATCCAAAGCATTCGATGTCATCGATCACGGAATTCTCCTTTCCAAATTGCATTCCTTAGGCATTCGTGGACTTCCACATCTATCTATCTATCAATCAGATAGATATATTTAAAAGATATATCTACCTAATAGAAATATTATGTACTAAAATTAAAATACTTCATCGTTGTCTTTCAGAAACAAAGCCACTTACTTGCGGAGTACCCCAAGGTTCAATTCTCGGCCCTATACTCTTTTTATTGTATGTGAACGACATGTCATCATCCACATCAGACTGAAAAATGATTATTTTTCCTGATGACACTAATTTACTGTGTAAGCACGCCAATGCTCAAAACGTTTTGTGNTCTAACCTTTCGACTTGGTTCCATGCAAATCGTCTCATTGTAAACACTGACAAAACAGTGTCTATGTCATTTCACAATAGTAATACAAAATCGTTACCCCAGGTTTCTCTTTCTTTAAACGGAACACAATTAAAAACTGTTACGAATACAAAATTCTTAGGTCTCCATATTCAAGACAGCTTCAAATGGAATTGTCAAGTTGACTATCTTAATTCCCAATTAAGCAAATTGTGTTACGCATTCCGAAACTTAGTTAACGCAGTTAGTCCACGTATTTCCCGTTTGGTATATTTTGCAAACATTTACTTCCATATATGTTACAGCATTAACTTTTTGGGCAATTCTGTTCAGAGTATTCAAACTTTCAGGATTTAGAAGAGAATAGTTCCGATAATTTGTAAATCTCACCCCCGAAACTCTTGTAAACCTTTATTCAAGGAATTAAATATCTTAACACTTCCCTGCATTTATATTTATGAAACTGTCTTGTTTGTTAAGACCGAGTTACTGAAGTGCCGCCCATGCTTCATACGAAACAGTCTCGTTCACGAGTACAATACTTGCAATAGTATAAAATATATTGTGAAATTGAATCCCTTTAAATTCGCGGTTATAAACTACCTCCTGCACCAGTGCTTCTACAATGTAAAATAATTTATTGATTTTAATGAAAGTTAAATCCGTCTTGTACTTTATCACGCCATTGCTGTAGTACTTTCTAAATAACTTATAAAAATTTTAAAAACAAATTTATTTTGCATGATTGTGTTGTCTTATGGCTCTCATTAATTTAGTTTTATATGTATTCAACTTTGGCACGGATGTGTACATTAATTCTGTATCCACATCCTGGCCCGGGATTTGCTCCGGTTTTCCTTTGAGTAGAAGCGGATTTCTTATACAGGTATTCTAGACTTTGTCTAGGGGAATGATTATTGTAATAATACATCGTAAATTTACTGTTATTTCAATTCTTATGATTTTTAGACACTATTCTCAGAGTAATCTATAGTTCGATAATAATTTGTACATTTAAATTTTTTGCGTGAAATTACAAACATATTTACATTCTATTAGTATTATGACTCGCAGCTAACTTTTCATCTTATCTAGGAATTTTTGCTGAATTTTTTTATCCGTCTGTGCCTTAGGGCCCTTGATCTGAATTGATGGGATGGTCCCTTTCTTTGTTCCGGAGAGTAAATTAGTTTATTGTCCTCCACGTGGTTATACGCAGTTTGAACTGCTTTTTTACAATAAATTTATTATTATATTATTATTATTATTATTAATATTAATAATAATAATAAACCCAGAAATCTGGATAGTAATGAAAAATATTATCTCGAGTTATGGAAAAATCTGGGAAAAATTACGTTTTAAGTGACAAGCGAAGAAATAGTGTGTCTCTCGGTGAGTAAATGAATATTTGTGATAAATGAGTATCAATAATATGTTTAAATATACGTGAATTTGTCTATTAAAACATGTATGAAAAAACTTGTTTAATTCATAATTTGCAGAATATAACAAATATCATACGGTTAAGTTGCGAACAGGGGAGTAGCCAGGTTTTGGGTTGGGTTAGGGGTCAATGTTTTGCTTTTACTAAAATGACTTTTGCTTATTGCTATTTTTGTTAATTGCTTATTTTGCTTTTACTACCGCTTATAACAAAAGATTTATGTTTTAAAATTTCGATAAGTTACAGCATTATGAAGTGGTCACCCCGAATATATAAAATTTTCACTCTAAATTAGTTACTATTTTTATTTGTTAAAATAAAGAACATATGTCATCTCTCCTCGCCAATAAGTCTTCTGTAACGGGACACAAATACCTATCAAAGATTCTAGAGTTCGTGAAGTTAGCCAGATATTTGTCAATCGTGTTTTGCAGTTGGTAATTTGATAATGCGTTCAAGTAGCAATGATATCGCCCCTTATACTTTATTTTCAACAATATATTATGAATTAATAACATTTGTTACAATCACATGTGAATTTTTTGAATTGCACATGTGAATCGTCATTAACATCAGGAAAATTTGAATGACTTTCATGTCAATTTTATTTTTATTTTGGTTTCTCAGATTCCGGTGGTAGAGGAGCAAGTCCTTGACCTTCCTTGGTTACAAGTAAATGAGTGTAAGTCACACGCGGGTAATAAATTTGGTAATATTTTATTGGGATCTTATAAATTCGCTACTACATTTATTACAGTTCAAAATATCGTAGTTTCTTGGCCTTCAGAATAATATCAGGAAAAACTTTCTTGAGATGAGATCTGTTGAAATAATGATTACCAATGTTTCGAACTGAATTAGTTCTTCATCAGGGCTGAAGAACATGAATACACGGAACAGATTTGAGAAAAATTACAAATATGGAATATGGGTATTTTCTTGTATATAAATGAGTAATAATGGAAATACTAATATTATTCCAGTATTATGGAACTAGGAAAATTACAAATACAATTTACAAAAGTCACACTTTATAGAAATATTTAATTGTCTAGATTCAAGTAAATTCCATAAAAGGAATTTAACTATAAAATATTAAAAAACATTTTTAAGTTCACTAAATTTAAATATTACTTGTATAAAATATAAATAATTTACATTCGTTGTAAAAATTATCTGAGAAGATTAACAATAATATATATAATAAGTTTCTTAGTTGTATTTTAGGCAGGGAAAAGGACGGTAAACAGAGGTTTTACCGATATGCCAGAAACCTTAGAGGAAGGAAAGAAGTAGTGCCTTTTTTGAAAATTCGGAAAATAACAACTCAAAAGTATACAAACCTGAAGATAAAGCTAGTCAATAAATACTTCGGGTCAGTGTTTAGTGATAATTCTGAAGTCACAAAAATAGAATGTAACTCAGAATATAACTTCTTTGGAGTCAGGGCGGGTCGTACCACAACACGTCTAAGAAACATGAAGAATAAAAAATCGGTAGGATCAGACGGGGATACCACAGATATTTTAAAGTTAGGAGGGGAAGCGATCTTATCATAACTAACTCTAATTTTTGTAATCTCAATTATTAGTACGCAAATACCGCAAGACTAGAAGAATGCGATCATAGTTCCGATACACAAATCAGGTAGTAAAACTTCAGTATCAAATTACAGACCTGTTATCTTAACATCGGTTGTATGTAAGATAATGGAACACTTAATAGCAAATTATTTAAGAGAAGAGTGGAGTAAAACGGAGCCATTACATGACAAACAGCGTGGGTTCCGACCGCGGAACTAGTGCGAAAGCCAAATAATATCGTTATGTCAGGACATCGCAGACACGTTAGAGAAGTTACAGAGCATAGATGCAGTCGTCATAGATTTTTTAAAAGCGTTTGATTTAGCAAAAATATCAAATACTGGCATAGATAGAAGGGTGGTAGAATTTATTATACTATCGGAGGAAGTAGACGTTGCATCAGGAGTGGCACAAGGCAACGTTTACTATTTATAGCACGTATCAACGACCTGCCAGAGAAAATGAGTTCAAATATTAGATTATTCGCGGATTATTGTATAATTTACCGAACAATAAACAACTCGGAAGACAGGATAACATTGCAACAAGACCTTGATGAAATCCACAAATGAGTAACTATAAATCAAATAAAAATAATTTCAGAGAAGAGGAAAGCAATATGTTTCACTCGTACCCTCTTAAGGCAAAATTGGTCCTATAAAATCAGTTCTTATCCAATAACGGAAGTAAATTCATGCAAATAATTGGGTATCAATTTTAAGGATAACCAAGAGTGGTCTGATCAAGTTAACAGTGTTGCACAGAAAACTTGGAAGTCTCTAAATTTCACTAAACGAATTTGAAGGAAAGGCAGTAATCCGACAACAAAAGAGTTAGCATACACAGCCCTGTTAAGCCTCTACTGGAATATGCATCGTCAGGATAGGATCCTTATAGAAAATATCAAATAGAAGAATTAGAAAAAAATCAGAAAAAAGCTATTAAATTCATAAACGTGGGTAATAAACAGAATAATTATATAAAAATAGATCCTCTCCAAATTCGTAGAAAAGGAGCGAAACTGGGTTGTTTGTTCAGTACACTTAAAAACGAACCAGCTTGGCGAGATGTCAAAGAGCGTTTAGAAAAACAGACTAGATTGGGTAGACAAGATCATTTTTTCAAAATTCGTGAAAGAAAACAAAAAACAAACGTTGGAAAATACTAGTTTCTCAATAGATCAATCAGGGACTGGAACAATTTGCTTGCGGATGTCGTGGGAGCTCTATCGGGTTCAGCAACCTCTCTTAAACAAAAACGCTCTAAGAAAAGGGGAGCAGACAAATTAAAACGATTAGGCAAGTTCGGGAAGAATTGGAAAGTTAGTGTAGATGGGAAGCTAGTGGAATGATAATGGGTAGTGAAGTGAAGTGATACGAGGGAAATAAGTGATTTAGAAAAGGTGGGAAGGGAAATGTGAAGGGAAGTGCACGAAAGGGGTAAATCGAGTGTTTGGGTCATCAGTGAAATAAAATGTGCCATGAGCTTTGTAATGAATTATTTAGACGTTTCAGGGTGTAATGTTTTTTAAATATTTAATATTAGTTGTATCATATAGTTAAATGATTTATTTAACAATTTTTATATCAGTGCTCTGTGATGTGGATTTGTTATTTTTTATTGTATTTCCTTATATACTGCCACCGGGTAAGATCTGCCTAATTGCAGCAAATAAATATATTGTTATTATTAATACATCTATTCAACTGGACTGTTGGAGTTTGTATGCTCTGCAGAACCTAATCGTCTCTTATGATCTCACGTATTGAGTCTGTGATCCAAATTATGACCATCGATAGATCAACCCCATGTTGAGATATGATTTCAAAAATCAGTCGAAGATTTATTCATTACGTTTACAGAATGTATATGATAAGTGATTATTATTTCGACAGACCTCATCTCGAGAACGTTTTCCTGGTAGTATAAAAACTGACAAAAAGTTTCTTTGATATCGTGCGCTTTTAAATCGTATTTATGGAAAATAAAATATCGAAGCTATAAAATTGTGGTCAGTAATGCGCCCTTCAAGATATTTTATTAAACACAAAGAGGATAATGTATATCTTTTCTTTGTGTTTAATACCTACACATAAGTGTTCTTATTTGAAAAATAAATAAATCATAATCATATGATAAGAAAAAAAGTTCGCAAAAAAACTTTTTAAAATTACTATTCTCAAGATCTTCTCGGTTTATGTACTGCACGATGTTGTCATGTTGAATTATTCAAGTAAGAAAAGAATTCAATTATTTTATTCATTTAATTTCCAACCAAGTGCTTCCCCTCCCCTCAAAAAAACACAGATCACTAATGATTGTGTTATTTATGCTATCACAGAAACACGCAAAAGTTCGGAATTTAAACTCTGAATGAAAATAAACGTTCTGACATGAAATTCTTTACATATGTAACCCATTAATATATCTCATATTTTTTATTATATTAGAATAAAAACGTAATCTTTAAAAATACCATTTCGAAATAATATAAAATGTAGTTTCTAAAAAATCGCAGGAAGGTTATTATTCCATGTTTAAGAGAGTTTTTCAAAAACATTTTTCACTTATTCACAGCACATTATCTTTAAATATTACCAATGGTTGCTCTAATGTCGAACACTGTTTACACTGTTTATTCAAACTTAAAATGCATACATAGAGGAGGCACAACGTTTGCCCAAAAAATGAGTAATTTTGTCACATTTTGCCCCCTTCTCTTTTAAATGAACCGAGTTGGATTTTCCTGTTTTTACGCCGTTTATTTATTTATTCATTATTCAATTCTTTTATTCTCGCAAACATTTCATATTCGTTCAAAGCTGGCGAATACAAGTTTTTTTACATGCCAATCGGTACTTCGATTTCAGGGGTGATAATTTGTTTCATGATAAAAAGCTGAGAGGTTCATTTTAGTTAAAAGAAAGAAACAAAATATTGTTTGCATTTGTTGGTGGAAAATTTCAAATATATTTATTAAAGGTATTAAATTAAAGATTATATCTTAAGATAAACTCTCAGCTTAAAAGTCGAATTTCATTTTTTCTTTATCGTTTGATAGGTTTTTGTTCGGGTTGATGAATAAATGCTACGTTATATAAGATATAATAAGAGAAAATACACAAAAAAGTGGAATTTGAAGTATTGCCATGGGGTAGGTGTAATTAAAACTAAAATATTATTCGCTAGATATAAAACTAAAATAAAATAACTAAAATAATTATAAGTAAAATAAAAAATGGTCGTCTTCGAAGATCAATCTTGAACACCTATGATACTTATGATGAAAACATTTTAAAAATTCTAATTATTCTTACATTTTATAAAATTAACGTAATATCAAAACAATGTAAATACAAATATTACCATTTTATTACGAATGATTTGTGATTTTGCTTGGAAAATACGATATTTGCTTTTCCTCCCAAATGAATGATGTCTTCAATATGTATATCTTATATATTATTGCAAAAGTACTACTAGGTTCATAGAACATACAATAACATATACAAATCGGAAAGGGTTTCCTGCAGTAGTAAAAGCTCTTAGAAAATTAAACATATCGCTTTATCAAGGAGTATTTTGTTCTCTCGTTTATGAAATAACTTTAGTTTATCCATTCAAAATTGAAACATTTAGTTTATAACTACCAATTTAAAAAGGCGTATAGCTCATTAACTTTACTTGATTGTATTTGGAGTAAGTGAGTTTTCAATAATTCGAAATTCATTTCTTCACCCTCAGATTGCAAACATAAAAGTTCGGATGCATTTGCTTTCTCGTGTGTTACAAACATCATTTAGTCCCATGAAAAAATTATCTCTTTCCTCGAACATTGTAACCCGATTCATTTTATATGTCTGCATATATCAAGGTTGGGAAGCCTTCTGGACAGAAAAGGAGCATATTCACAGAAAATATACCTTACCGGCGAGCCATAATCTCAGCTATTCTGAAAGGTATACTTGTAAGCGACGCTACGACAAAAAGGGATATAATTGCAGTGACAATGAGTAAAAACATTTCTTATATATATTATATATTCTACTATTGTACAAATATGACTAGTTCACTTTCTTATTCTCAGTGATCCTGATTCAACTGAAAATATATTTTTTGGACTCGTACAAAGATTCACTTTTCTTAAATCAACGAAATTTCTTTCATTTCTATTATCATTAGGCTCAAGTAGCCATCAACATTTACTTAGGCTCTTCGGAAGTACTATTTCGTCTAATCTTTTCTCCTTTGAGTGTTGCATCATACAATGATCATTCGCAATGTGCCTTCTGTATGTGAGGGCATCGAGGTTCTCCGACAGATAATTTTTATTCATTCATTATTTTACTTTTCGTATCTCTTTTGTTGATATCATTCGTCTTTACCTCTATAGTACTCCATTTCTTTTACATTTACCTCCTTTTTCCATCTTAATCCTCTCCATTAATGAGTTATATGAAAATATTAATGCGAAATTATTTGCTTCTTGACACCCCCTCCCATTTCTCCGTTTGAGTTTCCCCGCGTTCACGCTGAATTTATTTCAGAATGCGTAGACACTTCGTTTTATTAAATTTTACTTCGTCGCATTTGCACACCTTTTATCTCTTATTTCGTAATTCCCGAACTCCGTATTTCTTTTACGCCGTCCCGTGTCTCCATTCTTCCCTCACGTGTGTTCAGGCCCTCCCCTCCACTCCCTCCCCCAACGCATCCCCACGTGGCCAATGGAGCAGCAAAGGCTTTTACGTCCTCGGCGCCTGCCGTGGTTGCAGGGAGCTGGCTTTCCCTTGTATATGAAGATCGCGCGACGCGCTCTCTCGCAGAATGTCAACACAAATTGCATGTAGCGGGAAGGTTCCTTTAACTTTTAAAGGAGTTCCGTGTGTGTTCTACGGCCTCGAGAGGGGCGCTTCTCGCTTTATGCTCGCCGCGCTGTAAAACGAGAAGAGGCAATCCGAGCTTGACACGACCCGCACGCCAATCTTGAACGTCATCCCGTTCAGTAGAATTTATCTTCATGGAGTGCTTTTAGTTCCTTATGATGGGTGGAAAGAAAGTTAGTTTGCAATAGCTATAGAGCTCTTCTGTCGATTGACTTTCATAGTTTTCGTTGAGTTTATCTTCGGGGTCTCGCACTCTTTCTTTCTGGTTTTTTCCCAAACATTTCTTATTCACAGCACAACAATTCAAAAATGTATTCAATTCAAACCTGCAAATCTTGTGAATGGCGTAACTGATAATGTTAACAAAGAAAATTTAATATGTACGCTGGGTTTCAGTGTCTCTTCATTTAATGACTATGTTAAAATCGCATGTAAGTATGAAAGATCGATGAAGTTATCACATATTTCTTTGTTACAGCAAATGGTATTATTTTGCTCGAAGCACTATACATATTATTTTGCTCGATGCACTATACATACATTAAACATCACTGAAAATATGATTAAAAAGGATTAAAATAAAACAGCCTTAAACATGAACGAAGATAATAATAAAAAACACCAAATTTAAATTTGGTATCTGTACAAAATTACTGGTTAGAATCCCATTAATACAGTAAAAAAATATAATTTAGTTGGAAGTTATCTCCTCAAAATATTCAAAATATTTAATTTGATAATATCCGATACCTGAAAAATATATTTTTACAGTCCAATAAAAATCTTAGCGATCAACCGCAAATTTCAGACGACTCCAAGGGTAAGATTCTAAGAACTCTGTGAAATTCCGACGTCCAATATAAGCGATATACTATATTTTATGTGTCTTATTCTATTTCCAATCTAGTAAAAATATGAAAAAATATGTAATTGCTGTTTTTATTACGCTCCGCTTAATCGCTTTTAGACTGGAAAACCGTAAAGCTTACGCAAGTTCATTACGGTAAGTTACCGGGTATGGGTTTTTCAAAGTAGGCGTATAACTATAAATTGAATGTTAAAAAATGCATATCTTGAAGTATTTTATAACATAGAATGAACTATGTCTTCTTATAGCTTGTAGCAGGCATGATATAGGAGGGTGCAATGCAGAGTAGTGTCAGGGTGTTGAGTAATATTGACTCATGGGTTGCGGTATGATCGATCCGACACACCCCATTTGCTCTGTGGTCGCATTCAATCCTGGGTAACCTGAATGTAATAGCTCAACCACAAATCCACTTGCTTGATTCATATACATACACGGGATATAGTAATATTTGTGACTAGTGGATTATTCAGTAGTACATATAGGTCTCCGTTCTTACTGCTTTGATGGAAAATTAAACTACGATGGCTGTCTGTGTTTATACTGTACTTCCATTATTTGGCAATCCCTCTTATCATCATGACATTTAAATAATTTGTGTATCTGAGATACAGTTTGCAAATTTATAACGTTATATCGGACTATTAATATAGTGTCTCAAATAAAAATATGTTAGTTAAAGACTTGAGTGGAATATCTATTTTGAAATGACACCCCAATACATCTCGAATAAATCACACAGTATTCAGGTCCGAGACCCAAAAATCTGCAAAAATATAGAAATACTAATTGCTTCTGAAATTAAAGATGTAGTAATAATAATAAATTTATTGTCAAAGAATCAATTACAAACAGCGAATGATCACGCGGAGGACAATATACTAATTTACTCTCCAGAAGCAAGAAAGCCATCCATAGCGGTCGAAGACCCCAAAGCACAGGCGGATTTAACATTCAGCACACTCCTAAGATAAGAATGAAAGTAGTTTGGTAAATGTTATGATATTAACAGGATACCAACAAATTTGTATTAAATAAAATACAAAAACCTTATTTCACAAGTACGTATTATTATAAATTATAGATTATTCGGAAAACATTGTTTTTAACTATAAAAATAACTCTGAATTCGAGATTTACTGTTTCAAGACACGCCGCCTCTAGGAACGTAATTCACGAATTTAAAATGCAGTTTTGTATTTCATTATATGTTTTATGTCACACGAGAAATGCAATTTTGATTTTTTTTCTTGCTCATGCATAATTTTTGTTTTTCATATTTTCTAGCACCCGAATCGAATCTCATCTTATTTATGTTCACATAGATAATGTACAGGGAATATGTTATTCCATCTATAGAACAGTGTATGTTATAAGAAGAAAAATAGCAAGTGATGTTTATACAATATGAAGAAATATATGAAAACATATTTTCATATAGTGAAATAAGAGTGAAGATTTTCGTTTTTCGGCACATATCCATGCTGACTCTTACTTCATGTATTTCAACGTTACATGTTATTGAACAGTTAAATGCCTTGAAGGAAGAAATCACTCACAATCATCAATATCTTACGCTTTTAATTAACTCCTTAAAAGAAATGACTTCACGTATCAACGTTCATCACCAACTTGACAGAAATATGTGAAGTATTTACGTGTTCACGGATTGATGTCCAAGACTTTAACAATGTATCTTTGACCCTCTGAAAGAAAAATCAATATTTTCAGTGTTTTTTGCATGCAAATGTGCTGAACTAAAATTTTACCTCTAACTATGCCGATCTGTCGACTCATTACGGCAATACCTGTATCTTTCATTACACACAAAAATGGTAAAAACAACATAATGTTTCTTCCCTCAGCGACATTTTAAAATCACACACATACGTTATTTTATGTCGTAATAGTAAACATTGATGATTATATTGTATTACTCGCCTTCCTGAAAATCGTGCAGTATGCGACCCGTCGAAGCGTTTGATAACTCCTCGTCTTCAGTACCTGACCCATAGAAGCTCTTGGTGGCTTTGCCGGGGCTGAATGAAGCGTCAATAAGGAACGGCTTATGAGCACAAAAGACAATAATGCTTAAACCTCGGCAAAGGAGGGAAATATTAGCAGCGTTGCGGTTGCTCCATGATTCGAGTGTGATCGGCTGCAGCTATCGAGAGGGATGAGAGCTTCCTCCCAAAATCTCATTTATCCGCGTGCCTTGCTCTCATTTGGAAATTTCGAGTTCCCCACTGTTTAAGAATTGGCATGACCGCATGATCAAATTCAAAATTTCATGGTATTATTTTATGTAGTTTTCAATTTATTTCATTGCACATGATAAAACAGTAGTCTTTATTTATAACAATTCTTCCTATAGCGATAGTCTCCGAATAACGATGAAATGAAAAAGATGTGTTTGGATTGTCAAAACAGTAATGTATTTATTCCTTCTCTGCATAGATATGCACTTTCTTTATAACGATATTTCAGTCGTTCACGTCGTATCAGTTCACTTCAGTTCTTTGTGGCTTCAGAACAAAGTCAGGTGAGTGCTTGGGAAGGGAAAAAGGAAGCGAACTGACGTACTTCTTCTATTAATGTAAATAGAGAGGACAAATATGTAAATACAGCAGAAAAATTAAAACAGATTTTTATTTCAAATTTAATGTAAGTAAATAATTCTAATATTTTATGTAAAAATATTTATTGTGTGAGTTTATGGTGTTACTTTACTTTCAAATGAATTGCATCAAATTATGGTATCTCTATTTAAATCGATCTCTCTCTATAACGATGAAAATGCCCAGTCCCTTGGACATCGTTATTGAAAGAGAGGACTCTACAAGTAACAGATAGCTTATGTTGATCATCGAAGCAGAATATTTCTGCGGCAGTTATTCGCTGTATGACGGTTTATTTGGCAAACGAGCATGATACTATTTTTCTAAATTTATTAACAGATAACACCTAGTCATAGACTAATTAGTTAATTCTACCAATTCATATAAAATATCAAAATAACAAGTATCACCCAGTAGTTAAACTGGCTGCGTCGGATTGGATAAAACACTCATTGTTCTCAAAGTTAGTTGAGACACTTTGGCACTTTTGTTCTCTATTCACTGAAGTCACTAGGAACCAGTTCAGGAATTGAGTTCAAATGGTTTCACTCTTTTTAAACGTTGTACCAAGCAATAGTTGCCTAGTAAACAGATAGCCTCGGTGTTAACATGTTTGTGAAGCCTCTCTTCTCGCTTCGTGGCGAACTTCCGGATTTCTTGATTTACCATGTCTATTTTCAGATCCCTGTGGAGACAGGTATTGCGAATATACCAAAGGGCATTAACGATGTTTCTTCGGGCTCTGTTTTGGAACCATTGTATTATCCCTATGTTACACGGACTGGTGCATCCCTAGAGCTGAATTCCATATGTCCATACCGGTTTTAAGATTTGTTTGTAAATCAGCAATTTGTTGTTAGCAGGCAAAGAGGATTTTTCCCTATAAGCTAGATCATTTTCTTATATTATATTTCCAGTTCACCTCGTTCCTTCTTTATGTGGGTTTTCCAGCGTAGTTTCGCATCTAACGACATGTCAAGGTCCTTTGCAGTGTTAGCATAAGGTATCAGTTTCCCGTCGAAAGTCAGTGGTATGTATTTAGCCTTTGTGTGGGTAAAATTCACATGAGTTGATTTATTTTCATTTATTTTAATTAACCAATCTTTGGTCCATTTACTGATTACATTTACAGTAATTTATTGTAGCTTTGTCCACAGTTTCACCAACAGTCAGTAATGAGGTCCCCCCAGGAGACTTACATCGTGTAAGTACGTGTTTGGCAAACACGGGGCCCCGAGCTGAGTCTGGCATTACTTCCACTTACTTGTGCATGCTCCTTCCTTTCTCTTTCCTGATCTCCCTTGGTCACCTCTTGTTCTTTTCGATCCCGACGCCATTAGGGCTAGGGTATCTTTCATTTTCCTGCCTCGCCCCAGGGGACTAACATCTAGTAAGTACGTGTTTGGCAAACACGGGGCCCCGAGCTGAGTCTGGCATT